>OZ037997.1:6829309-6971809 GCA_964035705.1 Porites rus | reverse complement strand
GGGGTGGATGGGGGAGGGGTTGCGAAGCTGAACCTTCAGGCATTTTTCTTAAAATTTCAATTGCTGAATCTCTGATCCATCCAGACTTCTTTCAAATGGCCATGATCGATGGCAAACATTGTACTACTTGACTATAACAAGTCTGGAGAAAAGTACACAGAAATGCAGTCAGAATATAAACATGGGACACAGTGATTTTCTAGACAACCTGAGTGCAAATGGTTATTTTATCCACACTCTAACAAAATCTTGGTTTGTAATGTTAAATATTTTTAACAACTTTTTGCTCAAATTTGTCTTAACTTAGATGAGAATGATAGGGAAGACCAACTGGATAAAAAATGCCAATCACCACTAAGAACATATTCAGAGTATAAATGCCACAAAAGAAAAGCACAGGGACTCCAAACGACATGCACAACCAATAAGTCGCAATCAAGCCAGTGTTCAACTACTTGTTCTGCGAAAAATGTAGATACCATGGAAGAGCCAAAAGAAAGTTTCCCAAGTCAAAAAAGAAAAGTAACAGAACTTCAAGATTTATTTGATCAGATACATGCAGAACAACTTTTAATTGAGCCAGTGGAAAAGTACCAAGAAGAAAAAGACCAGAAGGTAAATAAACCAAGTTCCTTTTATGGCAACATAGCAGAGGGTTTCATGGCATTTGCAAAAAGAAAAGGTATCCTGGATAAGATGAAAAACTGTAGGCACGGTCTAACAGCGCTTTCACTGTCTTATTCTTGTGGGATGTAAAAGAAACCAAACTGCTTTTCGTGAAGGGGGCAGCGGGGAGGTAGACCTTGGTATTGTGATCATCATTGAAAAAATATGTACATCTATGTGGGTGTATTATCATGTGGGGGAGGACAGGGGCTGGGCACCCAGGAGAGTAGGGGAAGGGGGAAGCAGGAGGTGGGAATTCCAAAAGGGTGAAAAGTGGGAGAAATAAGGGGAAAATATGCAACAATGCTGCAATTGAAAAAGGGCTAAAGGGAGGAAATGTAGAAAAAAGAGTGGAAGCTGGCAATACAAGGTACTGGAGGCGGAAGGTTCAAACTGCCCTGTGCGGTCCCGTCACCTACTGCTGTAGCAGGTCTACAGAAGCTTTCAAGCTGCCTTAAATATATAAACTCAAGGACAAACTCAAACTCAAACTGCCTTCCTTTGCAGTCTTTGTTCTTTCAACAGTTAAGCTATTTAATGTATGACGTTCATGCTAAGACAGCTCCTAAAAGTCTTCTCGATAAGTTTGCGAAAATCAATACAGAACATCATTATAATACGCGATTATCTGCAAAAGAATGCTTCTCTGTCAAATTCTCTAGAACTGAAAAAATGAAAAAATCTTTTACTAGAATCGGTGTGTCTATTTGGAATTCTATTCCACTTTCTGTTAAGACTCTCAACGTTTCTAATTTTCGTAAAAAAATTAAATCACTACTCCTTAATGTTCTAGGTAATGAAGATAATTATTTGAATGTTAATTTTTTAATAGAATATTTTGTGAAGTTAACCTGATATGTTGTATATACCTCCAGTTGTAATTTTAGTCTTTTTCAAATAACAAAATCCCTTGTACTTGAATCTATATGTAAGGTGTTTCTTTCTGTATGTTTTTGTATTTCTTCTTTTCTTTTTTCTTATGTAATTTAATAACGCCTTTAGTTAAAGTCTTGTCCTGCCTAGATTAGCATTGTAGCTATTTGCAGGACATGAAGATTTAGTATTGTAAACTTTATATTTCTTTAAATAAATACGTTGTTGTTGTTGTTGTTGTTGTTGTTGTTGTTGTTGAAGAACATCTTTTCAAGTGGGAGGTTGAATAGTGACTTAATGGGAATCAGAGAAAATGAATAAAATTAAAACAAAGTCAGAGTCAATCGCGAAGAGCAATTGAGTATGGTAGTGATACTTTGGGGTCAGCTGTAGGCCGATGCTTCTTCAGCCAAATGCCATAGCCATGAGAAAAAACCTCTGGTACCCAGGGTGAAGTGGTGTTATTTGGTTAGTTATTATGAGAAGCATGATTCCCCCTCCCTCCCCCCACCTCCCCCTCCTCCCCATCGACAAAATATTAACTAGAAAGACTTGACCAAAACCACCAGAAACTTCGCATGAAAAGTCTTGGGCACCAAATACCCACTCTGCAGAAACTAAGGGAACAGTAAATCAACCACAAAAATTTATATAAATATAAAGGCCTGCACCTTTGGACAGGCTGGAATAGGCCATGCAGTTGGCAGGACGAAGATGCAAACAAGTGAGAAAGAGGGCAACTTGAATTACCACTTACTGCTTTGGACTAAATTGTAAATTTTTCTATATTGTAATATAAAGTACATGAATCTTTCTGTAAACGTGAGTTATGAAATTTGTCTCAATTTTGGCATAAGATACCTCTGGTACATGTCATTAATTTTATCATGCTCGAAGGACTCCAATTTTTAATAGGACAAAATAACAATAAGAAGAAAATTTTGTCAACACAATAATTTATCAACTATAGCTTCTTTCTCTTTGTGTGCAGAGCAGTGATACTGTATCAGGAATGTTCAAATGGAGGGCAGACAGGAAGCAAGGCAGTCAACAAAGCAAGGATGAAAATAGCGAATCAAGGTAAAAACCATCCTTTTGTAATAACAAAGGAACGTCTTATTTTACCACTTTCCCTGCAATTGTTAAACTCAAAGATGATATTAACTGCTGAAATACAAATTTTAAATGAAAATATGATCGTCGCAGTGGTAATTGCAATTTAAGCAATTGCAAATAAACCCGACTAAGACATGGCCTCTGTGTTAGCGCTGCGGTGCTCTACCATTTGAGCTATGAAGACCCATATATAAAGAGCAGGCCAATTTGATGAGTTCATCTTCACCCGTAGAGTATTCAGCGGGTGGGAGGAATACCAGGTAAAAGAGGCTTCTACTTGCACTGGGAAGATAGCCGGGAAGATAGGTTCTTATTAAATAAGTTGCAACCACTACCGTTGTATTTACCACAACAGAATACATAAGGGAGTTTACGCAACGACAACGACGACGGCAACGAGAACGGCAAAAAAGCTGTAGGTTAAGACAAGCAAAACAACAACTTTGCTCGTGCATTACGCTTTTTTGTACTTTTCTCTGCCGTCGTTGCACGACTACAACGCGAAACTGCCTAAGTTCACGTTTGGTCCAGGACGGGAACAAAAGACAACAACTTTCTTTTCCTGAACTTTGATGCAGTCCTTTAAAATTCAACTCCAAAAAATTTGCCAACATTTGAAGAATAAAACGAGATGGAATAAGCGCGATAAATTTTGAGGCAGCGCAAATTCGCTTTTAAGTGACGTTTTCGTAGCCGTCGCCGTTGCGTAATCTCCCTATAAAGGAGAAAAGGTGTGACCACGGCAAAAGAAGAAGCATTATGAAATCAACAGTAAAAACAGTTCATTTCTGAGAGGTCCAAATAAAAGATTGTGCTATACTGCACGTTCAGAGACTTTTGAAGGGAAACGGTTTCAATGTTTAGATGTCTGAAAACCTCTGAGCAGCCAACAAGAGCGCGCGCTATGCTCTTTGAGGAAAAAGAAAAGAAGCGCATTGTCACGGGATCTCCTTTGCAGTCGAATGGTCGTTATGACAGGTGTTGATCAGATTGTGGAGAAAGCAGATAACAGATCAGACGTACCTTATCTGACGTTGGGCAAAATGGGATTTAAAATAAGTGGAAACACATAAGAACAGCAACTTTTTCAACTGTAAGTACTGCAAGAAACAGAAACGTTTGCTGCACCTTTTGTTGAATAGTTTCTCTTTATTTTTGTTGCAGATTTTTAGTCAGCAATGAAGGTGAAGGCGACAGTAATTTCCAGAACATGTTTGCTGGCGATGAAGACATCTTTGCTTGAATAAGAAACGATTATTTTTTGTCTAGAAACTTTTAACAAGTACGCGCTATTATGGGGATGCTTAATCGACAAATTTTCTGATACACGCGCGAAATGTGCAAATTACATTTTAGAGCTTAAAATCTGTAACCTGCCCTGACATACTTTACGAGAGAAACCCACGTGCGATTTCATTAAGCGGCTCTACTGAAGACGAAATACTCAAAATATACGCCACTTAAGATATACACAAGAAGACGCAAACCTAAAGTACAGCAAAACCCTATTAATGCGACCACCAGTGGGCCATAAAATCTCGGTCGTGAATACGAGGTGGTCGTGTTAACGGGGTAATCAAAATGATAAAACGATTCAGTGTTTTTTACGTTTGGGTAGCCTGAGAAAACAGCCGACATTTCGCGATCTATACTGATGACGTCTTACCAACTAGATCTGGCTTCTGATTGGTTGTGCCGCAAAGGAAATTACTTTAACCAATCAGAAGCACTACCCAGATCTAGGCAGTGACACGTCATCAGTATGGAATTTCTGCGCTCGTTTCCCAGACGTCATTTCGAGGGGAAACCAGTGGTAGCGTCGCGAAATATCGCCTATTTTCTCGCGTTGAAAGAATATGATCGTATTAACGGGTAATCGTAAGGCGGGGTTACACTGTAGTAAAAGGAGTCGATAAGTCTTGCGATAGTGAGTTAAATACGATCGTCAAGGTGACAATGATCCTAAATAAGGACGTTACAGCTACATTCCCAGTTAGCTGTTCGGAACAACTAGCCTTGGGCTATAAACAGTGTCGAGAGATAAATAAAGGTAATTTATTTTTTAACTTATCTTAAACGTGATAACCTGAAGACATTGTTGTCTTCGAAAAAATGATTTCCTTGTCAATTACGCTTCATATTTTTAAATTTTACAATTACATTTACATTACAACCACTGTTATTTCAGCATGAATTTTTTTAGCAATACTTGGAAAAAAATTGCTATGGTTATTGCTATTATTATGGTCTACATTAAACCAAAAGTACGAAAATTGTGTAAAGTTTTTTAAGCCGAGACATCAAAGAATGATTTCAGCATCGCTTCAATCTCTTCCACTGTGTACTTGATGTACTTTTCTGGGTTTTTCGTGAAGGGTAAAGTACTATATCTACAAAAAAGAAAAATAAATACCGTAAACGCTTTATTAATCCCCCCTCCTCTATCAAAGAGGCTATGCCACGTGGATATTGCTTTTTTAGGTCAATTCTGTGCTAGAGTCATAACTTGGTGCCTCTACTCACACAAACAAATGCTCCTGTAGAGTTGTAAAGAAGACATCAGGCAAATTTCATCACGGAGCACTAACTGAATAATTTTATTGCTGAGTTTTGCGGGTAGAGCATTAGAACTTGAAAACGTTGGCCCAAATTTTTCAAGTTTCAATCCATGTTGATCCTTACCATCCGTTGCAAAAGATGGCAGGAAATTGTTTCAATACCTGATTATGTCTTAAATAACAAAACCGGACCATTATATTTTGAATTTAACCGACGCGAAGGTACGTGTTTGTGTTTGGGTTAGGTAAACGTCCCATAGCCCCTTTAAGTCCCTCTTTTCAGGGGAGGAAACTCCCTCTTAGCTACACTTTTAAATTTTACCCCCTTTTTTCAGTATTTTGCTAAACGCAGGATACCCCCAAACAATCCCAAACATGGTCAATTATCCCAAACATGGTCAGGCGCAGAGGCAGACTCTAACTTAACCCCAGCTGTCTCTTATCATTTGTATGCGGTCGCGGATCGTTTGTGGGAGACTAGTGTAGCATCTCGGCCAAGGGGACGATGGGAAGGCGCGAGGGAAAGGGGAGAGACGACTCTCCATTTTCTTTATTCCCATAATTCCCCGCGCGCATCTCTTACGCGCTTCCCTCAACAACGCGATGGCAGTGACGACGGCGCGCTCAAATCAAAAAACCGGAAGTCGCGTTCAGTCCTTTCCGCGCGCTATCCCGTCGTCAACTGACGTTCCCGGTCTGTTGCTAAATCACTCTTATAGATCGTTTTCACATATGTGGTCGGCAGCTATGCACATTTCTTGGAACAAAAAGAATTTTTTACATAAGAAAAGAGTTAAATCTTCACCGAGACTTTTTCGGTACACCAACATTGCCGCCGATCCTGATTTAAGAGAGATTAAAGAGACAACTTGGAGCTAGTCAGGCGCAGACTCCTGAAATATTTGGCGTCACACATTCAACTGACTTGGTAGCCCACGAACGTAGACAACCAGAAGCATGTCTGCGTTCGCAGGCTAAATAACTTACTTCTCCCTAAAAGCTGTATAATGTCGTAGAATTAGATCCATATTCTCATTTCTTAGCTGATCTCTGAGCTGTGTATCAGGCACTGAATACGTTTTCTGTATTTGATGGAGTTCTTCAAATTCCGTGTTGAAGCCCTGGAAACAAAACAATTTCCTCAACTTCACTCACGTGTCAAAAAGAACCTCTCTTCCCTAAACCCTATCCAAGAAAATGGACAAAATTAGGAAAACTTGGGAAATTTAATAGATTCAGGTTACTTATAAATATAGTCACGTATGTGCATAATTCTTTTTTTCCCACTGGCGCAAATAAATGGAGGCTCGCTCTGTTGTGTGGCCCTGCTTGATTGGTGATAGGTTTACCTTAAGTTTGCTATTCTTACCTTGAATTTGTCTTTAATAAGTTGCCTCTGCTTATCTTTCAGCTAAAACAGAAAAAAGAAAGCTTACATGAACTAAAAACCACCACACAGGAAGCAAGTTGTTGTTAAATTAAGTTCTGTTATGTCTAGACTTCGAGTAGTCACGACTCTTACTGTTAATTTCAAACAAGACCCGCGAGGAAAAGAGAAAAGCGGGTGAAACAGAAAGGAGCAATAACTTTTCTTACTCACTTTCCCTTCCCTTTGCTCATTGAATGTGCTCGCGAGAAGTGATTTCTACGCGCACGCGTATTTCGCCAGCTAGCAACATATCACGCTATTCGCCACTTTGAGGTGACGCGTAGGACTGGGCCGATGTTGTGTCGAATTGCACTGGGGAACTGTTCTAGGGACACTGCCAGTTGTTTTATTTATTATTACAACGTAGCGCAGGAACTGGGTTCCCCATGACAGTCCCATGACGTAATTCGACACGACATGACCAATCGTATCACGCATGTCTGTGGCAGTACGGTCATGACTATTTTCTCTGTCCCAAATCAAGACACGACGCGACTCGAACATCTTTCCCAAGCTTTCACCTGTTTATAGTGTTATTCACAAATCTTTAGCCGCCAAAAATTGCAAGAAATAGTTTCTTATAAACACTTAAAGAAATTTTTAAAACGTTAAAAAATATAACGACGTTTCGACGTTCTCAAATCAACAATAATTTTCCATCGTCTTTTTTGTTATCGACCATAGAAATAACATCAAAATGTGCAAAATCAAGTGGAACCACGTGCCGCAGGCGAGTAGTTTCACTGCAAATTTTTGGAATATTTTGACGTCATTTCTATGTCCAATGGAGTAAAGACCATGGGAAATTGTTGTAGATATATATATACATATATATATATATATATATATAACTTGCACAGAAGAGAATCGTCTTTCAACAAATAAAAACTTTATTCAGACCCTGAATATATATATATATATATATATATTTTTTTTTTTTTTTTTTTCACAAAAATAGATGACAGTAGTTTTCATTTTTGACGTCCACTTCCGTTGAAGTTTCTCGGAAAATCGCGCGCGAGAAAGAGAAAACAAATTGCGCCACCATCAAATCATGTCCATGGTCTGTATTATCATCAACCCTAGGGATCAATTTATGTTTCTCGCAAAATACCCTTCTACCCCTCCCCTAAGCCAACATTTTGTCTTAAGTGAGAAGCAAGTGATAATGTTGGTTTAGGGGAGGGGTAGGTGGGCAGTTTTCCAGAAACCTTAATTCATCCGACTATAGATCTCGACCAAATAACCCGCGAGAATTCGCTTAGTCATTGTAAAAGTGCATTTTGCTGCTGAAACTAGTTTTCAGGCCCTCTACTAAAATAATGCTATGATGCAACGCAAGCGTATCTTTTTGGGATGGGCGAAAGCTACTTGTTTATGTTCTTATTTATACAACGGCTGCCATCTATGATTTTATAACAGAGAACGATTGGGGAGAGAAGAAATAGCAAGGGCGGGCAAAAGATAAGATGGGGGAGGGGACGGTAAGGGGAGAGGAAAATACACCCACTCGAGCTCACTGTTTTATTGGGAAACTGGGTATGTGGTCAACTACCACTAACTCGGGGGTGTTTCTCATTCTCACAGTGTTCTCAGGCGTTACCCACCCCCTCCCTTTCTCCCCGTCCCCTCCCCCGCCCCGCCCCAACTCCTTGACTCATTTTAATACTCACCTTTGTTTGTTGTTCAGATGCTTTGTGAGTCGACATCGGTTTGTCCATCTCGAGCAAAAAGTTGAGAACTTTTCCCCAGCTAAATAGCAACAAACAAACAAACAATAACCAATTAATTCATCCATGAATCACACAGACGTTTCAGTCAATGGTCAGTAAGTCGGTCAGTCAGACAGTCAGTCAGCAATAAGGTCGGCCAGCCATAGAATAATCAGCCCTTTGATAATTTTATTATCAAGAATTTGCTCAATCAGGAATGAATAAAAAACGTTTTTTCTTGAAACTCAAATTGAGCCGGAAGACTCCAGACCCAAGCACTCGATCACTAAACCGCGCTACTTTACTTAAAAGACTGTTTACACCCGGCGATATTTGAGCGATTTAATGTATATTATTATTCATTCAAAATATTTCCCTGCTTCTGATTGGTTAAAAGTACCCGGATAATTCACCATAACCACCTACTGATGGCCAAATTTAGAAGAATTTTGCGATTAATCAACCGATGACGTCAAAAGTGCAGCTTCCTTGCAGGTTAATGCACCGTTAACCGACAAGACCTGGGGATGAGGTTGAGTTGTTTTGGTTGTGAAGACAAAAATGGCGGACATTTCACTCGTTCCAAGGGTAAGAACTAGGCGAAATAAAAGCGAAAAACATGGCAAGAACAGCAAGAAGGCAACTCGAAGGGCGACATCTGCTATTTGGAGAATTTGCGGAGCTGAACAACCCTAAACGATGAACTTAACATGGATGGAGGTAAGCATGTTTTAGCTAAGTTTTTAGACTAGGAATTCTTTTGAATGAATAATAAAACAATTATTGAATTCGGCTTTCGTTTCATATGAAGAATTATGGAGATCTCGGAAAACACTATCGTCGATCTCCATAATTCTTCATAAGATAGTCAGCCTCATTCATTAATTGTTAATTTTATTTACACTATTTTATAAGTTATACATTTATTTCTATCGCACATTTGATTACATTTACATAAGCATTTGCGCGCTACAAATTTTTAAATTATTATTATTTTTATTGAAAAAAAAGCGAATTTAAGCACAATATTAAGTCGCAAGTTTAAACTGGCGACGATTTTAAGCCAATTTTTTCGCCGAAAAATCACCGTTGTTTAGAAACTGCGCGATTAGATTTATTAGCGAATATCCGCAGGAGAGTTGCTAAAAACCTAGCTTGGGTCTCTCTGCAGATCAGTTATGCACTTCAGTAAGTAAAATCGCACCGAAAATCGCCTTAACAGTCGGTACAAAATGGCGCGAAAAATCACCAGCACTTGTCCTTGTTGAATGATTCCTCTTTAAGAAGCAATCTTTATTAACGATGCATTTTCTCTTAAACAGTGGGTATTCTGTGAGCGTCTAGTGCCAATCTTGTTCTCAGGCCCTCTCTTCTTTAGCAGGGTATGGGAAGAAAAGAGGCCCTGAGTAGCAGATATATTAAGTGTACGGCTCAACACAGTCAATCAGAAGAAGCTTGTAAATTAATATTACTTATTATTCATTCAAAATATTTCCCCAATTCTGATTGGCTAAAAGCACACGCATAATTCACCATAACCAGTTACTGATGACCGAATTTGGAAGAATTTTGTGTTTGACGAGGAAATGACGTCAAAAATGCAGCCCTCTACAGGTTAATGCACCGTTAGCCGAGAAGACCTGGGAACGAGGTTGTGTTGTTTTCGTTGTGAAAATTAAAGTGGCGCACACTTCACTCGTTTCAAGAGTAAGAACTGCAGCTGGAACTAGGCGAAATAATGGCTAAAAACATAGCAAAAACAGCAAGAAGACAACTCGGTGGGCGACATCTGCTATTTGGAGAATATTTGCGTTGCTGGACAAACCTAAACGTACACCATCGAAGATAAACTTATCATCGATCCAGGTAAGCACGTTTTTTTATGTTTTCAAACTAGGAATTATTTTGAATGAATAATAGAGCAGTTAATGAATTCTGCTTTCCTAGGATATGAAGAATTAAGCAGATCTCGGAGGGTGTTATCCACCTCGGCAAGATAACACCCTCCTCGATCTGCTTAATTCTTCATATCCTAGGAAAGCAGAATTCATTAACTGCTAATTAAATGACTATTCCTACCATTTTTGGTAGGTGGCTTTCTGTTCATCTATTAGTCCCTCGTACTGTTTCTCCACTCCAGCGATTCCACCTTCTTGGAGAAGTGTAAGAAGACCCGACCTGTAATAGAGAAACGAAAACAGGTGACGCACTTGTAAAATAGTCTCCCTTCTGAACTTTCTAGTTCGCTGGACAATCCCACGGGACTGCTAGTAGCAGTCTTCATTGTCTAAATTGTCCGTGCATTCTAGATTAGCAACCAACTGCAAACACAAAACACTGGAGATAAAGTTGATTTTTGTCATTTTCAGCTCGTATTTCCAGTCTAACTTACGTGAGAAAGTTGTTTCCTAGTTCTGTTGAGTCCGTATATTAACACAAAAGTTTACAAATCAGAATCTAAAGAAACTAAAGAAGAGTTTTTGAAGCTGCCACTTTGCCGCCACGGCCTATACCAAGAAATTCCGTCACGTGACAAGTCCGCCAATCACCTGAGGCGGCTAACAGCTCTGATAGCTCGTGTTTATAGCCTTCTTGTGTTCTAATAAGCAAAGTTTTGTATTCATACAATATTCGTACCGTTGAAGAGTCTTGACGATATAGTTATAGTTGTTGAGTAAGAAGAGAGATGACAGGGTCGGAGCTTCATACACCCTCGCCTTGAGCTCAAGATTCAGTCCAAGGGCTCCAAGCACACGTTCTGCATAAAAAAGACAGAAGCAGAGGTCAGAAGTATTTCAATGACCCGTACAAGAAACAGAACTACAGATAATTTGTCTTTCTTGAAGGGACATGTCCTAAGTGACTGATAAGGCTAAATACTTACGAACATATTCGGAGACAACCTTTGTAAACAACTCTGGTTCTCTTGTGAAGAAATTCCCACTTTGGTCCTCTGCAATAACAAAGTAACAGTAAAACAAAGCAAGTAAATCGCTTGGAGACAATCTAACATTGGTTTTCAAAAGAGGGAAGTGTAGCTTTGGTTCAGACCTAATAAGCTGCGAGGAGTCACTCATCCTCGGACACCCAGTGGGATACTACTCAAGCGAACCAGTTCCACGACTCATTCGAATGCTCGTTTCTGATTGGGAACAATCGGTGGCCAGCATCTATCCTTTCGTGATCTTCTAATACCACGGAGTTTACCTGCCACCTCGACTGTTCGCCGTACCTGTCTGGCTCGTGCAGGAAAGCTTTCTTCGAGAAGAGTTCTCAAGGAAAATGGCTACCGATCCGACTGACCGCTCCTGGGTCTCCGAAGATGGGAGTTACTGGGGTTGAACCAACCTCGTTCCCAGGTTCTCTCTCCTACCCTTCTCTCTCTCGCTCCGTAGGAACGGGTAGGAGAGAACCCTAAGAATGAGGTTGGGGTTGAACACGAAACACGGGACAAGGGAGTAGCCCGAGGAAGAGGAGTTGTTGAAAGAGTGCGGTTGGTTTGGTGACCGCTCGTTTCGCCCGTAGACTACGAGTAGTCCCCCATTTTTCCTCAGGGATAGTAGAGCGAGCAAAACGCGAGCGCGCGTGCAAATCAACCCACGCGAGAAAAGGCGACACGCGGCGGGGAGAGAGAAAAATGAGGGTTGGGCTTTGTCTGTAGTCCCTCATTTTTATCTCTCCCCGCCGCGTGTCGCCTTTTCTCGCGTGGGTTAATTTTCACGCGCGCTCGCGTTTTGCTCGCTCTACTATCACTGTGGAAAAATGGGGGACTACTCGTAGTCTATTTCGCCCGCGAGTCGTTTCGCTAACGTCCCGTTCGCTGACCTCCTATGTCGTCCAGCTGAGAAGAGAAACGAGCGCTACGCAAGTATATGCTTCGTTCTGTCAGCATGATTCAAAAAAATGCGATACGCATGTGTATACCTCGTTCTTTCATCCACTGATCAGGAGAAAGCAGTTAAGGAACTGACCCAACACGTGAGCGGAACGACTTCAGAAGTTAGCAGGAACAGAGCGTTGGCGAAACGACTCTTAGGCGAAACGACCGTAAACTGTTGATTTGGCACTCAAGGAAAAAAACATTCTCAAAAGATAAAATTACATTCTCAAAAAAAAAAGGGCGCGCCTGGAAAATGTAACTTGGCCTAAGGAGTTTGAGAACTACGCTGAAAATTTTTGAGACGTAAGCGAAACGACTTCACAAATCAGCGAACAGGACGTTGGCGAAACAACCGTAAACCGTTGGTTTGGCACTCAAGGAAACAAATACATTCTCAAAAGATAAAATTACATTCTCAAAAAAGGCGCGCACGGAAAATGTAACTTGGCCTAAAGAGTCTTAGAACTACTCTGAAAATTTTCTAGATGATTAAAAATTTGTTGCAACACGATGTGCAACGGCCTGCGGAGCCTTTCTTTTGCTTACTCGATTTTGGAGTACATGGAAAAGACTCTGCATGAATCGAGTGGGATCTTCGTTGAACATGCGCTGCATGTTGCTAGGATACAGTTTCGAACGTGCACTTGGCACTTGTTGGCTAACGAATCATGGTACCATATCCACAACAAGTCAGGGGTAAAAGCCAAATCAATGATTTATTTTTACTATAATTACCTTGCAAGGTAACCAACATGCTGCCGACTGTCTCAACATAAGGAAGAAGCTGCTCCATAAAAATAAGTGTCTAATGGGAAAGACAAAGCACTTGTGTTACGCTCGAACAATTAGAAATTCTAGGCGGATGAGCCTGAGTGTATGATCTGGAGAATTATGGAGATCGAGGAGGGTATCATCCGTCGAGTTTCATTCTTGATACTCTTGCTACGTTTCTAGGCTGTAGTTCGCATACTTCTTCTTCGCGAAACGTGTGAAACGTTCCGCCATTTTGTACTGCTCTACCAAAACAACGCAACATAGTCTTCAGGGCCTCTGGGTTGCCTTTTGGTTTTTTTTTCCTAGCGATTAGCCAATAATATTGACGTCATTTTCCGGATATCGCAAACGTCTTCCAGATTTTGTCAACGCCAGCTGGTTACGGAAGATTAGCTGTGGGATTTGAGCCAATCAGCAATGGAGAAATATTTTGACTGAATAATATCTTTCTGATAGGCTCGTATCTCCAGGCTAATTTTTCATAACCAGCTGGTGCTGACCAAATATGAAGATGTTTGCCGATATCAACATATTTGACGTCAATTGTACTGATATTGAAAGGAAAAGGGACAGAAGACAACGCGGTGGCTCAGCTATTTATGCAGTGCAGACCAGAAAATAATGGCGAAGATTTCAATCGTCATGCGAAGACTAGGTCACGGTTTCACCTTCATGCACAACAAAAATTGGAAAGTCTAGTATGACGAGTCTAAATTTTAAAATCTCTTCAACTTACATTCCTGGTGAGCTCATGTACTGTTCCATCGCTAGGCATGTTGGAATGCTTGTCTGGAGCATGCTGTAAAAACAAATACATGCAAGTAACCTTTCACTGTCCTCCTAGAGTCGACTTTAAAGATTGCCCAAAGAAGTAACAAACATAAAAGACCTCCATTTGCAGTGACCTGAACTAAGTCGTAAAAAGAGTCGCTTTGTTGCCTAAAGCTCTCCGGTATAGGGTGAACATAACCTTAAGAACGTCTGCATGGGAGGCTGTAAATGTGCAAGCTTAAATATTATCATGAACTGAATAAGAGAGGGATCTAAGCAAATGGATGAGCCCACGTGTGCGCTACGACAGCGTCCTGAAATGACACTAAGGGAAAGGAAAAAAAATATATCAAGTAATCGCAAGGGCAATCACATTTCAAATACCAAGGGAATTCATCTAGGGTGATCATACATCCTATTTGTCGATAAAGCAGTGTTTGTACAATGGGAAATTCGATGCTGAAAAATGGGTTAATGAGTATTTGCTCACCCTTATACCATCAGCAAAATCATCCAATGCTTTAGCAGACTGAAAAATAAATAAATTTGTACTGACACAGATATTAAACTAAGATACTAAACTACGTTATATTATAAATATAAGTAACAGAATAAAACTCAGATTCAAGCTTAGCACCCAAACCATCTCCAACCTAAAAAGAGTGGACTTACGCAATAGAGGGGCATAAAGGTGTACGTGTGTTTTGTGACAAACGTGACAGGATTACAAGGTGCGTGTTTTGTTGTGATGTTCTCTTTACACCGGTGTTTTCTAGATCTGGTCTTTAACAGGAAAAAAAAATGTTTAAAGGAAGGTAAAGTTCGTCGGAAAATTCTTTGCAAACATTATTGTTGTCACGCTTGTCACACAAGGTTTGCTGTCATGTTCCCTCTCCCGTCCTACTGGGCAAGTTCGCTAATAGAATTAGAAATGCTGCGCTTAAAGTCAGACATTTCTTTATTTGCCAGTAAAATATGTGGTTCAAATAGAGAGGAGAAGTGTGACGTCATATTACCATGGTAGCAAAATTTCTTGATCACAACAATAGGGAGCTTAAGCAACGACGACGGTGACGGCAACGAGAATGGCAAAAAACCAATAGGCAAAACAAAACAACTTTGCACGTGCATCACGCTTTTTTGTACGTTTCTAAGCCGTCGTTGCACGACTGCGAAATGGTACTTCCTTACTTCACGCGTTCGCTTTATGGGGTACATGAACACAACACAAAAATTTTCTTTTTCTTTTTCTCAACTTAGATACGGTTCCTTCGGGTCCAACACTAGACAATTTCGTAACCACTTGACAAATTAAATGAAATTGAATAAAATCGCTGAAGCTTGAAACAGTGCGACGTTTTCAGTTCCTTGACATCCAAGAAATTTTGCTAGCATGGTAACGTGACTTGAAGACTTCTCTATATGAACAGAGAGACACAGAGACATCTACTTACCGTAGCTTCCATAGCGTGAATGAGCGTGGGAAACTGACCTTGAGTTCTGTGAAACGTCTCCTGCAAGGGAGCCAATCGCTTTATTTTACTAATGGACATCTAAAAAGATGTACGTCTACCATAATACAGGGGAACATTGCAGTCACATTCAACGTCTGAAGTTAAGTGAGTCTGGTCGATGCACTCGGCAGCAGACATCTTAGCTACCACCGACGTCTTAGTCATCTAGTATAAAGACCAGAAGTACTGGGACGAAGTTTGGTCAATGAATTATCATACGACCAAAACGAGAAGTTTTTCTTGCGGGACCACCGCGGGAAATTCCGGGCGCGCCAAGATGGGCCCATCTTATTCGCTTGGGTAGCCAACAAGAAGACAGGATTCGCTTTATATTTCTCGCTCCCGGATTCACTCAAAGGTGTTTTTGAGCGACGTACATCAACCGAAAGTGACATTGTTTTGCTAATGTCTTTGCTCTTATAGAGACGATTTGCCCGAAAAATGTGGGTAAAACCACTGCCCAAGAATGACAAAAGTTCACTTCAGTTTAACGTGTATCACTCAAAAAACGTCTTTTCTGAAGATTATATAACACGTGTACCTACAAAAGAAAGCCCAGTAATGAACTGACCTGTAAGGTTACATAGAAATCAGGCTGGATCGCATTGAATGCCTTAAGAATAGGAAGAACTTGTAGAATGGCCGAGTAGTTATGTTTGTTATAGTGGCGCTTGAGTATGTTTATTATAGCCTGTGAAAAAAAAAAGAGAGAAAAAGCAAATAATTTTATTGATAATACCTTACACTTTCGACAGTGAAAGTAGCAACCTTAGCTTTGAAGTACGTCGCGAAGCTTTTGCATGTTTCTCTCTTTTGACTGTGGTGAAATGCCAGCGTGGCAGGCGCGCGCGCGAGGGAAACACGTGAAGGGGAAAGAAGCGTACTACCCTTTTTCTCCTGTCTTAAGCGCGCGCGCGTCCTCGATATTTCTCCTTTCGTCCTAAAAAACCCGCGCATGCTACGCAGGCTAACAATTGTTTGGTATTACTTTACAAACCCTAAAAAGCACATTGGAATGATAGAAAACCTAAAAGTAATGGTCGAATTTTTAATTCAAGTTACTCTACTACTATACCGCAATTACAAAGTACGACTTTGGATATTAATGGAAGGATGGAAACGAATAGCAACTTGAGAAAACTGACCAAGCAGGGTTCGAACGCAAAAAAATGCTGGAACATAATAATGGTGGATTTCCACTGTCGCGTAATTTTTATGTGCGTACGCACGTAAATAAAACACAGAAAATCTATGGAAGGTCGCGCGTAAACGTCGAAGTTGAACCTCGCTCAACTTTTATGTTTACGAAAGATCTTTCATACATTGTCTCCTTTTTATTTAGGCAGGTACATTTTACGCGCGTTCGCGAATCCAGCTATACGGCGGCGGTCCACCAACTCTTCCACTAAAACTAACAGTATTTTTCCGGTTATTCAACAAAATCGCACGGGTAGGGGATTAAACCGTAGAATTTGCAGCCCCACCACCGAAAATCCTTCATTAACCTCCCCCCCCGGGGGGGGCTTATTTATTTCAAACATGTTTGAGGGGAGGGCTTAATAGGGATGGGGGGCTTATTAGAGAGGGGGAGGCTTATTTAATTTAGCGAAGATGGTGGTGTCAGCTCTGCATAGAAAGCTAGAATGCAAAGTGGAAAAGCTTTTAGTACAAGAAGTTGGAGGTCATGCAGCCGAGGATCAAAAACAAACGCAAACTTCCAACACGTGAATAAACTATCGTGGATCAGTCCAAATGAAGTTTAACTGTCATGATTGTTTTATACAGTCTATCATTTATCAGTGAAGAAAAATAAAGTTGCGGGGAAGGGGGGGGGGGGGTAAAAGAGAGGGGGGGCTTATTAACTTTCTTCCCCTGAAAAAGGGGACTTACTAGAGAGAGGGGTCTTATTGGAGAGGGGGCGCTTAATAGAGGATTTACGGTATTTGTTTTACCACTTGGATTTCAATACTTTGGTATCTTTAGGATTGTGTCTCATAATTTTAGTATGCGATAGGTCACATGACCCGCCGATGGCAAGTGGCTATGGGGTCCCACACAAGCAGCGTATGGCATTTTACGTGTCAAGGGGCTAAATACCTCTCCTTCAGAAATGAACATATCCATAGACGCTTGGATTAGCTTGTCAAATGTGGTGCTTTGGCTTCTCTCAGGAATTATACTCTTCATCAACTCACGCTCACTCTAACAAAAAAAGACGCAAAACACGCCCTCGTCAGAGGTTAACTCAATTCAAATAATTACAAAGAAACGTCAGATTTCAACACTGATCACTTTCTTTCATACCCGGGACAGGGGCACACCCTTATTTTGCCTAAACGGGTACACGTTGGTGTCGCTGAACAGGGTGTGGTTTTCAGGGCATTGACTCTTTGACAGGGTATACACTTTTCAGACTACTTAACGTCTTGAAATAGTGTCTTTTTCAAAAAGAGTGTGAATCTAATAAAATGGTGTTAGTGCATAAAATTAGTCAATTCTGTACGCAAAACGAAACGAAGCCGGGTCCCGGGCCTCTTGTCTTACAAGGTAGCAAAATTAACAATTTTTGTCTTAAACAGGGTGAGGGTTTTAAGGCCTCGGCAGTGCATCTCTTATAACCACCCCTCCCCCCCTCCTTCTGGCACTTAAATACTGGTAAGGTTATTACCTGTATGAGTCTTAGCAAGGATCTACAAAACACTATGTAATTCGCACCATCTATCTCCCTGTGAGAGTGAAAAAGAAGGAAAAAAGAGTCAGAGGAACAAAACATAACTTTTGTAATGGCTGGCATGTTAATCCTCTATACTCACTCTTCTTCCTCTTTGGTAGCTCCACTATCCGAAGGAAGAGCTGAACCTCGGCGAGGATGACCTTGTTGTAAATGAAAAAAAAAGGAACATTGTTTGGCTAAACCATTACTTGATTTCTTGTCTTATTTTTACTTATTTATTTATTCATTTATTCATTTTTACTATTATATATAATGACGTGCATGAGACGAATTCGGTGTTGTAATACCACTATACTTTTGGTGCAATACAGTATATCTAACACGAGAAGGCACCTGTTTGACTCACCTGAGGAGCTTGGATACCCAATAAAAAGCGTTTTTCATCAAATCGTCGATTTTTTCAACGAAATCATCCCATATCAAAGATTTGTTTTGTGTGGTAACGCTACTAGCGAGCTCGAGCAACCAGGGCAAAGAGGACGAAAACGAGAGACAAACAAAAGCAAGAAGTTTAATAAGCAAAACAGAAACTCTGAACGTGAGGTTGCAGACGTTTTGACGGATCTCTTTGCCGTCATCGCACGACTTACGTTGTCAAACTTGATCGGAATGGCAATGCGATAGTTGCTCAAATCTCTAGGATCGTCGTTTCATGAACAGCGATCGTCGCGACTTCGATTTCACGGAAATACCCATTCAGATTCTCAGCTTTGTATCTACACAAAGTTGGTTCCAGCGTCACTTTTACACAAAGGCCAGGATCACATACTACCCAAGCAATCCTTGCAGTAAAATTGTTGTTAATTGATTTCTTTTTTTCATTATCAACGACTTTGAAAAAAGAGCCTTAAGCATAAGGAGAAAACTAATTTTTTACCATGCTCTGACTTGGAAGGGACACGACGCAACCTGAAAGTGAAAAAATCCACTTGCTTTATATTTGACAAGCATCAAACAACTTTATAGGGAAAGTGTTCCTTTCACTAACCTACTTTTTAACATCTCAGTGTTCACAATGCACCAGGAGTAGGGTGTCACATGCACAGTTAACCCCAACAATGTTGGGAGTTGTTGCGTCCGTTTGAACGAAGCTAAAAGTTTGACCGGTTTCAAACTTTGCGCAACAACTCCCAACAACATACAACAGGGTGTGCAAACGGACGCAACATTGAACATCCAACAATGTTGCGCCCAATTGCACGGGGCGTACCCTTATTGTAAGATCCTTGTCGTGATAAGCATAAAATTTTGGAGCCTGCAACTGTTAGCAGTATTAGTGAAGTTTGATTATTGATGAGCTCGATACCAGTAAAAGTGTCAGTAAAATACTATTTTTCTATTTGAAAAATGAAACATTACTACAAGAAAAAAATAGAAGTGAAAGAGAGCAAAATTAAATGATCATCCTTTCACTTAGGCTGGGAAATTTCCAACATGCAATATCTTCCAAAGTGGTATGAAATCACGTACAAAACAATGGATTTTACAACCATTATACTACTGTTGCTTACTCTCTCCTTTTGGCAGTTCCTCTTCTTGTGGGCGTGTTCACACCCCCTAAAGAAATAAGAGGTTAAAAGTGATCCTACGGCTACAAGCAAACACCAATGACACCATTGGGAGGTATTACGACAAGAAAAGCGACTCGTGAAAAAAGCGTCAAGAGACTCGCAATAATTAGTTACATTTTTTTCCTAATAAATTATTGTTTTGCCAGTGGATCAAGAGACTCTACGGGCCTTAAGTATTTCATAAACTGCTCAATTTAGCAGTAACTATTTTGTGCATTTCTATGAGGCTCAAGTTTAGCAACTTTTAATAATAATAATAATAATAATTAAAAATTTATAACGTGCCTTTTCCAAGTAAATACGAATCATCAAAAGACTAGTACAGGGTTCATACAAAAAATTGCAACCATTTTTCAAGGACTTTTCAAGGACCACATTAGATTTTCAAGGACAACCTACTAGGAATATAATTTCACAGATTGTACAAAAATGCATATTTCCAGTATATTCTAATAAGACTTTAAGGCATTAACTGTTTGCTTCACCAAATTCTCTACATTTTTCAGTTCACTTGTCTTAAACTGATGGTTAATTATTGCATAAAACATGGAGCACTTTATGTAAATGACCTTTACATTCACTGAGCTACGATTTATATCCTGTCTTGGACAACCAAAAAGCATCAAAAAATTATTTCCAGGCTACTACATTCGAAGTTGAAGAAAATTCAAGCTCTTTTCAAGGACTTGCACAGAAATTTAAGGACTTTTCAAGGAAAAATGGAATTCAAGGACTTTTCAAGGACTTCCCCTAAAATTCAAGGACTTTTCAAGACTGTGCGAACCCTGTAGTATGTAAAAACTGATGTAAATGTTAAAAGAATATAAAAGCTAAAATGAACATAGTAATTAAAGCTAAAAAGTTCACAATGCTATAAATTTAAATAAAAACACTAGCTATTATGTACATGGGCTCTATCAAGCCCGACTAGTTCACTGATTTAATAGCAATTTGTTTTTGCTTACTATCAAGAAAAACAACAACAACAAATTAGACAATCTTCTGGTGCTCCTTGTTGGGCAATTCTTATCAAGTGAATAAGATTATCACTGGTTAGGAAAACAATCCCTAATTTCAGTCTGGAAGAACTAACCTGATGTGGCCTTGAGTTTTCCACCAAAGGACTTAAAAGTAAACAAAAAATAATCAGACAAGTGCATGGTGGACTTCTAATGTACCAACTGAATAAATCCAACTGGCAGTATTCTAAAAAGAGTTTCAAGAAGAAAGGGTTTGTAAAAGCCTTCAAGCATATAATAATTTTAAGTAAATATCAAAGAACTTGGGCCTACTTTTAACACTCAGAGTGACCCCATTAGTGCTAAACTCTTTGTTTAACTAGTGACAAATTTTTATGTGTTACTTTTCTTTTTAAAGACCAATATTTTCTTGTATTTATAGAACATTCATAAGTTGTTGTTTTTTTTTACTCAATAATAACATCCGAGAACTTCGAAACGCTGTGGTATTTTTTTTAGTGTTTTTAAAAATTTCTTAAAATGTTTTTAAGAAACGTTTTTACGTTTTTCATAGCTCAAAGTCTCTTTTTTTCAAAATACACCGTGTCACGTCAATACCTGAGGAAATACAGTTATCAATCTGGTAAAAAGGGCAAGAAGCTTATCGCAGGCAACAAGAGGAGCCTGCAATCCTAATCTCCACGTTGTTATTACCCATGCGTCACATGTATGTAGCCAGCATTTGTTTAAACGTCCACTATGAATTAATGGAATGCATAGAATGCAATTTGATCCTTCTATCCCTTGTCATCTGATCACGCATGTTTTGAGCATCTGTCAGGTGAAACTTATGCAAAGCATAGAGATGGAGCAACAGCATTTGGACCTTCGATCGTTGTTGCCCACTTTTCCTAGCCTAAGGTTATTACTAGTAACTAAATAAATGTGAGTAGTAAGTTAGAGGTAGAACAGAGACCAATGAATCCATGATATCATCTTACCTTTTTCTGTATTCCAGTCATGCACACACAAATGAAAGAAACAAGGTCAAAGCTTGAGTGGACAATTTCATACAGATCACTGTATTTTGTCACCCAAGCCTCAATTAAGTTGATACCTTTGTTTACTGGAATGCAGCAAAGGCCTATTCTTTTACTTGCTATTTGATGATATATTTACTTGTAATCTATTACATTCAACTACTTTATCACACTTACATCTTTCAACCTGTGAAGAGAAAAAACAATACAATACTGTTATTGGAATGATGTTAAAATGGAAGTTGAGATGCAAAGTATGCTATACACTCAAGCTCAAAATTACAGGGTACAATGACATTTTTTTAAAAATAAATCCTTATCATGGTATAAAGAAAAAGAGGCCTGTTTTAAACATTGAAGATAATGAACAACTGTTGTAACATAATTGTACATGATAAGTTGAGGCAACAAAAATTAATGTTTGCAATGTTGAAGCAAAATGTCCCATATACAATGTAAACTAAATTGGTGCAATGTCAGTTGCAAGGTTGGTTCATCTCCTAAGCTTGTAGTTCTTAGAACTTACGGAATCAACTACAGATTGCTAACACAACATACTATTAAAATGTTCCACATTCTTATTTGCTCAGACTGACATTTTGTGAGGATAAGAAAGTTTGTTTAAAACGTCACCATTATGCCCTATTAGCCTGTGGCAGGCTCTCAGTCAGTGCAGACAAGCAAAAAGGCGGGCGAGCAACTTACACTTGCAGAGATCTCACAAGAGAGTTAGATCTGATTTGTGCATAGACGCTCATAAAATCTATAAACAACAAGTAAAAAACAGAACAAGGTGAGCCCTTAAATTCCAAGAAATTTTAGTCAGTTTTAATGAACAGGGTTGATTACACTGAAAATATTACTGTGAAGTGAAAATGGATTTTGAACTCTACATCTTACCATGAATACAACATAAAACTTGCATTGAGAATTTGAAGTGTGAGTTTTTTATTATTTTTTCCAAAACTATTACACTCATGCATGGTACATAAACACTTCATGTACAAAATCTGGCATGGAAAGGTCACTATGATTTCACACAGTTATAATAAATTCTATTCTGATTGAAAACTTTGCTTTATTGAACATGTACTGTGGAAAAGAACTGGGAGGGGAGACAGACTCCTACCCAGTCACTTCTCTGTATGCGCTGTAATTTATGGGAAGGATATAGTGAGTTCGCAGTGCATCAAGGGAAGGCTGGGAGAAAAACTCGAAGCACTTTTCACTTTTCCTCCCTCCTTCCCAAGTACCTTTGCACACGTCAAAATAAAAAAAGTGCCTTTCCATATTCCTTTGCGACAATAAATAAGTGGCAACTGGGTATTAGTCTGGAGGGGAGAGAGAAATGATTCCGCCATGTTGTAGACCCAGAGGAAAATAATGTCTGACACTGACAAAGTCCTACATTAAACTAAACCTCTTAATCATTTTTTCATGTGAAAATTGTACATTATTCAGCAAACACAGAAACGCTACAAATGTTGCAGTTAAAAAAATTCTTTAGAATCATTGCTACATTGTACCTGTAGAATCATCTTTGCCAGGCCCATTCAACCAACGAGTTATGGTGCATAAGTCTTCCAAAACTTTTTCTGAACATAAATAAAGTTTAACATCAATAAAATATTTGCCCAAAGCCTCTTTGTCAAAGTGAGAGTACATCCAAAATCTTTGATATGAAATAAATCTCCTGTTCTCATTCAAATGAAAGTCATTTTCACAGGAAACTTTTTCACTTGGCCTCATTTATGAAGTGAGACAAGATGGCGTAAGAATCGTAATCAGCTAGCAGAGGGAGCCAAGTGGCACTCAAACCCAGGAATGATGGATCGCAATGTCAGAAGCCACGACTGTTGGGCACCCTGTTCCCTTCTGGCGTTTAAACAAAGTCCAACTAAGTTTTTACAGACCTGATAAATGCTCAATTGGTTCTTTCAAAGTATCTGCAAAGAAAAAAAGCATACATTTCAACTAATATTGTTTTACAGAGTATGCCTGAGATTCTTGACATTTAAGTGAAGATGAAGAAGAAATGATTGAAGTTCTTTTACTGGTTATGATTATAATAATATTAAGATACAATGTTTTACCTTCTCCAGCAGCAGCCAGCTTGACAATTGTGTCAATTGAAACTGGTTTGCTGTGCCTGTTAAGCATCTGGCGGAATTCTTTCTGTAGTGAATCACGACCATAGTCACGCAAAGAGGTCTGGAACAGAATTTAAAGAAACAAAATGATGCTGATTAATTGACAAATTTGCCAATATCACAGAAGTTTAAAAGGTAAAGGAGCTTATCCTGGTTTCCTTAGCAAGAAGCATGCCTAGGAGTATTGCTACTCCCCCTTGAATGGGATTCGAGTCCATCACAGGATTACTCCCAGCAGTATGTCGCCGGTACCCATTTATACAACTGGGTGGAGAGAGACAAAGTGGAGTAAAGTTCCTTGTCTAACGAAATAATGCGCCAGGCAAGGCTTGAACCTCGGACCTCCAGAACTGGAGTTTGAGGTGTTAACTGCTCAGCCACAAACACACGCCTCCACAGAAGTTTACATGTGATTCAAAAACAACTTTTTTAAGATTCACGAATGTTTAGTGATTGTGACAAGAATTAACTGCTACAGCTCAGCCAAAATGAAAAAAAAAACACTCATTCAAAAAAATAATAGTAAACAAAAGGATTACACTGTACATGAAAATGGAGCAACTTTTTATAGAAGCACAGTGGACTCTCTCTTACTGGACACCTCTATAGGACAAACACATTGGTAAACCAGACACCTAGAGTTGGTCCCTGCCATTCTTAACTCCCTTTATTTGACTCTCTCTCTATGGGACGGACATTAATTGCCAACTGAAAGGCACACCTGTAAATATTTCAACTCCCAGTAATTGAAATAAAATGTAACACAAACCAAGTTGGTTAGCTCCACGCAGCTAGGGTTGTTCTGGTTGAAGAACTCAATTGCATCCAGTACTCTTTCCAGATTCTTGATATAGGCATCAAGCTGGCCAGTTGGACTGTAACAAACAAAAACTATTAAAATGCATCTGTGATACACTGTAAGCAAACTAAACTGTGCAGTAATTTTATTTTTTTAGCTGTGACTAAACAAGAAAGATCGTGCTTTGTAAATGAATATATGGGTCTTCATAAGAATTGTGAAAACACAGGTAAAATTCTGAAAATTTGATGTGTAAGATGTCACTTTGTACTAAGAATAAGAATTTACAAAAATTAATGGAAAAAATGGACTTTGTAATGTAGGTAGTTTTCTTCTTTTGAAAAAATGATTAGTTTCTTCTTTTTTGAATAGCACTTGTAAATAACAGTAGGCATTACCTTGTGTGTAATTGTGGAACTGCACGTATGCTTAGGTGTGTAGTAAGTTTGTGCATGTATACTTTGTGATAATAATTGTAATTGTTGTAATTGTTGTACTTTGGAATAGCAAATGAAATAAAAATAAAAAATAAAAATAAAAAATAAAAAAAAAGATGTCATATTGTGAAAATTGACATTTATTTTCTCGGGCTCCCTTACGAAATTTTCTTTGGTGTTATTACAGATAACTAATAATCACATCTACATGTATAGCTCTTGCTTGCTATTCTGGTCCAAGGTCTTTGTCCTCTGAAAATTAAAATTACTCAATTTCCTAAAGGATTCAGTCTTAATAACTTTTATAACCCTACCCCAAAAGACCCCTCTATTACTAAGGGCTTGAAAAACGTCTTGCCCTGTAGTCTGACACAAGTAGATTTTCTTGCTCGGAAAGTAATTTTTAAAGATTACTTGCCCAATGGGCAAAGGTCCAGGTACTTCATCCTCTAACGTAAAGACAAGCTTGAAGTGGCCCCTGGCAAGCAAAATGTGACAGCTGCTTGCCTAAAGGACAAACTGGAATTCAAGTTTTTTTTTTTTAGTCCTGTTACTTACGCATCTCGTATGACATGTTCAACACTAGCATAGACGTGGTGATAACTGATCACATGATCCAAACCAGCCAAGGATTTTTCAATATCTATGCCGAGTTAAAAGATAACTCAATTGCTGCCAGTCAAAACACATGACAATTTTATACTAGTAATAATATTGTGGATTATAGAGTATGTTTGAGGTTAGTCAGTAGTATCTTCTGATTGGATTTGCACAGGCATGCCACTGACAAAGCAACTTTGATGACATTTCCAAGAGGAATACTTATACTAGATTGATATCGTCAACTTTTACAAATCATGTGAGCCATAGCAAAATCTGTTCATCTTGCAAACTATGTGCAGTCATCATGAGGTCTCCCTAATCTTAAGATGGCACCAAAAAGCTACTGAACGCCATTCTTGTGAAGGGTAAAGGTAAAGGCACACATGAGCCAAAGGCCCAAACATCTGGAGCTTATCCAGGTTTCCTTATAATGAAGCATGCCTACATGTAGGAGTATTGCTTCACCACCCTGGACAGGATGCTAGTTCATCGCAGGGTTACCGCCCAGCAATATGTTGCCATTATCCATTTATACACCTGCGTGAAGAGAGACAACGTGGAGTAGAGTTCCTTGTCAGGGAAACATTGCGACAATGCTTCAGATCCAGAGTTCGAGGAGTTACCCGCTTGGCCACACATGACTCCCACAGCTTGGTAGGACAGGTTGCCCAAGAATATGTTGATTTCTCTTAGCATTGAACAAAAAATTTATATATTCAAGGCTCTCCTCTAAGACCACTATTAGTACTGACCTGACAAACTAAGCCTGAACTATAATGTACTGATTTAATATAATCAACATCAACAAAACAATTAAAATGCTGTAGTTTAAGAGTGTAGCAGATTTTAGAAAAATGTTTAACTCCACTTTTTTATAAAGAATCGAAGCTAACTGTTTCATTACATCATGTCTTTAGCAATGAGCTTTAGGAAGCAATCACATTAATTTTAAAGATTTAGGATACTAGCTTGTCTTCGCTGCAAGTCATCAGTCTCCCTGTGAACTGGAACAATGGTGTCCTCTAGTTTGTGTATGCGCCCTTCAAACTTGGACAAGATATCCAGCTGTAAGATAACACATAAATTATGAGAAATGCCTGAAACACCTTCCCTTCAATGATCAAGAAAGATACACTCTTGTACACCATAAACCGCCCCTGTAACATTGTCCTACCTAAATTTTAGCTCAGCAGGTAAGGGACCATTCACGGCTGGTGAGGCAAAAAATATGCACCAGAGGTATACTTTCCTGAGTGGGGAGGGTGGGGGAGGGGGTAGTGAAGTGAAGGACACGGCTTCTACCTCGCTGTGAAATTTAGGAGCCAAGTTCGCTGAAATGTCATTCCCTCATTTTAAGACAATTATTGTCCTATTTTATGCAAATCAACCGTTGTTATATTTAGACAACAATTTAAAACATTTCATTCCAAAAATTTCACTCTGTCTTCAATGCTCTCTTTCTAAAATGCATGGCCAATAAAAGAAAAGCTGCGTATACTTTAGTATACTTCCATATATTCATTCATCACCTTGATCAGATCAGATCATAACTTGGGTATTTTTTAAAACAACTTATTTCATTTTAGTAAACCTTCACTGTGGTTGCAGACAGTAAGAATTGATGCTTCAGACGGTAAATTTTACCAGTTACTGCCCAATAAGGAGAACACTGTGTAAGCCTCTCACTTACTTATAAGCTTACCCAGTTGTAGGTCCACCTTTCAGTCAACAAAAGTAAGTCCACCCCTGCCAGAATATACCCACCAAGCTGTTGTGCTGGTACAACATTGTTAACATTTAAACACTGCAATTGAAGTTACAACAATCTGCTCACCATATTTCCTGTAATTTGATTTGTCTTTTCCAAACTCTCCTGAAGAAAAGCCAGGATATTCTTTTCCTACAAGAAATTACAACTACTGTTGTTTAAATACAATTTTTGATTTTTTTATACTGCCTAGATATGACAAAAAAATTAATGACCTTTTTCACTTAAAGGAATGTTTCCTTGATCTGAAAACTTTGACAACAACAAAGCACGATAATATTGTTGCAATGTAACACCTAGAAAACATCCCAGAAGGAGGACAAAACAAGATTCAATGCTCAAATTTATTCTTGCAAAGCAAAGGCCATAAGGCCTGCGGAGTAAATTTATAATTCTGTCGCGTGCGGATCGCGTGTGAATCATAGCAGCTTGCAAACTTGGTTGGCCCATTTATATTTGTATATGCATGATGCTATGGTGTTCGCAATGCAATGACGTCATCAAGCAGCCATGTGGCAAAGTGGTCTCGAAGCTGATTTCACGTGCAAGGTGCAGTAAGACTGTAGGTTTGAATCCTGGCAGAAGCTCTTTTTTTTCTTTGTACCGGTAAATTGTTTTAGTTGCTGTTGTCTTGTTTGTTTTGTTTTTTTGTAATCATTTTTTTCCCTTTGGCTTGTTTCCCTTTATTCTCACTGCTCACCACGAGATTTGTGTGATAATGTATTTTTAGTAATAGAATGGTAATAGGACAGAAAGAAAGGAAGGTTAAGAGGTGTGAAGTGCAATTTCATGGTGAGCTTTTTCCCTTTTCCTTAAAGTTTTAAACATGATTGTTATTAAAATGTAGCTCCCTAATTCCTTTTTGTATCCAGAAGTCAACTCTATCTAAGACAAACACTGTCAGGAGGTGCACTAAAGATGTCTATCCACCAGGAAGCCAAAGGGTATACTCCCAATAAAGGCCAATATCGAATAGTTAACTTCTGGATACAAAAAGGAATTGAGGGGGATACAAAGAAAGGCACAGCAAAAAAGAAAGGGTAAGTAACAGCATGGTGGAAATTATCAAAAGATAAGTTACAGACTAATAATTTTAAATGAAAATAGAGAGGAAACGAAATACCTTAGCAAGTTTGTCATCTAGCTGCCTCTTCCTGACCGATATATCATCCATCGTCAACACACGAAAATATTAGTTATCAAACTATTATTGTTTTCAATAATTGCTACACATAGCGAGCGTTTATGCGATGTTTAAGACGCATGAAGATTGGCAACAGTTTGACAACACCTCCCCCGAAAGCGCCATCTTGGATGTTTTGACCGTCACCTTCTGTCAGCGGTAAGGTTTTTAGAAGTAGGTACCTCTTGTAAAGGTCACTAAAGAATATCGAAACAAGATGGCGTCGATGAAAACATCCCCTGGCTTGGTCAATTTCTTTATATACAATTCCACTTTTGCGCCAAAAGAAGGAATGGTATGTTATTTGATTTTTAAGCTAATTTCTCGCTGGATATACAACTTACTGCGAAATCAGGATTCTTACACACTGTTATTGTGTCATTTCTTTTGACTTGAGATTTTCAAATTAATCAGAATGTTAATCAGGAATCAATTGCCTAGAAATGAAAGTTATCCTTTCAAAATCACACCTGGAGTATCCATTTTGCAAAACATGTTCCTGAAGTTCTCTTACTGTGGAAAAATACTATAGTGTGCATTGCCTGCGTGCAGGCATGTCCTATTTCCTCTGTTTCAAAGGAAATGGGAGACATCAACACACAGGCTATATCTATATGGTACAGCTTATAAGCAGTCATATTCGCCTAGGTAATTCATGCCATGGTATCCTGCCAAAGATTAGAAGCTTTTAACTTTGGCAATTTCAATAGCTTTCTCAATAATTTTGGCAAACACCACCCTTAAATCTACCATCACCCTCACCCCCACCCTCACCCTCACCCTCACCCCCACCCTGTGCTTTTGCTCCAGTGTCATTTTTTCTGACAATACTAAATTTCCTGTCACAAACTTATGTACATAACCATATATTTTATGGCACAGTTTCCTAAAAAGGGGTCATGCTTAATGTTTCTTCTACAACAGGAAAAGGAAAAGATTGTCCTCTATATTCCACCTGGAGAGAACATTGACAGGAAGATTAAAAATATAGGACTCTGTGAAGCATTGGTCAAATTTACACAGTAAGATTGAATGCTATTTTGCATGCCACATTTTATCCTACTTTTTGTTGTCAATAATTATTTTAATTGCTGCTATATTTCTTTGATTCTTTTTAGTGCATCGTAAACAACAAAAAGGGTTTTCATGAAATCATATGTGGTCCTTCAGTTGATTTTACCATGATAATGCATAACATATTCTAGCCTGTGAATGCAGACATATTTCCTGTTGCTTCTCTTCACCTGAAAAGTTACTTTTTGGGTGCAGAGAAGTGATGTCCAGAAATACATCTGCATTCGCAGGCATAACATCTTCATTTTACTGTAGAACATTCTCGCCAGACAAGCCTTGCAGCTCCCTTCACACTCAGAAAACAAGGCAGGTCTTTTTTGAAGCAGAACCAGATTTCTGGATGATCATGGTAAGTAGCTGAATATCTTGTTAGGCCAAACCTGTTTTCAGCAGTCATGCACCCCTGAAAAATGGCAAAACGTTTAAATAAAAAGCAGAGATGTTGCTTGGAAAAATATCATTCACAAACCTTTATAGGTTTTTAGGTCGTCTTGTGCCAAAAGTACAGAAACTACCACAGCAATGAAGACAAGTGCGGTAAAATCCTAAAATAACAACGGGGAGGTGGTTTTGAAATTTAAACTAGGGATATACGTCACCCCCACCTCCCCTCCAACAGAAAAGGTCTCTCTAATTCCTCCTTTTCACACACTGGATTTAACTTGCAGGTGATTGGTACAGGTGCTGCTGCAACTGAAAGTTTTACGATAGGGTTAGGGTCAAAATAATAGGATCTTTATAGGCCACCCTTGCAAATGACCATAACCAAATGCATGATCACTGCAGTTGCTGAGATAATCCAATGGCAATAATGCAGTAAAATGGCCGGTGGATTTGCAATCTTTGCATGGTGACATTTTTTGTTATTTAAAACTAAATTTTTCTTTATAGACTGTCAGCATTCCTTTTAGTGAAAAAATGGCAAAGGATGGGAAGATGATGATTGAATATCATGATGAAGATGTCTTGGTCAGTAGAAGTGGCCCTTAGTAAATCCCAAATAAAAAATGTGTCCACTGGAAGGCATTGTGCTTCATTCATTAATTTACGCAAGCATAATTTTTGTTTGTTTGTGTGAAGAATTTCTTATAGTGTTGAAGGCTTTGGAGTTTCCAAAATGTAATGTGATACATTTATATGGTAATTGAACATTATTGTGTACTAAATGTTAATTAATTAATGATAACATGATACAGTGATTAATTATAAGCTATTTTATTTATATAACTTAATGTTGATATTTCCTTGTAGGATTCCGTTCTTGATGCAGTATTAAAGCAAGCTTACAAAATGTTCAAGGTATGCTTAGCTTTTAATTCCCTATAATAATGTACATATCAGTGCTGGATCAAGACCTTGAGATAATGGAGAGGCCTGGTTATCCAGACCCTTAGTTAAGGGAGGGGGAGTGGTTCCCCCAAAATTTTTTCGACCCTTCGGGCCTCCGTTTGGTCTAAAAATAAGGGATCTGCGATGCCACTGCATATGTATATAATGTTTCTTAACAACTGTAATTTGTCATGAAATTAAAAAGAAAACAACTTGTGTAAAATGTCATCAATGAAATAATTTTTGTTTTCTTCTCAGCTCTTTAATGGTACATTTGCCTATATAATAAAAACCCACAACCTTGAAGCACTTTGCAAAAGATTAGAACATTTCTACACATCAGTAAGTTTTGTTTTTGACCTATTTTTAACTGCTACGTTTTAATTAATATGGTGAGATTATTATTTTGTTATTCCAACTATTAAACCTGTGGATGAAATCCAATCTATTTAAATATAATTACTTAAGATTTTTCAAAAAAGAAAACCTGGACAGTATTAGCTAGAAATACACTCGATTTTTGATTAACTAATTTATTATTAATACAATTTTTTTTTGCTTAATGTACAAACAATGTACTATCCTCAGTGTTAATTCTCTGTATTCTTGTGGGCCGAGTTGTTGGAAGCTGGGTTAAGTTAACCCAGGGTTAGTGTGAAATTTGAATTCAGATTTGAAAGCTTGAAAAGCATTTCAGTTTTAAATCTTTTTGTCTACAAGTTCATGACTGGAGGCTCTGAAAATAAGAGAGAAAATTATCTGAGAAAATGCTTTTGAACACAAGAAGCACTAATCGGTCTTCGAACAACTGGGCCCTGTATTCCTACATGTAAATGAATTTTAGCTGAACTGACAATAAGATAACAAGATAGAGACTTGAGATGGACTTTAAGACTTAAATTTTTAGACTCAAAAGACGTGATGTGTGAGTGAAAATGAAATTATGTTATGTCGCATTTTACAATTTTGAAAAATTTTTTTATTTTCAGTACTTACAGACTCTAAACTTTTCCCAGTTTGATCTCCTGGATGTTTTTTCAGGTACTTACAGATGTTAGCTATTTGCCTTTAAATCATTGATATGAATTAGCTGCCGTGGGGCTGGGAAAAAAAGTCCTGTCCACTAGTTTGGGACAAGCAGATTTTCTTGCTGGGCAAGTAACTATTAAAGATTACTTACCCAATGGGCAAAGGTCCATGCACTTGATCCTGTAACCAAATCATTAGCAATGACAAGCAGAAGTGGCCCTGGGCAAACAAAATGTGAGAGCAGCTTGCCCAAATGACCAGCTGGTAACTTACATTATTTTTTTCCTTCAAGCCCTGTAACAATGTACTCAAATGCCTGTATTGTCGTGTACTGCCCACTCTATAATCCCCAGGTGTGGCTCATAGAATTCTAAAAATATAATTTTCTTTTTGATTGGATGAATATGTCATTTCTTTTCCCACAGGAATAAATTTTCTTCCAGTGGACAAAAATACCTTTCTAAGGATCCAGTCTTTCATAAATGTGATTGAGCATTCATTCAGGTAAAAACTGGCCTTAACATGATGTCTATTACAGTGGAACCCTGTTCTATGAATGCCCACATAATACAGACACCCAAATATAACAGACATGCAGTTTCATTTTTCTTAACAAAGAGCTTGCATATTTTCTCTTAAATTAACCCACTTAAAACAGACACCAGTTTATACAGACAATTGGGATACTTTTTTAAAAATAGTCACTACATCTCATAATATATTGCATCAGAGAAAATGCAAAAAAACATATGCAGGGTTTGTCACTAAGATTTCAAGTTGCCGGGTAAATACAACAAGTAGGCAGGGAATCAAACAGCTAGGGATTTCTTTTGGTTCTATTTTTCTTTTATTTTCCAATGAAAGTAGCGGGGGCCACACCTATAGTAGCCAGGGGAAATCCCTGGCCTCTGGCTCTTATTGACAAGAAAATTCCAGTGAAAACATTTTTTTCACTTCTCACCTTTTTCATGGTTCATTCAAATTAATTTTATGATGCCTTGGGTTTTTGCAGAAACCTTTCAGATCAGTATGAGATTCTGGGAAAATAAACTGCACTTGGGATTCATTGTTTTCTATTTTCACTTATTTTCAGCCAAATAAGATACACTGCATTTCTATACTCTGAAAAACTTGTCTGGTAAGTTCATCATAATGTAGTTCATGGTAGAAAAGTGATGTTAAAATGTTCCTTTTTTTGATTCAGAGTGGTCTTCACAAACTATGAAATTTTAAATGTCAAGTTTGTTTGATTTTTAAGTTTTAAGTTGTAAGTGTTTTTCCTTTTGCAGGAGTGGTCTTGAACAAGAAGATATGCGCACACTATACAAATACTTAGTGTCAAGTTTGTTTCCTACAACAAACGACCTGGAGGTACTGTACTGACCTTATTATTTGTAAAAAACTTAAGGTACCAAAAAAACTTCAAAAAATAATTCATAATTCATAAACAAAAAACGAAATTAATGTTTAATGAGTGTCTTTATACCTGTTAAAGACCTGACCAAAATAGACAAAAATAACCCTAAATCTAAATGTTAGTGCAAGAATGAGTTGATCTATATCTAACCCTAAAAACTCTCAGTTTTGCCTCGAGTTTTTAATCCCAATAATACACTCCCGGTCATTTTTTAAACAGTACTTCATGGCTGTCAAACCCTGAAAAAAAATGGATTTTTTGCAGAGTATAGAAAACCCAAGATCTCAAGGTTATGTTGTTGTTCAGCCTAAATCTCATCATGGAAGGTATCTTTATGAGCTTTGAATCAACTACTCTAAATGCATTTTAGGCCCATTTCAAATGTCCAACTTCACATGCTGATTTTAATGCTAATGAGCAAGATCTCTTGTTCTTGCTGGGTTGCTTTAGATTGATTAGGTACGTGTGAAGTTCAGTGTTTGAAGTGGGTCTCATGATGATGATGATGATGATGATACAGTGGTGACTGTAGTGATGATAGTGGTGATCAGTGTGCAAAGGAAGTAGTGTCCCATAGCCTGGGGCTAGTAGATTTTGCTATTTTGCCGATGGGCAAGTGAATTTTTTGTGGTTGAGGTTGGGGGCGGGGGGGGGGGGGGGGGGATTCACATTACAGAAGAACTGTAATCAATGCTGATCAAAAGTTTTTTGGGGCTAGTGGAAATGACATTTTGGGCTAGTACATGCTAGCTACAGCTTGCCCAGATGGCAAGCAGTAAAACTGACTTTCTTTGCACCCTGGTGATGATGATTATGATTACATTCAGCTGATGTGAAGTTCAGCATTTCAAATTGGCATTGATAAAGTGATGTTCATGATGGTCTTATTCATTCATCCACGCACTTTTAATAATGACAATAGCTTGAACATATGGAGGTGGGAATGGCTATGCTAACAGTGGCGCTTAGTGGTGTGAACAGTGATGTCCTTTAGGCCATTAGGCTGATTTAGCAACAGAATGGGAACATCAGTTGATGACGGCACGCGCAAATCAAACAACTGGCTTGACCAATGGCAGCGCAGTAAATTGAGCACCGTAAGTTGTGTTCAGTCCTTTCCGTGCGCTTTCCCGTCGTCAACTGACATTCCCATCCTGTTGCTAAATCAGCCTAATGTCCTACAAGATGCTCTACCTTCCTTCGAGATTCCCATTAGTTTAGGAAAGAAGTGAAGTATTTTTCCTATTTTCAGATTCATAACAGGTCCTACTGAATTAGGAGATGTACCAACACCAAGGACACCACCCAAAATATTTGTTAATACTGACTCTGAACAGGAGGAACTGATACTAGTGGTTTATAAGGTATTATAGAAAAAACTTTCTCTTATTGCTTCAATACTCTTGTTAAATATACTCAGTACTGGTAATCTCACGATATAGTTAACTGTCAGGATCATTTCTTTAACAAAGTCTAAGCTAGGCTGCGGTGTAAGACATCACTGAGCTTTCAGTTCTCTTATCTCTTTAATAGGTGGCTTATTTCAAGATGATATATGTAAATGTTCCTCCAGTTTATACTGTGTGTTTCCATCAAACTTTTCACGATAAACGTTGATTAGGTGAAAGCCTAAGCAAACTGAAAATGGTTTAGTCACGAGTGTTAAACATTAGCTAAATTCTGTTATTAAAAATAGCCGGCCCTGAAACTTGGTCTTGGTCTAAATAATTCTAAGTCAAGACATTGCGCCTGATGCTTCTGTAACTGAATCCTTGTTTGTTTGTTTGTTTGTTTTGTCAGGCTTTAGAGGCTACAATATGTTTAATGGTCTCAGGTTAGTGAGAACAAAATGCGATACCGTATAGCTAGAGCTTTTATGGGATGCTACAGATATTTTACTGTTTAATAGCTCATTTTAAGTAATGTGACAAAAGAAAACAAAGATTAAAGTTATTCCAATTAATAGTGCAGTCGATATTCTCTTAAGCGACCACCCAAAAATGGACAATTTATTGGCTGCTTACGAGAATCAAACCACCGGGAGTCTTTGAAAAATTATACAAACGTCGCAAACTGATCGCGTTCGCTTTGGAGAGGTTCTAGCTTTGAGGCTTTGTCATGGGAAAAATTTGGTGTTTTGCATTGGTGGTCGCTCCGCACCTGTTTTGTCCCTCTGTGGCTCTTCAAAGTCAAAAACAGTTTTAACGTTGGTTTTCCCTGGTACGTGATAGTACCCGTAATTGTCTAAGAAACATTCCTCCTGTTTGTTTCTATTAGGGTCGTCCCACCCCCTCCCCCCCTCGCAAGGGGCAAAACCCGGCTTTTAAGTTTTGTGTTTTGTTTAGGAGCCACAGGATTGCTGTCGGGACTGGCTCATTTTGTTTTTTGTTTTTTTTTCCTATTTAGGCCCTTATCCTAGCATGGACCTCTTTAGAAAGATTGATAATTTTATTGGCCCTCAACTTACAACGCTGGCCAGTGTGGTTGGTGAACAAAGTGCAAAGAAGCAGCAGAGGTATCAAGTGGTTAAAGTATTTCTTCAAGTGGATTTATAGACTTTTCGACCGATTGAATATAGTCCACGTTTGATATATTAAAATTCTAACATGACTCCGAGGCTTTCTGGTAATTTTTCCTTAATTGGTGTGCTTATCTTCGTGCTCAGATCTCTTCTGGGAATTGCTAGACAATGGAGTCGGAAAAAAATTGCAATTTTGACGCTAAATCCTCGGAGTCATATTAGAGTTTTGATATATCGAACATGAGCAATTCGCACCTTAAGGTGTACCGTTCCCACAGAGCCACCTTAACCGTACAAACATTTAGACGCCTAGCCGTTTAAAGGTCCGGGTGAACAGAGCGAAAATATAGTTGAACGGTCCCGTGTGAACAAAGTGTCCGGTCAAATTTTTCGGTCGGTCAAAAATTCGTCCAGTGTCGTGTGAACTTGGCCCTAGTGGTCGCTTAGAGGAGGTGGTTCCTTTACAAGAAAGAAACCACAGGGGGTCTTTTCCGAGAAGATGTCCGAACACATCTACTTCATGGAAGATAATTTATTGTGTACGAGCAGATATGGCAGTTCCATGTGGTTACTTAAGTTCTTTTTTTTTACTCTAAGTAGCATAGTAAATGCAGCGAACATAGAGATCACAGCATGCGTCAAGTGGTCGTTCACAAGAGATTAAAAACAATGGAAATTAATAAACCGTTAGTCACAAAAAGTGGTAGTGGTCGCTTACAAGGTGTGGTCGTTTTCGAGAGGTTCCAACTGTAAGGCTTTGACTGGGAAAAATTTGGTGTTTTGGATAAGTGTCGCTTAATTTATGGGGGACGGTCGCTTACGAGAGGTGGTCGCATATTGAGGTTGGACAGTATTTTCATTTACCAAGTGAAATTTCTTTGTTTTAACTAACGCCTTTTTGGACTTAAAAAAACGAAACCCTTTGGTGTTGATGACTGCGACTGAAGGGAGAACAGCAAAAAAAGCAAAAGTTTTAAAGTAGCAAAACAACAATTTTGCACGTGTATCAAGCTTTTTTGTACATTTCGTTGCTGTCACTACAAAGCTGTGACGTGGAAATGTCTAATTTCACCGTTTCGTGAAGGACATGAACACAGGACAACGACTTTCTTCTTCTTTTCCTGAACTTTGATACAGCCCTTTTGAATTCAACTTCAGAAAACGAGATGGAATAAGGGAGATAAAGCCGTTTGAAGCAGCGCGAATCCGCTTTTTAAGTGACGTTTTTGTAGCCGTCGCTGTCGTTTTTGCGTAAGCTCCCTAATACCGCTTAACAATGCACAGACCACTTGCGCACGACAACTTGTTGCAAGTTGTCAAATTTGATTCAAAAACCCAGTGCTGAAAAGTGGGAAAACGTGGAGAAGACCTTTGAGCGTCTACGTCTTAGAGAGGCGTGTGCTGGCCCACGAACAGGCGCCTATTCTTTTCGGAACAAACAGTGTAAGGAGGAATTGCCGTTTTTATGAGAGACACCGATTACCTTCTGTTATAACATTGTGCGAACATATGCACGTGCGTCGTAGTTCGTTAGATGTGTAGATGTAGTTCATGTATCTTTGTCGACACTAGAGACCGATGAATAGGGAGTTTTCACATTACGTTACGGTGGCCATATTGAGGTTCCAAAACAACGAAACAGCGGCCATGTTGTAGCATGCATAACAAGCGTTTCCAGTCGAGTTATTGTGCGAAAGTTGGAGCGAGAGCCATAAAAAAAATGCGAAAGGGCGCGGAAACGCTTGCTTCATAGGTTAGCCATGTTGGTTTTCCAAACTTGAACTCTTTTCTTTATGTAAACGTTGCATTTCTGCTGGCCACTTGAGTGAAATCGCTCTTTACGGCTCTTGTAAAAGTTACGTTAAGCGTAAGTTAGTAAAGCTTAATGTTTACTCACTTCAATGCTTTTTTTGCGTCCTTGATTCTTCCCCAGCTCCGACCAGCAGTATAGATATCTGTACTTCAACCACATGAACTTGGCGCAGAAGACTTCAGTCCACTCCAGAAGGTCCTCGCTACCTATCGTTGCTCCTGAAATCATGAGACTTATGGGTGACATAAGTGCGGACTTTGCAAGGTATAGTCCTTGGAAATATTTGTTTTTCAAATATTTTACAATAAGACGGCGAAAATGTGGCCGCCTTGCTTAGCTTAGCTTAGCTTAGCTTAGCCGGCGCTTACACTTCAGCAACTTCTGTTTCATCGAGCGAACTCTCCAGGAGTTTCTACAAGCTGTTTTTTGACGAACACGGTTTTATTTTTTGGCACGTGCTGCACGTGCATTCGCCCCTATTTTGCACGTGCGTTTACCTTCCGGCTTTGCACGCTTGTTGAACAGTTTTTAAAATCATAACTTTGGCTCAGGCTACTTTCCTCTGTCTATGTCGAAGCGTCAGAATTTTTATTTTGACGAAGTAAAGACTAGTTTGATCATTACTTTTGAACTGAAGTGGCCCACTTTAATAGCTGGTCTATCGGCAGGCATGGTTTTGTTTTTGTTGTCTGTTGTGTCCCTAAAATGAGGATTCGATGTTTAAAATCAAGGTATACAACTGCTAGTAATACGGAGGCTAAAATTTAAGCTCTGTTCATACTATACTGGATACCTTTTGCGCCAGCGAGAAAACCATACTAGATAAAGCTTCTGTTTAGACATAAGAACGGTGATTTCGGCACGATTGCGGTAACGGAGCTGCGCTGCGCTGCGCTGACGTCTAAAGTGGAGAGTCACATATCGGATAGGTGCTTGTGTCGGCACGAAAAGCTATTCGTTATAAACGTCACCCGACTTGCCCTCTTTGTTAATTGTGAAAGCAATAAAGGAAGTTTTTTTGTTACGTCTTTGCAGTTTCCAAGAAGATGGTGAAACGTTTGTGAAGACCATGTCCGATTGTTGGATCGTTGGACGAAAGTCAGATCAGCGGGAATTGTTTGTCATCCTGAACCAAAAGAATGCCAACCTTATAGAGATTGATGGTGAGTGAAATTTATGCAGGAGACACTGATTGTTTACTATTTACATGGGCAAACCGGTCGGTTCAAGGCTTGGGTAAATGGTAAGCAAAATTCACAAATCATTTCCATTAACCGAAAACGGTTGCGAAGGCCTGAAATTGGTATCAAAGGTGGCTTCTAAGAAATGGAAGGGGTGAGGATTTGAATAGCCTTCCTTCATTTGCACCCACCACCCCTCCCCCTCTATTATGAGAAGTAAAGTTAGAATCCCTAAATAAGTGTTCATTGTGTTTTCATTTTGCAGAGGAAGTGAAAAGATTGGGTATCACACAATTCAACAACATCTTTTTCTTGGACTAATCTAAAGGAGTGAAGGGGAAATCGTTTAGAATCCTATTGGCCTCTGTTGTGCATAACGCCGTCCATTCACAATATCCTCGTGACATAAGCCTTGACGCTTGGTTCTCTCTTCTTTAAGACAAACTTTAAAAGCCTTAAGAACTAGATTTTTTACTAGATTCTTCGGACGCACTTTTTGGCACAAAGAATAGAATATTTGGCAAACCTCATTATTGCGCGCGGCCGATGCGTTTTGGGTCACGTGGTCCGAGCGAGTCGGATACGTCACCGAAATGCATTGACCGAGAAGGTCTTTGAAGACGCCATACAGGGACTAATCAAGCAGAAATGCTGAAACTTCACCTAGAACAGAGCATAGCATTTCCTGTAATATTAAAAAATATATATATATATAGGCCATTTATGTTGTAAACAGGGGCTCCTGGTTGTAAAAATGTAAAAATTACAGAAGACCTCTAAGTAAAATTGTGACATGAAAATTCATTTGTCATTACTCTGACAGAAAACGCTCTTTATGTTATCCAACAGTCGTTAATAAATAGTGTGAGATTCTGAATAACAATTTCAAGACTGGAAAACCGTCCGCTCTTTGACGGGAGAGTGCCGTGAAAAAGGAAGCAACAATAAAAGCTCTGGAGCAGCAAGTTGAATTAACTTGGGGAGATAAACGGACAATTCAACAAGCGTTTGCAAGGAATAACCCTGCGAGCAGAGGCTACGTTTTCGCGAAAAAGTAGCCTCTGCTCGCAGGGTACAAGATGGCTAGGTATTTGCCAAGATTTTTGTTTTCCATTTTTTCTGGACTGAGACGAAGTCAGGAACATAAAAACGCAACAAAGAATGAGGCTAATATTTAGCCATCTTAACGGAACAAGCTACGTCAACCAACAATTTCTTAATTTTCTGTCCAATACAATTTTTTTTGGCGGGACACTGCGGGCAATCAATTCCCCCCCCCCCTCCCCCCCTCCCCGTTAGCTTATCAGAACCCAGGATTTGCTTTATCATGTCCGCTCGCGGATCCAGCCATATGGTAAAAACACCTACTGTTTTGCAGTATAAATAAATAACGTTGCACTCTAAAATTGTTAAATGGCATTAACTGAAATACAATTTTGAAAATCGCATCAAAACTGTTTTGTACAACAAAGGTGTTACATTTACCATCCGCACATTAATTATTATACTCTGTAAATTTTAAAAGTAAAAATACTGTTATAAACCACTCTGGAAAAAGTTATTTTAAATATCCACACCAATTATTATAATTATTTTTTTCATGAACAATACTTAAAAGCTCAGTTTTATAAGTAATCGGGTCAAAGCCGGTTTAAACACTACGATTGGCCAATTAAAAACGATCTGTAAAAGAACAAAAGGATAGAAAAGTCCGTCTAATCAGGCGTGGCGCGTGAATGCCTTGACTGCAAGAAGTCACTTTCCAGTCAGTTAAGAGAGCAAGCCTTCTCTTAACCCTGAAACTAATAAATACCGTGATTTGCCGATTTTGACTGAAAGTTTCGACCACTCTGCCTGTCTCTAGGGGGCTTGAGAAAAGGCGTTTTTGAATAACGCAAGACAACCAGAAATAAGGGCCTTTTTTCCTTTTAGTATGCCTGGAGGCAACAAATCTGCCGACGATTCATCCGAACGTTTGGGCAAAACTACTGCCCAAGAATGCAGAAAGTCCACTTTTGGTTGACGGGCGTCGCTCAAAAACGTCTTTGCCTAAGCTCCCTACTATTTACACGTAGCGCGCGTGGCAGGCGTTTGAAGGCGCGCGAGTGCATGAAGGGTGTTCTCGCGCAATTTTATTTCCCCTTTCTTTTTCCTTGAAACGTCTGCCACGCGCGTTACCCTGAGAAGGAAATATATTCAGTAATGTAAAGTGAAGGTGATTTCCTCGATTAGAAGTACAAAGTCCCATCAACGAAGTAGGCTATTGAAACACTTTAACTTTCAGGCACATTAAAACTTGGACTGTTCACAGCATCTCTGTTCTCTCAAAGCAAACTGGAAGGTACGCGACCAACTACGAGCAAAGCGAGGGCAACGCGTGTTACGAGCACGACGTGCGTGTTGGGGTCATGCCCAACCCCACTTTTACACTTGCATCCAGTTCGCGTACCATCGAATCCGGATAAACTACTAGGAAACGGAGTGTTGTGAACTGTCTAGTTAAAACCAACCATTTTTAATGACAATAACGTGATATTAAGAGCCTTTCTTCAGAAAAAAAGGCACATACACTTGAATCTCGCCCATAAACTGTGCCATCAGGAAAGCCATACCGTGTACAATGACCAGTCGTTTTGCCAACGCCCCGTTCGCTGACATCCTAAGTAGTTCCGCTTAAGAAACGAAACGAGCGCTGAAAATCCACGAAAAGGAGCGATACACATGTGTATTCCTCGTTCTTTAAGCCGCTGATCAGGGTTAAGAAGTTAGGAAACTGACCTAACAGGTTAGCGAAACGACTGAAGACGTTGGCGAACAGGACGTTGGCGAACAGGACGTTGGCAAACGACTCGTAGGCGAAACGACCGTAGCTAATCTCGTCCCCGGCAAGACATCTGGGTACGAGATAAGAGTACAGCTAACTGATTGCCTGTGCCGCAACTACTTCCTCTTGTTCAGTCCTTGGCTTTTTATGAATGAGTATCATTAGCATGAGAATGGGCAGGTAGATCAAACTGAGCCTGAACAGTCTCCGTGCTGAACTGGTATCAGAGTCCTTATAAAACTTATAACCCAGGTATGCGTTCCACAAGTTCAGCGGTAACGAGTCCAATGCCAGCCACCATGTTGTAACTCCACACACGGGTAACAGTGTTGTGAGACCAACTAGAGCCAAACAGTGTCTTAATGTGACCCGGCGACACAATGGCGCATTTGTGACACACATCATTCGATAACCAGCTACAAGGAAAAAGATGAGTTACTGAAGCGTTTCAAAGTAGTAACGACATGAAGATTTCTGTCTCATTGTAATGGGGCCCGTTTCTTATATGTCCCGCCACAGACGGAAAAAGCGCCGGAATCCTTGTTACGGGTTCTAAACTCTGTATCAGGATTTGAGTACACACTAGGATTGGCCTGTTAAAAAAGCCACTGTCAATTTGCCAATGAGGTTGAACGGAAATTCGACCGGAGGGGTACTTCTGAGAATTCTTGGCGGGGGTCTGCCGCACAGTTCTCCAAATCCTGACCCTATTTGCAAAAATTTTGTTCACTTTAAGTATAGTTTGCGAGTGAACAAGAGAAACATTTTGGGTGAATATCTTCATTCATTAAGCCAAGTACGTGGAACTATTTACACCTGGAATTAATAAACTTGTATCGAAACAACTTTGAATCTTGAACGTCTACATTGCAGGCTATTCAACATGGGCAAGGCTTATTTTTTTCAGTCCCTTGCATTCAATTGAATTAAATGGTTTACTCCAAAGTCCAACCTCGACAATGGAATAAATTGAGCAAATAACTCACTTTGAAAGACTTACCTCTGGAGTAATCAGCCCTTAGATTCCAGCTGAGGGCATTAAAATGTGGAAACTGCCAAGAATACAAAATTCCTGCAAGAACCAGGGCACCCATGTCTAGGCCTCCTGTACAGGCTGCCCAGCCCATCAAGGGAGGGAGGGCACCCACTACTGACCCTACCCATGTGTTCAGAATGCTCAGTCGCTTCATGGGAGTGTACACAGATGTGTACAGGAACAAAGTGCCGGCACCTGCAAGACAGCGGTAACATTCAGCAACTTCATACCATTCAAGATTCAGTGGTAAATAAGTATTCACAGATTACGATTCTGAAGTGATGTTGGCCTGATAACAAGCTCTCCATTTTGGGGAATCGTGCGAAGTCACATGTGGGCGGCTCAAGAAAGGAGAGGTGAGATCATTATATTTGATTTGTGTGAAGCTATTTTTAAGACAAACATCTCTGTTATGTACATCTTAGTGTAAAGAAAACATAATTTCATTGGTATCAGTCATTAATGTTTGGTCATCAAACACTCTGACATTCTGGCCTCAATAATGAAGAGCAGAAAGCATGAACCCCTTATGTTGGGACTTATGCTGAAGCTATTTTTAAGACAAACATCTCTGTTATGTACATCTTAGTGTAAAGAAAACATAATTTCATTGGTATCAGTCATTAATGTTTGGTCATCAAACACTCTGACATTCTGGCCTCAATAAAAGGTGGATACACGCTACATGGTGCAAAAAAAGTCACTTTTACAGCCTGCCATTCGGGCAAGCTGTAGCTAGTATGTACTAGCCCACAAGTCTTTTCAACCAGCCCCAAAACCCTGTTTGATTAGCAGGATTGATTACAATCCTTCTGTAATTTGAATTTCCGCAAAAAAACATCACTTGCCTGTCGGGCAAGTTAAAAACCAAAATCACTAGCCCAATAGCAAACGCATTAGCCCCGGGCTATCAGACACGACTTTCTTAGCACGCTGCATGCTACAAGATGTATCCATTGGATTCAGTGGATAATAGTGTGATAACAATCATTGGTACTTATCTAATGGATATTGATTACCTGGCCCTAGTTGTTTAAACTATCCACTGGATGAGTATTAGGGAAACTAATCCCCTGGTTGATAGTGTTAGCCACCTTTTGAACAAATCGTGCCTGATGGATGACACAATCCAGCTTTTGACCAACTAGGGCTAGATGAAGTCTGAATCAGTAGTGCAGCAACTTTCGTTGGAAATGAAAAGGGATAACAAATGAAAACTTAGACTTTAGATGCAATCTTGCCCTTTTTAATTTTGGAAATTTACCTCTGTCAATTCATAACTATCATTACAGTTAATATGGCAATTCAAATTTCATAAGAGATCTCCATACCAAGAGCTGCTGTTAATCCATTTACTTGAGAAAGTAGAACAGACATTCCCAACACACCAGCTGTAGTACCAAAGAGCACAACATGAAGAGGGCTAGCAAAATGAACAATACAGTCAATTAGTGAAGGGAAGTGGCTGTGTATACTTACCTAGTAACAAGTACAGTATGAACTGAATTTAGCTCAGCAGTGGCAGTAGCATGGTGTTTGAAACGACGCTGTGCTCCTGACATGCAGAAGGATAAAGCTTGCCATGTAACACAGCATTGCCACAAATTTAATAAGGTCATTTACATTTAGCACAGCAGTTGTAAAACATTTAAAACAGATTAAAATGTTGCAATGTTCCTTAAATATAATAAAAGCGAATAATTATTGCAATCATCCCAGTAAAATACTTTAAGCCATTTGCACGATACTGTCATTTTCCTACTATGACCAGAATCCTTCAGGGTTTTGCTCTCCTGTTTAAATTAGTGCCTTTGTTATTTAAAGCTTGCTGGGATTACCAAATTCAAAACTAGTAAGGGACAGACCATTAGAAAACTTATTTTAAAAAAATTATATTAAAAAATATTAGCACAAGGGAAAACTAAATGGAAAAAAATTCATGCATGCCAATTAATCCAAAAAAATATTCATGATGCTATGGCCTAAAAAAAATTCATTCAAGGAATTCGATAACAAAAAGAAATTTCTGCAGCTCGAAAATTCCCCTCCCCCCCCATAACCTTTCTGATGGTTGTCCCTAATATGACACTATTGAACAAATGGCCCATTGTTACTTGATATTCCACTTCTCACCTGAGACAAGCCCTGACGAGAACACGGTTTTGAGTACGACTCATTTGAGAATCAAAAGGAACCTCAAGCCACTAAAAACAAAACAAATCACTTACAGGTGAGCCTCGTTTCAAAAGCTTTTACACACAATCTACATGTAATGTGGCTAAATATCATTTAGGCAAAGTTAAACTCGAGCGAGTTGGCCAGCAGTCTTCTCCCACTTCAGTATGTGACCTACGGGGCGGCCCGCGGGGAATTGTAGGGCTACTTGTGTGCCCTTTTGCTAGTGTTGCTTTGCATTGTAGCTTTGCTTGCTGATCGTAGCGGATCATTTTTAGCCTTCTTGCGAATCATTGCGGATTCTTGCTGATAGTAGCGGATCAATGTTTGCCTTCTTGAGAAACATTGCGGATTCTTGCTCCCTCTCCTCCCTCCCTGCCTGGTGGTTTGGTACGTACTTTCTCAGGTAAGTATTCTCTTAGGTAAGTATCTCCACTGAATTTATTCAGTGTGACGGTGCCGGTTAGTGGCTGCTCTTGGGGTGGTTCCCGCTTCCAGGGTTGCCATGGATACCTCCTCTCTGCTTATTGCATTTGGCCCCCCACTAACCTTAAAGGCACCAGCTCCCAAACTCATCATTAGCGATGAGTTTAAAGAGGGAAAAAGCTAACGGCAAGCTGTGATCTAGCCTGCACCACACAGGGCCCGGACCCCCAACTGTATACTCAGATTTGACTACGCACCATGATTGGCCTGTTAAAAACACCATTGGTGATTGCCAATCTGTTTGAAGGAAAATGCAAAAGTACACACTTCCAGTAATTTGTTGAGGTGCCCATTAGGGGCCCCCAACAAGGATCTGGGCACTGCTTTGCTTTGCTTTCACTAGCCAGAATTAGATTACATCAGTGACGCAGGCTACCTGTGATCTGGATAAAACAGTTTTAGACACCTATTGTAATGTTACCTGGTGATTTTGTTATCTTATTTTCACTTTCTCTCATAACGAAGTAAGAAGTTCATATGTACTTGCTTTAGTTTTATAAATGCAACTTTCATTTCCTTTTTTTTCAAAATTAAAAAACTGTTGAGAAACTAATGTGACAGGGCTGTAAATGGGACCTGTAGAAAAGTATGCCACCCTTGCATGTAGTTTTGGGTATGAAAATGTACGATAATGACTTTGAAATAAAGGAAAATAAAACCTGGGTCATGGATAAAACTGATCCTCCAAACATATTTTTAAGAGAAAGATTTTAAATACAAGTACAGGCAACTCAGTTGCACGGTCTTATTACACACAGACACTACCTGATTAAAAGCATTAGCAGAAGATGAACACAGCCCAGTTCCAAATCCTGCCCACAGAAAAGTGCTGAGATTCATGGCTCCTGGTGCAATGGCATAACCTGCCATTTCTGTTAGAACTACAAGACCTTTTGAAAAAAAAAATGTACCCAAGTGACTTTTAACACCACATTGCATTCTCCTTTCTTATCACAAGCAAAAACTGACAAAATTACTCGTCACCCACTAGTTTACATTGTGACCCACAAATAAGGAAAGAAACAAATAATTGAAATGATATTATACATTGTACTCGCTATCTATCTTTTCATTGGCTAAGAGCCTACGGGTAATTTGGGAAATCATCGCAACCTACAGATTGGTTGGTTATCCGCTAGCAGATAACTGACTAATCTGTAGGTTGCGCACGCAGTGCCTCGGCCTTCAGCTTGGCTGATAACACTTACCTCAACCATGATTATTCTCAACATCCCAAAAACCTCATCCAATAATTGTTTATAAACATAACAAGGGTAAGAATCCCAACTGGCTGGAGGCAAACCAGTTGGCTATGACCAAGGAGTTGAACTAAGGACTACTAAGAACAAAATTAATGCAGCTAGCAGCTGGGGTGGGGATGGAACTGAGGGCATACGATTGAAATTCCAGCCCTCCAATCACTTGGCCACACTGCCTCCTTATTCACTTACTGATCTATCAATGACAAAATCAAGCAGCCTAATCACAAAACCTGCCAGCCTCAGGCTATTTGGCACAACTTTCTTTGCAAGCTCATGTAAGACGGGTTTTCACAAATTTCTCTAATGATGAAGCTTAGGAAAAATCACATTACCTGTCAGTCTGATCTTTGACAGCTGCATGTATTGTCTTGGTAATTTTCTGAAGTCAATTTTCTGCTGCACCCACTCCCCCTCAGTATCTTCATCTTTAGTGGCTGTATTTGACAGGCTTTCCTGTTCCTCTGCACTGCTAGCTGTCTTTCCAATTAAAGCAGTTGAGGTTGATTTGGGCTGCAAAGGAAAACACAAAGCATAATAATGTACCTTTAAGTTTAAGTTTAAGTTTAATAATATTTTGCCATGCTAATACGAGTAAATTAATTACAGAAAAAAGAATATGACTGGAGAATAATTGGGGGAAAAAAAAAACCCATACAAACAATATTCTCCAATATTAAACACTAAAAATTAAGAAGTAAAATTTAAGTATGACCCAAACCTAACCTACCCAGTAATTAAATTGCATACTAGCCAAACACACATTACACCTGATTTAACATTGACACAAATGATCTAATAGATAGGACTTAACACTGCTTTATGAAGGAGCATGCATTATGCAGTGATTAAAAAATGAAAATTTGAAGTAATTTGTATGTGTCTTCCTAGATCTTATCTTAAAATTATGGTTCCTACCCATTTTCCCCAATACATTAATATCGAAAAACATCAGTATCCAAGTCATTTCTTCAGACTGGATCAAGTAACTATTATCTAGCACTTTTATCTCCTAAGTCTCCATCCTTAGTGACAGCCCTGAACACAACCACAATGCCCCCTTAACCCCTCCAGCCACCCTCTCCCACCTCCTTGTATCCCAGTTTGTCATTTGTAGGACTGTCACATTATAACAGCTACACTGCTTTGGCCACAAATCAGATAAAAAAAACATTCAGCCACTATGAGATAAGAATTTTAGAGTCTTTGGGCAGGGGGACCCTTTTTTCTCTGCGTTGCATGACAGGAACTGAAAGAGATTACACTAGGTGGCGCTTATTTGGGACAGCGCTTTAGCTTTTCTAGCTTATAATTATTATGCAATCACCCCGAGTGACAAATTGTTTACTGTGGTCAGTGTCAAATGCTTGGATGCAGATGAGAATTAACTAACTGTATGTATCTCATTAGCAGAACATAAGAAAAGGGTACAATGGTTCACAATTGGATGACACAATATAGATCTTACTAAGCTTCAGTGCTACCGGTAGATAATTTGGGCTAGCTGATGAAATATCCGGTGCGTTAAAACAAATTAATATTACCTTGCTTAGATAACCAATGCTATTTACAGATTTTCCACATCCATCTTCCAAAATTCGCTCCTTTGTTTTAAGCCGCGAAAATCGCACTGTATATTGGCGCGACAAGCGAAGGAAGGTAGAGGTTTCAGAAGAGGTTACACGCCGGAAGAAAATTACAGCATTCCAGGAACAATTTCCTACAAGACACATTGCAGTATTATTCACCAAGTTGACATGACACTTTTGACGATTAAATTGCTACTCACTGCATGAGAGAACACGTGAATTCATCGTTTATCTCTCATTTTTTGCTCAAAAACCGGTCACTTTCAGACGCCATGTTGTTGTGCACGTTTTTGTATGAAACCCCGAGTAAGCAAACCAGCGGACATTCAAAGTAGAGGTAGAGCCAGTCTCTCGGGGTGGTTTTTGGACACTTTTAATTTTGGAAATTTAACAGTTTTCTCTTTTTTGTCGATAAATTTCCTCTTGTAATAGTGTTAATATGGGTCGCAAGGATAACAAAGTGCCAACAGAAAAACAAGAAGCATCTCACAAGTTAAACTTTTTGCATCAGGTTGGTCAATTGGTTTATAAGCTTTGTGACCCGTGACCTATAAAAGATGTCGATCTGTTTTTAAACTTCAATGACATCCACATTGTTGTAATTTCGTGCTTTTCATTTGTAGGCATCCCATGCAGTTCTAACTATTAATCCAGCAAACGTGGAAATGTCTAGATTTTATACAAGTACAATGAAAGAAATTGCACGGAAACTGGTATACAAACTGTAAGTTCTCTAAAAAGCTAGGGTCAATCAAATAAACCTTTTACAACTGTATTTACAATACTCAGTATTAGTGTAGCCTTTGTTTTCATACTCTATTAAAAACAACGGTGTCTTGTTGATTACACTTTCAAATATTTTCATTAAATTGATCCCCGGTCACAAACATCAATTAAAGCAGATTTTAAGGTCATGATGTAGTTTTGGAGGAGGAGAAATCAAAAGAGTATCATAAAGGGTCTCACAAACTGATTTTCTTTCATTGATTCAGGGATCCAAGCATTAAAAGAACAACTTGCAAACACTGCAATGCCTTGCTTGTACCAGGAGTTACCGCAAGAGTCAGAGTTAGGAGTAAGTATCAGCAAAATGAGTGAGATTTTCCCACTATTAAATTAAATTAACTCTTTTTTCGGAAATTAAAGAGTCTTTAGCATTAGTATATTTGAGCTTTTGCTCTAAGAGTAGCCTGCAAAAAAATAGCCTTAAGTTTATTCATTTGTTACACTTAAATTCTGGGCTTAAATTCTTACAGTGCCCAGTATCGGCACCTCACAGCAACATCTAAGTTTTCTGAAAAAACTCATATCATGTGCTTGCCAGGCTGGATATCACAGGCACAAAGCACCGGTCTCTCTCCTGTTTTTCTAAGAGCACACCCTTTAATTGCAAAGTATATGACAAAAAAAAACCTGCTGACAAGGAAGCCAACTGCTAGTACATGTATTTAATAAGAACCACTTTGTGGGAAAATTTACACAGCAGGCCATTTTTACATTGCAAAGAGGAGTAAAAGAATTAGGGAGTTTATTACCCTGGATTAGGCAGGGGAGGGATATAGTGAGATTGATTTATGCATTACCGAGGCGCACTCAGGGGGGTATGTATGTCCCTAGTCTTGGGTCACTGTTTCAAGGCCATGTCACTTATCAGAATTTACCCTAATGTGGCCTCATTACCTGGCTAAATCTTGTACCTGAAAATTCTCATAAGTCTTAAGCCTCATGCCAGTGGAATGAAAACTTCAGTCTCTTCCAACCATGCTCATGCTTTTGGACCATATTTTCATCATGTGTGGCAGCAAAAACTGAGCTTATAAGAGCCATTAACTAACACAATTGTGTATTATAATAATACATGTGAAAGGTCTCTTTGAATAATCATAAGATAATTTGTTGTATATGAAATACCAGGTGAGCTTTTGCACAAACATGATACCTTCACATGTGAAAATAACATGTTATCTTCACACACGAAATATCACCATTGCTGCCGTGGCTACATATTAATAAATCCTGCCTTTCACAGCAAAAAAACTATTAAAGTGAATTGGTTTGGTATTTCATGAGTGTTTATGTAATAAATAGAACATTACGTGACCGCTTGGAGAAATTAAATGTGCTAGAACCAAGTGCTTAAGAAAAAATTGTAGAAGAAAATCATCTTGTAACCATTAAAACTCCAAGCGAAACGTCCCCAGCGGCGAAGAGCGAGGAGAAACGGATGTTTTCGCAGGCTACCTTTGAAATGCCTTCAGAAATATTTGGATGACTTCCAATGAGATCAGGTCCTCTACAGAAAAAAATTCTGCTACTCTCATCTCATGAGTAAAGTCTTACAACTTTGACTCAAAGAAAAATGTTGAATCGAAGTAAAGAGGGTTGGAAAAGCTTTCAGTTCTGAAACTTTGATTAGGCTGTATTATTTTGCTGTTTTCTTGGAAATTATTCCTGCAAGAAAGGCGGCACAATACAGTGGAACCCCGATACAACGATCCTCGATATAACGATATCCCCAGTATAACAATAGATATGCTATGTCCCGGCAAAAGTTACAGTAAAATGTATGGGACAGAACCCTGATATAACGATCTTCGATATAACGATATTTCCGATATAACGATGCATTTTTTTAGCAACTGAGCGTAAAATCTTCCCCGATATAACGATATTACAGTATCAGTACACAGATACAGTCGCGCATGCTAGCTCTCAAGGGGACGAGTCAGACTCTGATGATGATATATCAGTGATTGAACCTACGCCCCTAGGCCTGACTCCTGTGCAAGCTACTGAAGCTGTGAAAGCAATTAGAGATTTTATTATTACGTTAGATGATTCGGGCGAACGAGAGAGAGAATTCCTTTCCTCTCTTTCAGCGATGGAGGATGCGTTTTTAAGACTTTGTTGTGTAACCTTGATAACGTCTTAATGCTTTGCAAATTGTTTAAGGACATTGCTGCGTGCTTGAAACGCTACACTCACAAATTTTGTGAGTCATTTGATACTCATTACAAGTTTAATAAAACAATATGTAGTAAAAAAAGTACATGTTAATTTTACCCCGATATAACAATATTTTCGGTTATTTTATGACAATATCGTTATATCGGGGTTCCACTGTTTTGGCTTGTTAACAGGATATTAGTTTAAGTTGGTAACAGTATTAAAGATGGAGGCTAAGTTAGTCAACTGTTCTTCTATTTCGTTTCTTTATCAGGTAAAAGGGAAAGACATGTTGTTATCACATGTGTTGCATGTAGGACAGTGAGAAGATACCTCTATAGAGCTGACCATGTCTTGTGGAGCGAGAAAGCAAATGATGACAAGAGTAAAAAAGACCAGAAAGAAGGCGTGAATGCAAGTTTGCAAGAACATTGTAAACGAAAGCAACAGAATAGCTCACAGAAATGAATGATTCAGAATAGGAAGTGAGTTGTACCAATAAAAACATGACTGTGTGAATTATATTAGATATCGCATATCACAGTCGAACTTCTGTTAAGCTCAGCTCTCTGTTAAGATGCCACCCACTGTTAAGTAAAATTCCTGGAGTTTGCCTCTGGTATCCAGTGTAAGCGCTCCTTCTCTAGACTTGCCAGTTGGCTTGTCTTCACCCAGTCGGATAGCCTGTTCATGACAGTGCAAAACCAAAGCAAGAGAGCGAGAGGAGAGAGAGGGAGCGTGAAACGTAAGAAAGAAAAGAAATTTTCTCTTTTCCCCTCCCCCACCCATTGCACTTACGGTCCATAAATCTCCTGCGGTTGTTATTTTTATACCTGTGCTTTAAAGTCTCTAAAGAGAATAAAGAGGGTCTGTGAACAGGCTACTAGTTGGATAACAGTGTGATGTTTGTACACTGCTGAAAGACTGACATCTCCCTGATGCAGACATAATTGACTGATCATCAGGCTCTTTGTATAAAATACCATTTCATTGACACATTAATGTGCAGTGACTGGTTGACTATTTAATTGTCAGCTAATTTCAAAATTTGCAAGGTGTGATGTGTGTGACTTGTGTTTGTCATATCAGTGCAAAAACAATGAGGAGAGTCAAGTTTGTTTGGGTATAAATAAAGCAAATAAATTTATTAAGGTTATTGTTATTTTTTTGATAATTACTATAATAATATTACATCTTCAATAAAATTTTGTAACAAGAACATTTTTCTAAAATAATCTGAATATATTGTGAAAAAATAATATGCAACTCATATAAAAGTAAAAAGAAATATATAAAACACTAACTACCCCGGCATACTAGGATCTACTAGTGGTGCTAAAGGAGAGCTTACCATTTAAAGTTGTTGACAATAAAATGTAAACAAATGCAAACAATATTTTTACATCTATGCAAACTGCATTTTAATCCAAACTTCACCAGCTGTTTAAGCCCTTATAGTGACCCGCAGCTAAGTGAGTAGATTTATTTGTCTCATAACGTGAAAAGCCCTTCCAATAGCACTTTTGAATTTTTTACACTGCAGTGCAGCTCCAGAAGGGGACTCCAGATTTCAAGTGACGGGGATGATCGAATGGGAGCAAAAATTAAAACCCAGAGAAACCCCTCGGGCTTCCAACAAAACCCAAAAAAATCCCTGGTCCAAAAATTAACCCCCCTAAATATCTCATGCCAAATTTCCAAGCCTTGAAAAAAGTCGCAAAACAAGTTTGGTTGTACTTTATTCGTAGAACTATGCCTCTGGGAATATGCGGTTGCCACCACAAATCTTCAGATTGTTTTGAATACCCCCAAATATCACGACTTCAATCAAGCTACCCAAAAAAATTACTTTACAAATTTTGCTTCCCCCAACACAATCTCAGAATCGAAGATCTGAAACCCAAAAAAGTCCTTTGATCATCCCCGCCACTTGAAATCCAGAGTACCCCCACCTAGGAGTGTAGCAAAGGATGGGTGAGGGGAATCCTGAGATGCCTGTGACACCCATTAAAATTGACCAACACCAGTTTTCTCCTAACCATATCAAATCAAGTGAGAAGGTTATGAGATTAAATAAACTGATCACCTAAGTGAAATTGCTTCTATCTTTCTACAAATCCTCTTAACTATTTCTTCAAGGAAAGGTATGGAGATCAAATATGAAGAATTTGGAGAAGGTATGGAGAATTATATTTATTATTGTTTTAATCATTATTTAATTTTAAACTTAATTAAAAAATCATAAGGGAAACTGTTAGTTTTCTTGGTGCTGTTGTTGTTGTTGTTATGCTTTGGGTACAAGAGATAACAAAAAGAAATAAGAATGTTATTCAACAGTGCAAACTCTAACATCAGTTCCTGCCCTCAATTTAGATTTTAAAATATTTTTTTGTTTATGTTGAAAGAGGACCCCACCAAAAATTCACCCTTTCCCCACGTTAGCTCTCGACCTACAAAACTCAGACGGGCCCGTCAACACGCCAGGACCCTTACCCGTCCCTCCAAAACAAATATTTAAACAGAGAAGATCCTGTTCGGTGTACTCTGGGAAATACAATCCACTGACTAAATACAATAAGAAGATTTGACGATAATCGATGACAATAAACTGTTAACTATCCACTTCAAAACAACGCTGTATTTGTTTTACTCCGTCTGTAGGTCGTGTGTGGCGAAGATGCTTTCATTTCAAATCACGGACGGCGTTTTTAAGTCGTATTCAGTAATCCTTCTTTCCAAACAGTCAGAAAATGTTTCGTTTTACACGCATTCCTCTTCTCGAGGTGTGACGTCTTGAAGATGGCTTGGTTGAATGCTTGAGCCATCGCTATCGCTTTCGACTTCTTTCTCGCTCTCTAAAGAAGATTGTGACCTTGTCAGCACCCTTGTTCGGTCTTCCGTATCTACAAAAGTGCTATCGCCTTGATCAAAGTTTGAAGCATGGCTAAGATCATTGCCAGCAAACTGTTCTCCGTGTCTATTGTCTCGGCCGAAAGTCGCGATTTCTACAACATGTGTTGCCGAAGTTACGCCAAAAGAATATAAATTCGCTGATGGATAGCCTGGAAACATCGGTCCGGCTACAGCCCTTTGTGATGCGGCAGGAAAGAAGTTCGCGTTCACATTTTGAATTTCGCCTCTTCTTGGCCATGATGGACCATATGGCATCGGTGTTGAAGGTGCGTTGTATTCTGGAGGTTGCGGAGTGGGTCTGTATAAATAGCGTCGATTTGTTTGGGTGTTTCTCTGCTGCGACGAAAGCCCTCTATTGGATTTCCTCAAGTGGCGCGTCCAAGCGCAACAACACACAATAAAAACCACACCGAAAATCCCCACGTAACAAAGAGTGGTCACGATAACGAACTTTGAATCCCCCATCGGATCGACAATAACTATAAAGCCATGCAATAATTGTTATAGCTGACGTACAGAAGGGCAACTCTACAGATCGAAGTCGCAAGCTTACGAACACGCCAAAAAGATAAATAAATATGAAATCTAAGCAGCAATATGCGACGCCGATTTGTTAGTATTTTCCATTGTTCGACTTCCGTTTCCGCTTCTTAAAAATATTGATTGTGGACTGGACTTTGAATTCTGGATTCTGGACTCTAAACTCTTAGCCAATTAAAAAACAATCCGACTGCGTTTTTGAACCGCGTGTAGGCATTGTACTATGTAGAGCTGATCTCTAAATGTAGAAAAAAAGCTCATGGCCCCCTATTTTTGTGTTTAAAGGTTTGTATGTGGGATTACCGCTGATTGATGTACTTAAATTCGCAGGTACTTAATTCGCGCTTCTTGGCGGGGTTTTATTTTCGCGATTTCAGTAGGGGAATATAGAAAACTATAAAATATCAACAAGTTCACAGCGGCAAATTGTTGAGTGGTGCCGGCGGATCTCTCAGTTGAAGACCTAGATCAGTTCAATAACAACTTGAACTTCCGTTTTGAAAGACGACCTTCTTTAGAGGCTAAAAGGAAAATATGGAAAAGGAGCATTAAATTTCGCGATTCAGACATTCTCAACGTCATTTTATTTTTCTAAATTTCTTTACTTTTTGTTAAAATTGACCATGATTAGATCTCCCACCCAAATTAAAAGAGTGCTAAATAAGAATATTTTAAATGTGCTCACTTGCATGTCCTTGCTTCGTAGAGGCATATGCCCTTGAAAAATTTTTCCGAAGATGAACTCCAGAAAACATTCCGAGAACTGTTCTGCTCGGCGGAATTAATCAGAGGTGTAGATTCCTTTCCACTCTAAATATTTTTTTATCCATTGCAGCATTACTGGAGAACACTCTGATCCTAGTTAGGCGCCGAGTAGGAGAGGACCCTTGGAACGAGGTCACCCTGGTCACCCCAGGGGGGAGAGGAGGGTATGTTAATTTCCTCACTTAACCTGTGTACAGCCGGCCGCCACCCTTCCCCCCCGCCTTCGATTCTTTTTTCTGAGGGGAGGGGGCGGCTGTACACATGCTATTCCTCGTTTCACAAGAAAAGATTAAATGCGTGTTTTCGCAGGTAATAAGAGAGAAATTTAAAAGAAAATTTAACAAATGGAACTACCACAAACTTTGCCTAGGAGCACTTATAAAATTGGTTTTCGGCCAACAAAAAGCAGCTGTATAAGAAGAATTATATCAATAAAGCGCTCACTATTTTCATTGCAGACAAATGGCGCTGACAAATTTTACTGAGGGTGTAAACCTACGGTACTGCTCTGCGGAATTGACTAGAGATGTACATGGTGAGCTTACCTGTGTCTTAGTAGTTAATACGTTTCTTTCCATTACTGCATTCCTGGGCAACGCTTTGATTTTAGTTGCTCTACGCAAGGAAACTTCACTTCATCCGCCGTCCAAACTCTTGTATCGTAACTTAGCGATAACCGATCTCTGTGTTGGTATTTTTGTGGAGCCTTTGGTTGTATTTTATTGGACGTCCGTGGTGAACGAAAGATGGGATATTTGCTATTACACAGATTATGCAGACAGTTTGGCAGGTTATACTTTGTGTACCGTCTCTTTATTAACATCGACTGCAATAAGCGTGGACAGACTTCTCGCCTTGTTGCTGGGGCTCAGATACAGACAAGTTGTAACTTTGAAACGGACACATATAACTGTCATTGGTTTTTGGATTTTGTCTATTGTTGGTGCGTCTAGTTTCTTTTGGAATCCTATTATAACTTCATCTTCTCAGTACATAGGTATAGCTCTATGCCTATTCATCACAATCTTTTCTTACACAAAAATTTTCTTCACTCTGCGTCACAATCAAATTCATGTTGACCATGTTCAGAGCCATGTTTTTAGAAGACGACCAAGCCAAGCAATTCTACTGAACATAGCTCGATACAGAAAGGCAGTGTACAGTGCAATGTGGGTGCAGGGAACATTGGTTGTTTGTTATCTGCCGTATGCTGTAGTGGTAGCGTTAACACCTCGGAGAGGGATAACCTTGCCAATTTATCTTGCCAGGCAATATACAGGAACTGTAGTTTACTTAAACTCAACATTGAACCCACTTCTTTACTGTTGGAGGATCCGAGAAGTAAGGCAAGCTGTGAAAGAAACATTAAGGCAACTATTCTGTCGATCGAGTTAGTTTTGTATACATTCTACCTGTTAATTCATGCTAAATTGAAGTGTAGTTTCAAGGAGGAAAAATCCTCGTTAATTAAAATTAAACAATTTCTGTTGTGACCGTTTTTTACTGTAGAAGAGCCAAGGATGATAAGTATAGTTAATAACTAATACCTCAACTTATACTGGTTTTCTTTTACCTTCTTATAATTATTTATCAACGAATCTATTGCAGCTAGAGCAGAGCAGATATAAACGGGAGCCCTAATGAAATAAAATTATGTGTATATAAATTAACTAAAATGTACTGAAAATTAAAGTAAATACCAGCAACATGAAATTATAGATTTAGTTAACTACTCGATGCGGTTTTTCATGGGCAATATCACCCAAGTTTGAACATTAACTACGTTACCTTTAACTGAGACTTGCAAAAATAACCACCACAGCTGAGTTACATAAAGAAGGAAATTAGTTATGATTGATGTTACGATGACATCGGAGTTGTCATAGCAACGGAATGACGTCATTGCCTATTTTACTTGCCGCCGTATTTCTCGACACTGGGAGGTATTTTTTTCCAAAATCGTTCACGATAGCTTGTTCCTCCAACACCTGCCTCAATGTTCGTGAATTTTGAGCGAAATCAGTCTAAGAGAGCGTTATCGAAATATTTTGGATTAAAAGTTCAGTAAAAACTGAACAATATTAATGTTCGGCCGTGGAAGCGCATGGTAACAGGTGTGAAAAGACCATGGGGAAAGTAATAATGATCGCCTTTTTCTAGTTTAGTATTAGAAATATGGTCTGTCACTGTATATTTCTCGGGAAAAAGGCGATCATTATTACTTCCAAACACGGCACAAGTTTCTTTTTTCCCATTACAATCTTATTCTAAGAAAACTTCAAGAAAAATATCCTGAAAAGCGCTCGAAAATACAAACGAAATGTGCTCATGCCCCCTCGGCAACCTATAATACTCCTTAAATCGAATTAATTCAATATGGCCGCCGTATCGGTAAAAAGGTCTATTTCTAAAAAGAGGGATTTGATTAGAATGCATTAAGGCCGCTCTTGTCAGAGATTTGGCGGAATGATATTTCAAACAAAATTATTGTCACGCTTGTCACACAAGCTTTACTGTCTTCTTTCCTCTCCGTCCTTTTGTGTAAGTTAACTTATTGTGAGCGCATTAAAATAGCAGGTGTTTCATCGGCGGTAATTAACAAATCCGTTATATATAAGAAACGAATGTTATTCATTTTACATCTTATAATATAACAAGAGACACCAAAATTACCGCATCCCACACACTTTGACTAAAAAAAGGAGGGGGCGGCTAAAAGTAGAAACAATTCACAATTTTTGCTAAACTTCGGTCTCTTCTTCCTGTAACTTTTACAAACGAAATAAAACACAGCTGTTTTTTTTTTGTTAGAAGCAGGACCGTGATATTTTACAGAAGAATTAGCAAATAAAATTACTGCGTCAAAACCCAGCCTTGGCCAATTGCAGAACTAAAAAATGAGGTAATTTTATCCCTCCTGACATTCATCCATATTTTACTGAAGAGTGATATATAAACGAAAGGTTCACTTGCACTGAGATGGTCATGAAGTTTTCGCGCGTTTTCCCTTTCATCATAATCGACCCAAAATTAAAAGTTACCCTAATTGTTCCGAACATGTTTATAGCTTTTTTCCAGCCATATTAACTTCACGCGGTGGTCAGTATAGGAAGCACATGCGCATATACACCTAATTGAGCTTAATTGCAATGACAGAAGTTGTCTTGGAAAAATAATAAAGGGAAAGTGAAGAAAATAAAAAGCCAAATAGGAATTAACTAGGCCTGCTAAGAAATCTAGAAAGGGTGCACTCGTTTGCTCCATAGGCATTTTAAAGGAGTAAAAGCAAATGCCAAAGGAAAGTTTGTGCGTCTAAGTTCAAAATAAATTCATCCTATAGTGGTTTAATAGTATCTAATTAATTTCGGTTTGGATTTTTTGCATTTTTCATTTCGGTTCCTTTTAGCTGATTTAACTATGACAACGCTATTGCCATTAGGTGTATATACTTCGCTTAATAGCTGGGAAGGAGTGAGCTCAAACTTATAGTAAACTTTAAAAAATCTTGAGTTATTGGAATATCCATCGATAATTACTGCGATGTCACGTTGCCAGTACGCCGCCAACATAAATAAGAACCCAAAAACGTTATTAATATCATCCGCGCTGTGACACAACACCTGGCTAATCATATTTTCGTGCTAGATTGAAAAAGTACCGGGACAACTTTGCTCAACCTTTCTTTGTCCTGCGAGCTTTCCTTTACATTTATTTTTGCACGTTTATGCTTTCTGTAAATTGCTCCTGATAAATAATTGTTAAACCGACGCGACAAATGTGCAAAGGGAATTACAATGTAGCTTGCGCCTTTAGCCTAATAGTTGACTTGACAGATGACAAATTGATACAGTATCTACTTTAACCTAAATTAAAACGTAGCATTCATATAAAACACTCACTTGTAGGTCATTGTGTCTCAGAATAACAATATGGCACTGACGAATTTCACCGAAGATGAAAAATATATTGTATTGCACGCATATTTTATGAAGGCATGTCACCTGTTTTTTAGGGGCGAGTATATTATAAATATTCCTGTTCTAGAAATCCAAAGATCGTGTTATCTTTATTATTTAGTGGCATGAAGTTGTTTCAAGAATAAAGAGCTAACAAAGAAATAGAGTTTAAAGGGTCCATTCCTTTTCTTCTTCTTCTTCTCTTCCTCCTCCTCCTTCTTGAAACTTGAATACCTTGTTAGTCGATACAAAACCCGTCAAACCAGTTAAACCACTTAAAAGTAGTACATGAACTTATCGTAATGAGATTCCCCCGCATTTTGTTCATGAGATAAAGACAAAAGGCTATATATGACGTCATCAGCGTTAATGTTTTCAATAATGAGATTTCATTTCCAAAAAACTGAATCTCTTAATTTCATCCCTACTAAATTTTTATCAGTTCTTTCTTGGTGTAAACTCAGAGTAAGTAACATTAGCATGCAAATGAAAGATATTAAATGCGCATCGACGTTTAAAGCCAGCACTTTCTGAGCATTCAACATATTAAAATAAATAAAATTCCCTCTCTGATACTGGTAAAAGCATCTCTTTTTGATTAACACATAGTACAGGTTGCCCTCCCTAGAGCCCCGCGAGGTTATGCGATTGCCTAGTCCTTAGGCTCATTAGTCCGCGGGGCAAACGTAAGCGAAACTTATAGCAAGAAGGCCTGGGACGTAAGTAATTCAAGTTCTGCTATACACGTATTTGTTGAGTATAAGATGTGGCAAGATGGTTGTTTTATTAAACTACTGTGGGTATGACTACACAATAACATTTTGCGTTTTGCCAAACAGGTCACAAAAGAAAATTTGTAGCATGTGTCACAGATTCGTTTTTGTTTACGAAAAAAATGTTTCCTTTTGGCGTGAAAGCAAATCCACACGACCACATTTAAATGTTTTGAAACAAAGTTCTACCATCGTACTATGTAATATACCCGAAAAACCTAGCTTTATTATTATAGAAGTACAAGAACTTTATCGGTAATTACTAACTGTTAAATAATGCTTAACCACTTGGAAAAATGACCGCGAAGTAAAGCCGCATCTTGGTAAGTGTAGATCAGGATCAGTAATGAGCATAAAACGTAAAAGCAAATGCAAGCTGGCAGCCAAAAGATACCCTAGGGTACTATTTAATTGCCCGATATTTTGGTTAGACAATACTATCCTTCGTCTGGGGCTGCAAAAAGCAATAATAAATTGTTATAAATAAGCGGTTGAAAAAAACAACAACGAACAGTCGATATTTCGCTTCCTCCATGAGTTGCTGGCAGAAACGAAAAGAAAATCAAAAGTACGAATAACAAGAATCTGTGTGTCGAGAATTTATTTGCTGGGCTAAAAACGCATATTAACATAAAAAGCAGTCAGAAGGTGTTTAAAATGGTTAGGGTCGCTTTGTCAAAAGAAGACAAATTGAGGTGATAATCAAAATTGGTAGAAAAATATTGTTGCCATAGTGAATATTTTTATTTTATACTCGAGCATTATTGATAGTTATGGGGTTTAGTTCACTTAAACGAAACGTGTGTCCTTATAGATATCGCTATTTTGCTTTAGTAACCGATGAGTTGGACAATTAAAAATACGAATAATATAACAAGAATCTAATTATATGTGTGTCGTGAATTTTTATATACTGGGCTGTAAAACATATATTGACATAAAAAGAAGTCGGCAGGTGTTTAAAATGATTAGGGACGCTCGTTTAAAAAAAGACATGTACTATCTAAAGAAACTTTTTCTTAGTTGCAAGTTAGAGTGGATATCTTTATTTTATACCTAATTATTATTGATAGTTATGGGGCTCACTCAATCGAAACCTATCTCAACCGACCCCAAAATTCATAAACAAACCAGTTTGACATGTTTGGACTGTTAAGACTTCCTTTCTACAAGTAAACTCTATGCAAACTTCTGTCAAAGCTGGCCGCTCACGATTAGCAATTTCATTGACTAACTTTCATGTTGAAATAGTTTATACATGTATATAACAGAAAACGCCCAGTCGAATATTTACTAAACGAGACCTCATTATAAAGTTTTCAACAGCGCGAGTTTTGCTTCTCATATTCTTTCTCCAACCATCTAAATTCGGTTAATAACTCACATGTATTACGCTCTGCTAAGAAAATTCTGATGACTCAAACATATTTGTATGCAGCTTGTGTTGAATTGGCCGAATTACTGGAACTTACAGCGATGTTAATGAAGAAAACGTCATGCAGACTTTGTTGCACCGACAACATATTAAGACCTAAACAGTTATTAAAATGGGCCGTAAGTCAGTTTCACCTGGCTCATTATAGTTCGACTAATGTTTGTTTGAAAAACTAGACAAATTTTCTGGATCCTTTTTCTTCGTGTGGTACGACTAGAAACAGAATTAATTCAGTTTTTTCCTCAAAGTTTTGTAGAAAAAGTTGATAAAAATCAAAACAAGAAGAATTGACAAAGGTCATTATCGCACATCCATAACAGTCAACAAAATTACCGCAGCCCGCACAGTTTGACGCGTTTGCCGGCCGACTATCAAGACTTCCTTTACTATTGAAAACTCATTAAAATCGTCAGTGAGTTAGTTTCCTGAACAGGCTCATTAAAGTTCGGTGTCAGCTTGAAACACTTCATTGGTTTTGCTAAACCGTGACTACAACTTTTAAGAACAAACTCATCTCTTTTGTTTTTGTTTGAAACACGGGTCGTGATAATTACAGGCGTGATAATTACAGATGAACTAGCAAACAATAACAATTAACATTGTAGTCACCATCTGTCTTTTCATTGGCCAAAAACCTACAGTTAATTCTGGGAAACAGCGCAACCTACAGATTATTCACTAATCTGTACCTACAGATTAGTGAATAATCTGTAGGTTGCGCGCTCAATGCATGATTTCCAAGAGCAATGTCAAGTACACGGACAGCAATGTCAAGTTCACAGCGAAGTAAGAATGACTTCTCGATTCGCTTCATCGACCCAGCAAGAAATTGAGAAATTACTTGAAGATAAAGTATAATAAAACAATTATTAGATTCGGTTTTTGTGATATCCGGAATAATCAAGGTCTCGGTTAGTGTTTTTGACCTTGATTATTCCGGATATCACAAAAACCTCATCCAATAATTGTTTATAATTTATTTAACCACGTTATCGTCTAAGAGCACAAGTGCTCGTTCAAAATACGAATGTGCATTAAATCTACGATTATAATATAAAAAAAATAAATATATATATAATCTATAATCTATAATACACACGAACATAAAAAATTATAAAAATTACAAACAAATTTAAAAATATAAAAATTACAGCTGAATTGATCTTAGCTTAGATTGAAGAAGTACCGAGACAACTTTGCTCGACCTTTCTTGGCCCTGTGAGCTTTCTTTTACGTTTAGTTAATAGTTTTTGCACGTTTATGACTCTATAAATTACTTCTGATCATTATTTATTAATACGCGACAAATTAACGTATATAGCCTCTTTAAGTGAATAGTTTTGACTGTAAAGATCTCGAAATGATATCAGCTTTCACCCAAATTAAAATAGTATACATAAATAACACACTCACTTGTAGGTCATTGTGTCTCGGAGGAACAATATGGCACTGACGAATTTCACCGAAGATGAAAAATATCAGAAAACAATTGTTGAACTGTTCTGCTCACCTGAATTAATCAGAGGTGTAGATGGCGAACTTATCTTTCTTTCAGCTCTAAACATTCTCCTGTCCATTGCAGCCTTTCTGGGGAACACTCTGATCCTAGTTGCTCTGCACAAGGAAACTTCACTTCATCCGCCGTCCAAACTCCTGTATCGTAACCTGGCGATAACTGATCTCTGTGTTGGTATAATTACAGAGCCTTTGGTTGTAACTTACTTGACTTCTGTTGTGAACCAAAGATGGGATAGTTGCTATTACACGGTTCTGGCATTATTTTTCTTAGATTATACTTTGTGTTTAGTGTCTTTATTGACAGTGACTGCAATAAGCGTGGACAGGCTTCTCGCCTTGTTGCTGGGACTCAGATACAGACAAGTTGTAACTTTGAAACGAGCACATATAGCTGTAATTGGTTTATGGATTATGTGCATTGTCGGAGCTTCTACAACCTTTTGGAATGCTCATATAACTTCATGGTATCAACACATCGTTACAGCTCTGTGTCTAGTCACCACAATCTCCGCTTACACAAAAATTTTTCTCTCTCTGCGTCATAATCAAATCCGTGTTCAGAATCATGTTGCTCAAGGACAACAGGGCCAAGCCATTCCACTGAACATAGCTCGATACAGAAAGGCAGTGAATAGTGCACTGTGGGTGCAGTTAATATTGGTTATTTGTTATCTCCCATATAATATAGCGGTAGCGTTATCGCCTCAAAGAGAGATGTCGTTCTCTACTTATCACCTTGCTGTGATTTTTACTGGTACCACGGTTCACTTAAACTCGTCATTAAACCCGTTGTTGTACTGTTGGAAGATCAGAGAAGTAAGGCAAGCTGTAAAAGAAACATTAAGGCAACTATTCTGTCGATCGAATTAGTTTTCTGGGCTTTCCAGCTCCCTCTTGCCAGCTCTTAATTCCTGCTTAAATCCTCGTTGATATTAACTGTAAATTTATTGTACTGGAAGCATATTTTATGAAGGCTTGTCACCTGTTTTTTAGGGGCGAGTATATTATAAATATTCCTGTTCTAGAAATCCAAAGATCATGTTATCTTTATTATTTGGTGGCATAAAGTTGTTTCCGTCAAGAATAAAGAGCTAACAAAGAAATAGAGTTTAAGGGCTCCATTCCTTTTCTTCTTCTTCTTCTTCTTCTTGTTCTTCTTCTTGTTCTTTTTCTTCTTGTTCTTGTTCTTGTTCTTGTTCTTGTTCTTCTTGTTCTTCTTCTTCTTCTTCTTCTTCTTCTGCTTCTGCTTCTGCTTCTCCTTCTCCTTCTCCTTCTCCTCCTTCTTATGGAACTTGAATAACTTGTTACTCGATACAAAGCCTCATGACCTTATCTTAATGAGATTTCCTCGCATTTTATTCATCAGATAAAGACAAAAGGCTATATATGATGCCATCAGCGTTAATGTTTTCGATAATGAGATTTCATTTCCAAAAAAACTGAATCTCTTAATTTCATCCCTACTAAATTTCTATCAGTTCTTTCTTGGTGTAAACTCAGAATAAGCAACATTAGCATGCAAATGAAAGATATTAAAAGCGCATGGACGTTTAAAGCCAGCACTTTATGAGCTTTCAACATATTATCATAAATAAAATTGCCTCTCTGATACTGGTAAAAAACCACATCCTACAGGTTGCCCTCCCCAGAGCCCCGCGCGGTTATGCGATTGCCTAGTCCCCAGGCTCATTATTACGCGGGGCAAACGTAAACGAAACGCATAGCAAGAAGGCCTGGGACGTAAGCAATTCAAGTTCTGTTGTACACGTATTTGTTGTGTATAAGATGTGGCAAGATAGTTGTTTTAGTAAACTACTGTGGGTATTGACTACACATTAACATTTTGCATTTTGCCAAACAGGTCACAAAAGAAAATTTGTAGCATGTGTCAGAGGGCATTCGTTTTTGTTTACGAAAAAATGTTTCCTTTTGGCGTGAAGGCAAATCCACACGACCACATTTAAATGTTTTGAAAAAAAGTTTTACCATCGTACTATGTAATATACCCGAAAAACCTAGCTTTATTATGATAGGGGTACAAGATAAAAGCAAATGGAAGCTGGCAGCCAAAAGATATCGTAAAATTCCGAAAATAAGCCCCTCCACGTATAGATGGTTTTCACTGTGACGTCATCAAATCGTAAAGTCAAAATAGCGAGGTTTTACGAATTCTTATTTACACTAGGTTGAAGATAAACAAAAAGTAAATCTTTGTACCAGTTTCCATTTCCGTAGCATGTTTCATTTCGAAAATACAGCAATTTGAACTTCCGAGTTTTCACAGTGCGTGACACCAAAACAGGAATGCTGTCTCGTTAAAAAAAGTCTCTCCTCTTGATATTCAGCAATATAACCACTTCAAGTATTAGAAGATATGTTTATGCGTACGTAAGCTAGTTCTCGAGTGAAAAGAAAGAGCTCTTATAGAAAAAGTAAACTCCAGATGTTTTTTGTTGATTTCCGGCGGCCATATTGGTGCACCAAAACGGTGCACCAATATGACGTCTCCATACAAACCTCTACAAAGGTGCGTGAAACGTTTCGCCAAATAACTCAGAAACAATGGGCCACAAAGACCTGCGACTTGGACAAATTGTTTATAAATTAGTCTTTTATAACATTTCATTTTCTTGGTTTCTTCCACTGGACGGTTTCCAATTTAACTTTTTGTTGCGTGACAGTGAAAACGATCTATAACCCCCTCCAAATATAAGCCCCCAAACCGGCAACGCAAAAAACCCTCCGTTAAATCGCCCCTGAAAATATTACCCCGGGGGCTTGTACCTGGAAAATTGCCCTCAAATACAAAGTAAAACAAAGCAGAAACGGTGAATTTCCTTCCAGCTATAAGGCTAGCCCAATCGATTTTGAAACGCAAATTTCCCTCCGTAGTTAATATAAGCCCCTCCGAATATAAGCCCCTCCAAACATAAGCCCCTCAAAAAGGGCCTTTGAAAAATATAAGCCCTGGAGCTTATTTTCGGAATTTTACGGTAGGGTACTATTTAATTGCCCGATATTTTGGTTAGACAAGACTATCCTTTGTCTGGGGCTGCAAAAAGCAATAATAAATTGTTATAAATAAGCGGTTGAAAAAAAAAACAACAACGAACAGTCGATATTTCGCTTCCTCCATGAGTTATTGGAAGAAAAGAAAAGAAAATCAAAAGTACGAATAACAAGAATCTGTGTGTCGAGAATTTATTTGCTGGGCTAAAAACATATATTAACATAAAAAGCAGTCAGCAGGTGTTTAAAATGGTTAGGGCCGCTTTTTTAAAAGAAGACAAATTGAGGTAATAATCAAAATTAGTAGAAAAATATTGTTGCCATAGTGAATATCTTTATTTTATACCCAAACATTATTGATAGTTATGGGGTCTCGTTCACTTAAACCATGGAAACGTGTGTCCTTATAGACATCGCCATTTTGCTTTAATTAGTAAAGGATTAGTTGGACAATTAAAATTACGAGTTAAAATAACAAGAATCTATATATGTCGTGAATTTTTATATGCTGGGCTATAAAACATATTTGACATAAAAAGAAGTCGGCAGGTGTTTAAGATTAAGGACGCTCGTTTAAAAAAAAAAGCTATAATCAAAATTATTCTAAAGAAAATTTTTCTTAGTCGCAAGCTAGAGTGGATATCTGTATTTTATACCTAATTATTATTGATAGTTATGGGGCTCACTCAATCGAAACCTATCTCAACCGACCCGAAAATTATAAACAAACCAGTTTGACATGCTTGGACTGTTCAGACTTCCTTTCTACAAGCCCCGAAACTCTATGCACACGTCTGTCAAAGCTGGCAGCGCACGATTAGCAATTTAATTCATTAACTTTCATGTTGAAATAGTTTATACATGTATATAATAAGTATCGCCCAGTCGAATATTTACTAAACGAGACGTCATTATAAAGTTTTCAACAGCGCGAGTTTTGCTTCTCATAACAGACCCAAAAACTAAAGGCCCTTGCCAAGTTTCTTTCTCTAGCCATCTGAATTCGGTTAATAACTCACATGTATTGTGCTCTGCTAGGAAAACTTCTGATGACTCAAGCATATTTGCATGCAGCTTGTGTTGAATTTGCCGAATTACTTACAGCGATGTTAATGAAGAAAACGTCATGCAGACTTTGTTGCACCGACAACATATTAAGACCTAAAAAGTTATTAAAATGGCCCGTAAGTCAGCTTCACCTGGCTCATTATAGTTCGACTAATGTTTGTTTGAAAAACTAGACAAATTTTCTGAATCCTTTTTCCTCGTGTGGTACGACTAGAAACAGAATTAATTCAGTTTTTTCCTCAAAGTTTTGTAGAAAAAGTTGATAAAAATTAAAACAAGAAGAATTGACAAAGGTCATCATCGCACATCCATAACAGACAACAAAATTACTGCAGCCCACACAGTTTGACGCGTTTGCCGACTATCAAGACTTCCTTTACTACTGAAAACTCATTAAAATCGTCAGTGAGTTAGTTTCCTGAACAGGCTCATTAAATTTCGGTGTCAGCTTGAAACACTTAATCATTGTTTTTGCTAAACCCTGACTACAACTTTTAAAAACAAAATAAAACTCATCTATTTTGTTTTTGTTTGAAATACGGATCGTGATAATTACAGAAGAATTAACAAATAAAATAACCCCGTGAAAGCACGTTAACTGAGATGGTCATGACGTTTTCGTGCGATTTGCCTTTACCCTAATTAAGTCCTAATCGTTGTAAACATGTGGATATCATTTTCCAGCCATCTTAACCATACGTGTGGTCAGTACGTAGTCCATATACACCTGATTGCAATAACGTTGTCTTAGAAAAATGGTAAAGGGGAAATGAAAATAGATAAAACCAAATAGGAATTAATTAGGCCTGCTAATAAATCTACAAAGGAGTTAGAAAAACCGGAGCATTTATTTGCTGCGTAGGCGTTTTGGGGGCATAGAAGCGAAGACGAATTCACGATATAGTGGTTTAATGGTAAGCCTAATTAATTTTGATTTGTTTTTTGCATTTTTAATTTCAGTTCCATTTAGCTGATTTAACTATGACAACGCTATTGCAATTAGGTGTATATACAGTATATCGCTTAATGTCTAGGAAGGAGTGATGGCTCAAGCTTATCGTAAACTTTAAAAAGACTTGAGTTATCAGAATTTCCTTCAAATTATATTTACTGCGACGTCAAGTTGCCAATGGGCAGCCAACGTAAGACCTAAAAGGTTATTGAAATCATCCTTGAGTTACTCTTATGCATAGCATTGATGAACGTATTTTAGTATTTAAACGGTAGATATAGGTATATTTTTATCCCCTAAAAATTTTTCATCTGTTCGGATTTCCTAGCTGAAAGACTAGTAATCCGAAAATTATAGGGAGCCAAACTTACTTTTTCGAAAATTTCAGCCAGAAAAAAGGCTCCCGAAAATTCTAGGTAACCTTTTCCGGGCAAAAATCTGTTAAAAATGGGCAATTATACCATTTTTTAGATGTTCGAAAATCCTAGGAGAGGCAAACAAGCAAGAAATTTTACAACAAATGTCCCGAAAATTCTAGATCTCAAATCGTCTTCCGAACAGATATTTTCCAAAAATTGACGTTGGGTGCCCCTGATTCAAAAAGTACCGAGACAACTTCGCTCGACCTTTCTTGGCCCTGTGAACTTTTTTTTACGTTAAGTTAATAGTTTTGTGAGTTTTTGCACGTTTATGACTCTATGAATTACTGCTGATCATTGTTTATTAATACGCGACAAATTAAGTATATAGTTATGAAACGTGGATCATGCATCATGCATCATTCTTCACCGAAGCAGCATTAATTGAAACAGGTGTATAAATAAAGTCCTCACTTGCTCGGCTCAGCTTCGCAGAGGAATATGGCGCTGACAAATTTTACCGAATATGAAAACAAGAAAACACTCAGTGAACTGTTCTGCTCGGAGGAATTAATCAGCGGTGTAGATGGCGAACTTATCTTTCTTTCATCTCTAAATATTTTTCTGTCCATTGCAGCATTTTTGGGGAACATTTTGATCCTAGTTGCCCTACACAAGGAAACTTCACTTCATCCGCCGTCCAAACTCCTGTATCGTAACCTAGCGATAACTGATCTCTGTGTTGGTATAATTACAGAGCCTTTGGCTGTGACTCATTGGACGTCTGCTGTTAAAGAAAGATGGGATATTTGCTATCACGCAAATACGGCACAAACTTTCTCAGGTTATACTTTGTGTTCAGTATCTTTATTAACATTGACTGCAATAAGCGTGGACAGACTTCTCGCCTTGTTACTGGGGCTCAGATACAGACAAGTTGTAACTTTGGGAAGAACGTTTATAACTGTGATTGCTTTATGGATTTTGTCCATCGTTAGTGCGTGCAATATTTTTTGGAATTCTCTTATAGCTTCATGGTGCCAATACATAGCTACAGCTCTGTGCCTAGTCACCATAATCTTTGCTTACACAAAAATTTTCCTCACTCTACGTCACAACCAAATTCATGTTGACCATGTTCGGAGCCATGTTTTTCCAGGACAACCAAACCAAGCAATTCTACCTAACATAGCTCGATACAGAAAGGCAGTGAACAGTGCACTGTGGGTACAGATAACATTGGTTGTTTGTTATGTGCCGTTCGGTATAGCGGTCGCTTTGACACCTCGGAGAGGGATGCCTTTATCGACCTACCTTGCTCGAAATTATGCGGCTACCATCGTTTACTTAAACTCATCTTTAAACCCCTTTCTGTACTGTTGGAAGATGAGGCAAGTGCGGCAAACTGTGAAAGAAACACTAAGGCAACTCTACTGTTGATCGAGTTGGTCTTCTATGCGTTCTACAATCCTTCACAATAGTCCTTGGGACAGTGCTGCAATATTCATATTTTTCTGTCATTTCTCGGTTCCCTTTTAAAACAGTGCATCATTTTCGAATTTTTTTTGTAGTTCTCCCTGCCCCCCACCCTATACAAAGTTAAAACTCGGACAAAATTCTGGATACACGCGTCCAACATTGTTTGTGGGGTGAGGGGAGGGGTTTGACCTGTATGAATTGGAAAACGCCCCAGAAACGCAAAAGTGTCCCAAGACTTTCGTCCATGATTGTAGCTGTTAATCCATGGTAATACTCGTCAAGTGAAACTAGAGCTGGTCGCTTGTAAAACGAGAGTGGTCGCAAGGAGAACTTCGACTGTATTTGTATCAGAATTAACATGTCCGTTATATAGCTATAAGAAACGAGTATAGTTGTCAGTCGGTGAAGTCTTCATTTTAGATCTTTTGTCAGTTTGTCTTTTGTCATTTGTCAGTTGTCAGCTACATTTTAGGCTTTTTGTTAGTTGTCAGTGTGGACTAAACACATCAATCTCAAGCGTCGAGGACAATTTCTCACGCCTGACTCATCACAAATCCGGACAAATTATTTTTAAACACATGATGACTTTGTGTTCTTTTTTTTGTTCTAACGAAATCAAAGCACCCTAAAATTGTCGTTTTTTAAGTAGCTTCGGAAGTGCTCCAACGTCTTCCGGAACGTCTGCGTACATTTAAATTTCGGTAACGTTCGGAAGTCTTCGGAATTAGCCGGGTCGTTTCCGGAAATCCCGGTCATGAAAAGGTGAAAATCTCATGCATTTGACTCACAAAAAGTTGGCAAGTATAATATTGGGACATAGATTGTAAGAAGATCAAGAAAGACCGGTAATAACTTGCAGCTAACTTTTCTAGCGCCCTCAATAGCAGCACCGTACGCCGGCACGTTCTCAGAGGAGCGTAAATTTGAGATCAAAGGTCATTTACAACAGATGGTACATGACACACATGGGTTTAACAGTAAATAATTAACGAAATATGACACTTGAGCGTCTTGCTGCTAAGATTACCCGCCCCTAAAAGCTCTCATTTGACCAAGCTGTCTGACGAAAAGAGTGCAACAATGCTATTTAAGGCCTTAAAAACGGGGTTTTGTAGCGGAGCTCTCGTGCGCGAAGCGCGCAAAGCGGAGCACCATGGGTAAATGTGGTAAACCACCCATCCGAGAAAATTTGGTAATCACGTGACCGCACACCGACCGACCGACCGACCGCCCGACCGCCCGAGAGTCCGTCCGCACCACAGGTATACCAATGTAAATAATTCAATCAACAGGTATGGCAACCGAAGTGCAACTCAAGGTTTTATTTGGAAAGAAATCGCATGGCCGCCTGGACTTTAAGAAAGAAAAAACAATAACAAAGTCGTGTCTTTTTCGACGTTATTTTTGATGTTAACACTCACGTGGATAACAGAGAAGGAGCTAGAGCGAGTGATTGAAAACAAAAGAGACGAATTTTGTAGGAAGAAAAACACGAAAATTCAAAGCGGCGGTGAGACAATGCGAAATGCTAGCGGTCAGTAAGGAGCGGCCAACAAGGTGAAAATAAGGGGCAGTGAAAAATAAAAGCGAACATGAACACAGCCTAGCAGCAGTATAAAGCATTACTACTTAAAAGTAAGGCTGGTAAAGGTCGAAAATCAGTCGGTATATTGCTGTATTCTACATCAGTTATTCATAACGCAACGGAGAGGAAAAGGCATCGGGAGAAATAATAGGTGTTTATAACGGGTAAGAGCCAATTTTTTATTGATACTCACATCGGTCATTAGTTCATTTTGGTAAAAAATAGTCAGAATCGCAAAAATATCGCCTTATCAAAAATTAACAATGTTTGTATATAAGGTGCTGAGGGCGAGTATATCAAATGGTTTTAATAAAGACACATTAACATTTGCATTTTGGCTAACACATGCAAGCGTTACCAAAAAGTCGCCATATGAGCATAATATTTTGGCAAAAAAAGGACCAACCATCGCACTTTGTCAGAATGTAAGCCAGAAGGGATGCTACTAAACGCGGAACGGGCAACGGGGAAAGGAGTTGGAGTTAAGGAAACAATAAACAAACAAAGTCCACGCGTGAACAAAATATTTACGTGAAAAAACATGCCTATAGTCGTAAAAGTATAGGAAGTAGGCCAACGAAAAGCTTTAAGAAAAATAAAGAAAAGAGAAGAGAAAAACACACACAAAGCGAACCAAAAAGTAAATTTACATGCTAATCAGGCACAGGAAATTTGTTTGTTATGATCTTTCATAATTCTTAGTCTACAGAAGCATTTTAGTAGTGTCTGGCTAAAGGCACTTTGTAATGACTTGAGCACAGAATTGACTTAGAATTAACCGCAATATCTTCGTGACATAGCCACCTAACGACAACATTATCAGACATTATTTCCACGTGTTTTCGACAAAAAAAGCTGTCCAAGGAAAAACAAAAGAAAAAAGATTTCCAACACGAAATCCCGAAATCCCCTCTTCATTAGAATGTAAAATGAAGTGAGGCAGCGAAAGGCTGCCTTGACCAGTCGCTATTTAACAATTATTCCTCGAGCCCGAATGAGCTCTGAGTCAATAGCCCATGAGGCCGAATGGGCTATTGACTCAGAGGCCATGAGGGCGAGAGTAAAATCCAACTAGTTGATCAAAAATATCGAGAATAAAACAATTTTAGCTAGTTAAAGCGAGACGTTAATTTTTTTTTGCCGCCAAAGAGCCCGCGCTTTTCGCTACTAGTGGGCTATAACATATAGCGTAGTAGTAGCTTAACCAATCAGAACGCAGCATTGATAATAGACCACTAGTTGGATTTTACTAAAGATGTATAACCTACGGCTTTCCCTCGACGAATGCTCGCAAAAAGGCTATGGAGATGGAGTTAAAATGTAATTATTCAAAAGCGTCAAGGTGTCTGAGATTGAAACAGGAGCCATTATCGGCCAACCTCGTCCCCCCATTTTCTAAGTCAAATGTGCTGGAGACTAAATTGATTATCAGCATTATAATTGGTCCTGCATGAAGTTATAATGCTAAATGGGTCTCATTTGACTTTAACGTCGCTAGCTGGTAAAAACGGCCAATTATAGTTATCACGAAAAAAAAGGTGGGGGGAAACAGGTGTTTTTATCAGAATAAACATATCCTCTATGAGTTGTAGGAAAAGTTTATTTTTTGAAAGGTTTGATTCCTGAGAGATAAATCCTATAATGAAAGGGTTAAGTTCACTCGAAAAGAGCTTCTTCGCCCTTTCCATCAGGTGAAGTACTCCAGGAGTACTTGTTTATATTTTACAACTTATAGGAACATACACAACAAAATTGTGCCAAAATTTAGCTAATAAGGTTTGACGTGTTTGCCGACAGCTGAGACTTTATTTCCTACAAGATTTGTTCACTTAGAAGATGCGAGAATGATTTCATCTTCCACCCAAATCAAAAGACCTATTTCAATTAAGGCTGCTTGCGTTAAACATGGCAAAATTGGTGCGTGAACCATGTTTCATAGCCTGCGGTGCATTTTACACCCGAGAATTTTGGTAGACCTTTTATGTAATTGGGAAGTACAGCCAAGTTCAGAAGCCGCTTCTTTTAACAGCATCAAGGCTATTGAATTGGGTTTTAACGCTACTTTAAGCTACGTGTCCGGGCCAGAATGCTGGTTAGTTCAATAAACCAATTCAATACTATATTCCATTTGTTATTTATTACGCAGGTAACAAACACCTTGAATTTGTTTTACAAAACTCGATCTAAAATTACTACGTGCGCGAGCAGAACTCGTTGAAAATTTACAACATTTGCATAATACCACAGAGCAAAACCTGGACTCAAAAGACTCAAATCACTATCTTAAAAAGCGGCAACTGCAAAAGGCCTCGGTTTCAGTGTTTTGAAATACTTTTTCTAAACGTTCTTCTGACATAGTATAGTGGCGTCAGTAGCTCGTCGCGGGTGCATAATCCATTGCGGACTATAACTGACTGATATGGGTCATACATCATGCATCATTCTTCACCGAAGCAGCCTTAATTGAAACAGGTGTATAAATAAAGTCCTCACCTGCTCGGCTCAGCTTCGCAGAGGAAAATGGTACTGACAAATTTTACCGAATATGAAAACAGAAAACAGTCGGTGAACTGTACTGCTCGGTGGAATTAATCAGAGGTGTAGATGGCGAACTTATCTTTCTTTCAGCTCTAAATATTTTTCTGTCCATTGCAGCATTTTTGGGGAACACTCTGATCCTAGTTGCCCTACACAAGGAAACTTCACTTCATCCGCCGTCCAAACTCCTGTATCGTAACCTAGCGATAACTGATCTCCGTGTTGGTATCATTGCTGAGCCTTTGATTGTGACGTATTGGACTTCTGCTGTTAAAGAAAGATGGGATGTTTGCTATTACGCAAATAGGGCACAAACTTTCTCAGGTTATACTTTGTGTTCAGTGTCTTTATTAACACTGACTGCAATAAGCGTGGACAGACTTCTCGCCTTGTTGCTGGGGCTCAGATACAGACAAGTTGTAACTTTGAGAAGAACGTTTATAACTGTGATTGCTTTATGGATTTTGTCCATAGTTAGTGCGTGCACTATTTTTTGGAATCCTCTTATAACTTCATGGTATCAATACATAGGTACAGCTCTGTGCCTAGTCACCATAATCTTTGCTTACACAAAAATTTTCCTCACTCTACGTCACAACAAAATCCACGTTGACCATGTTCAGAGCCATGTTTTTCCAGGACAACCAAGCCAAGCAATTCCACTTAACATAGCTTGACACAGAAAGGCAGTGAACAGTGCACTGTGGGTACAGGTAACATTGGTTGTTTGTTATCTGCCGTTTGGTATAGCGGTCGCTTTGACACCTCGGAGAGGGATGCCTTTATCGAGCTACCTTGCTCGGAATTTTGCGGGTATCATCGTTTACTTAAACTCATCTTTAAACCCGTTACTGTACTGTTGGAAGATCAGAGGAGTGCGGCAAGCTGTGAAAGAAACACTAAGGCAACTCTTCTGTTGATCGAGTTAGTTTTCTATGCATTCTACAATCCTGGACAAAAGTCCTTGTGACAGTGCTGCAGTATTCATATTTTTCTGTCATTTCTCGGTTCCCTCTTAAAACTGTGCATCATTTTCGAAATGTTTTTGCAGTTCTCCTTCCCCTCACTCTATACAAAGTGGAAACTCGGAAAAAGTTCTGGATAACCGCGTCCAACATTGTTTGTGAGGTGAGGGGAGGGGTTGGACCTTGAATTGGAAAACGCCCCAGAAACGCAAATGTGTCCCAAGACTTTTGTTCATGATTGTAGCTGTTAATTCATGCTAATCCTCGTTAAGTGAAAGTAGAGCTGGTCGCTTGTAAAACGAGAGTGGTCGGAAGGAGACTGTATTTGTAATCAGAATTAACATGTCTGTTATATAACTATAAGAAACGAGTATAGTTGTCAGTCGGTGAAGTTTTCATTTTACATCTTATAAGAACATAAATAACAGATACCAAAGTTATCGCAGCCCACACAGTTTGACATGTTGTTTGCACTATGGGTAAGAAAATGTGGTAAACTACCCATCCGAGAAAATTTGGTAATCACGTGACCGTACACCGACCGACCGCCCGACTGCCCGAGAGTCCGTCCGCACCACAGGCATACCAACGTAAAATATTTCAATCAACAGGTATGGCAACCGAAATGCAACTCAAGGTTTTATTTGGAAAGAAATCGCATGGCTGCCCGGACTTTAAGAAAGGAAAAACAACAATAAAGTGGTGTCTTTTTCGACGTTATTTTTGATGTTACACTCACATGGATAACAGAGAAAGAACTAGAGCGAGTGATTGAAAACAAAAGAGACGAATTTTGTAGGAAGAAAAACATGAAAATTCAAAAAGTAGTGGTGAGACAATGAGAAATGCTAGCGGCCAGCAAGGTGAAAATAAAGGGGCAGTGAAAAATAAATGCGAACATGAACACAGGAGACAAAATATTGGGTAAGCACATACGACAATTCCTCCATCAAAAAAAACGTGTAACTAGTTTGACGATTTAGTCCTACAAAAAAGCCTTGTAGTTGCGCAAAACAACGGCAAAGAAAGACAAAAAGTATGCTGCACGTGCAAATTTGTTTTTTTGCTAATTAGGAAAAAAAGTGTGCTGCACGTGCAATTTGTTTTTTTGCTAGTTAGATCTATTGATCTTGATACCATTTTCATTGCCGTCCCCGTTTAACATTACACGATTTAATTTTTTTTGTTTATAAGTATTATTAACCAGAGCTTTTCTTTTAGCACTGGCTAAATCTAGATATTAGAAAATAAGGGGCAATCAGGTCCTTTGTCAGTTGTCAGTTAAACCCAAGGCAAATGTCAGTAGTCAGTTACCATGATTTTAGGCTATTTTTCAGTTGTTAGTAAAACTTTTGGCCATTTGTCAGTTGTCCGTTAACCCCATCCAGACCCCCTATTAACATACGATACCCAATCCCCCTTGATTTTCTTTGTGTTCCCTTCACGAGTAATGAGTCTGTGTATTATCTAAATAAATTATTACTAACAGCCAAGGTCTTAATTCACGTAGCCCACGAAAGTTATATTCAAAGGGTATGGTATCATAATAGAAGCCAATTGGGAATAGGATATCTATGATATCTAGCTATCTAAGGAGGGTTTCGTAAGTCGGGAAGCTGAAACCATCCTGTACAACTTCCTAAACATACTTCCTTGCATGTTCGCATTTGGCCTCCTGATGCATTGATTTAAAGCCCAGGAAAACTTGAATAACACCAGCGTTATGTGCTCAGTTCTGAAGCTACAGCCGTACTCTTGAAAGTACAATGTGGTTCTAGGTCGTTGGTTCATATGTTGTGTAATGAATACCCATTAATGTTCATTGGTTACTGACCAGTTCTGGTGGGTTGGAATCAGTTTAAGCTATCAAGAAATCCACTGATGGCTCTCGCAAAACTTAGTGAAATGCCTAATCAGCTAATTCCAAATGTAGTACAAGAGTTTTCACAACCTTGGAATCACTCGGTGTACTATGATGATAAATTAAAACTTTTCTTTAAATTTTGTGAAGATAGGTTTAGAAAACGACCTTAAAGTATGCCTCATTCCTATCTAAGAGCGCTTAAACATTCAGGCCCGAAACTACGGGGAAGAGTTTTACATCAAGCAGCTCTTGACAGGAATAAGGACGTTAAGCGTCCTTACTTTCGAAAGGGCAAACGAATCTTTTGTTGATAACCAACAAATTTCGATAGCATTTTCGCCAGAAACATAGGGATTAAACACTCTTTTCAAGTTCCAATTTTTTTTTCTTGCCCTCTACCTTGACCAGAAAATCGCATCTCACGGGTGACTTCACAAAGGCCCCGTAGGACGACTGCACACGGCATCCAGTTTTCTGTTCTCTATCACTTTCCCTTTCTACTTGTATGTGAAAGAGGAGTTCGTAGGGACGGAAGGTTAATGAAAACTTTCAAGCATTGAACTGATGCATAACAGCAACATTGTAATCCGACTTGTAGCCCTCCTCTGGCCGGGGGTGTTGGAGAGTTGTATTCTCAAGTTTTAAGACCTGTAAATAGTTTGTTGAAAAATGTAAGTAAAATAAAGTCTAAAATAAAAGAGGAAATAATGTAAAAGAAGGGGAAACACAGATCAGAAATGTTCCTTAAGCTTAGAATTAGGGGTTACTTTTCTGCTTTTTTGTTCTTCAGAAAATACTGAGAAATAATAGCTGTTAGGGGGCCCTCATACTAATGAAAATTCACTGACGAAACTGACAAACAATCCTTTTGGGGAGAAAGTTGAAACTTTGAATAATCATTTGCAAGTACTTGTGAGGATATTAGTTTTGAATGTTGGAATTTTGCATTTTCATAAAAAAAAAACTTTCTAGATAAACCTATTTCGTACCCAAAACAACAAAATAAGGTTTTGTTCATTCGTTTACAAAAGGCGTTGTGTTTGCCTATATTAAGACAGTATTTTTTTATGTTTAGGGATGTTTAGGTAAACGTAGTCTTCCGTGCACTATTAATGCAATGTCCTTCCACCAAGAGAACTCGGCCTAAATTACGACCATAGCCGACTGGTCTGACTTTTAAAGTACCCAGTTTAATGAAAATCCCAATACATTACGACACAGTTAAGTATAACGTTGTTCGAAGTTTCGTTCAAATTTTCTTTGTAATGTGCACCATAGTCACTTCAAGCTCAATACAGTAGAACTCTTTTAACAGTTGTTCATTCAGTGCTATTATAGGTTTTGATGGTATAGTTTGTCTCAAAAATATTGGCAAAACTTAAATGTAGGGGTGACAGGAATCATTTTCCCATCTCTATAGTGGTTTAAAGGGATTAATTAATCCTTTCTTAAAAAAATTCCAACTACTGAGAATTTCTCCCTGCCTTCCAAGTAAAACAAGTGGATTTTGGCATCATATGGCTTCAGAGCCACCTCAGCCTAGATTTTTACACTTTTTCAGGAAAATAATTCAGACTCGTAAAGAGGAAATTTTTTTCCATTTTTAGCCAGATTTTCTCACCGGCTACTAGTTATTTGAAAAAGGGCACCATTTACATGTGCGGACATCACATCTCTCTAACTGAATTCGCGACAGGTTTTTAAAAAAAATCATAATTATAACTAAGCAATTAACCATCTAAACGATAATTTTCACTTGCTTGTAAACCAGCTATAAAACAATAAATAGGAGAATTCCTCATTTGTTTTTATTAAAACATAATTTATTTGTCTCTTTATGAATAAATACATTTGATACGAACATTAACAGCCTGCCGTTTTGTTTTTTATTTATTTAATTCAATATTTATCCAGGGGCATCCAATTTAGCAGAGCTAGTTTAAATGGAGCCCTGTTCCAATAAATAGACTGACGCTGGACATCTCTCGAAATATAAAATACATTCACTTTCTTCTTCAGTAAATGAATTTACGCGGCACATTGACAGTCTATAGGCAATGCAGCACATTTTGAGATGTATTTGGCTTGTGGATAGCCAATTACTACTTTACAGGCGGGGTAACTATAACCTTTAGCCAGTGCTCCGTAACAGGCAGCGTGCGCACTATGACAAAGGACCTCGTAGACATACTTTTGCCTGCATGAATCCCACTTTCTCACTGCTTTTTCAAAGCACGGGTTATTAACGTCCCTGGCTGTTCTATTGCTCACAACGTGTTTGTTTAAAAACTGTTCTAAACTACTTGTAACTTCACTCTCGGCGTTTTCAATGTACTTTAGCTCTGGCTGAACGATAGCATCTTGTGAATAGTAATCTTGATCACGTGATTGATGGGTAGCGGTGTGATTGTAAAGGAATGGCATCTCAGGAAAAAGAGGTTTGGTTAAACACAAAGTGGAGCAGCTTAAGACGACGATTAGTAGAAAAATCATCTGCTGAAAAATAAAGAAGGTGCTGCATGTGTATGAATACTTTTAAGTAACAAAATAATATCTCATTTTCGTTTTGATAAAAAAAAACACCCCCAAAAATTTATATTGCCATAAACAAGGCTTACAAAAATATTACAAAAATAAACGAAGGGGGAAAATGCACTTTATTAGAGTGTCACTGATTTAGCACGAAAGTACTAACTGGGGACACTGTATTTACGTCTCTTACTGGAAACGGGACCGCCATTTTACGTGGTCATCCGAGCCACGCGAAGGTCTAGCCATTAGCAGGGCAAAGGGAGTACCTTCATTTCTCAGTTATTTTAGAACAGGAGTGTCGGTCCGGTCCAGGGAATCGAACCCGCGACCTCCCGCTCTCCAGTCAAGCGCTCTACCGACTGAGCTATTCCTGCCGCGGGTTGAAAGAAAAAAAGAAAAGAAAAGAAAATAGGAAGGAAAAAAAACAGAACAAAAGTAAACACGGGGGAGATACAAAAAATGTTGCATGCTTGACTCATGTGGTAAATCAGTGAGTTACAAACCATCGTTTTAATAAATAGTCAAGTGAAAAGAAGAATTATTGAACTCCAATCATCAAAATAATTCCCATACACAATTAAACAAAGACGCCACTTCATGCAATTTTGACTTAAATACTGCTAAAAGTGCATTCAGTTATACAGTTTATGTAATTGCTCAACGTGTACAAAATTTGTCTTCGGTTTACATTTTTAAACCAGATTATCCATTGATTAAAAGCTATTTAAGTACCTCCTGAAAACTCAAAAATTGTCTGTTGAAAGTGACTTTATGCTAAGTCATGAAATTTAGATACTACTTTAAAATATAAATGCACCAAAGAACATGTTTTCTTACCTTATAATCAATTACGAGTATCATTTTGGATCCTTGCTTTAAAGACATTCAACTTGGTAACTTGCTGAGGGGAGTAAGTTAATATGTGTTTTTGAGTTCTTGGGCGTCTCAAAGTAAAGCCTTCGATATTGTGCACAGCTGAATTATGCTTGCTTTTATAAGGAAAAACTAATAGCCAAAATATGGGAAATTTTTCATTCGCTAAGAAGAGATTATTTAAAAAAGTAATTCAGATCAATTCCATAAATCCACTTGGTTTAAGGCCGTTTCAGGCATTATCGGCCAACTGATCTCTGGAACCTGATACAGGAAGTGTCAGAAAGCTTGGAATTAAAATTATTGTTAACAGTCTGAGTGTTATACATACTTTTAAGGATAAACGCAATTGCCAGTGATCTAGAAAGGAACTATGGAGTATTGGCTTAACTGACATTAAGTCATCTTTCATTGCTAGTGTGGTAGTTCTAGCTCTGACTTAAATTTCGAATGCCGGTAGAAGAGCTGTAATAAAGTCAATAATGTTATCTACCGTTCTTTTTTAGTTGATTAAAGGTTTCCAATATATGTTCTAAAATAAAATGTCGTAACACATTTCCCCTTTACAACTGGCTAGGGTTGACCTAGGTCAGGTATGAACTGGTCAGTAAAGGAGAGGAGTTTTCATTTTTCATCAAAAATCATAAAACAGCGCCAGCAGATAAATTTATGTGCTCATTCTTGTTAAAGTATAATGTTGTTTTTGAAAAGTTTAGGGAAATGGAACACCCCTGTTTTGTAAGATTATAGATAATCTTGAGAAAATAATCTAATGTGTTTGTATCTTATGAATTATTAATGAGTTTGCGGATACCTTACACCTGTTTGCAATACAACTTTATCATCTGAACTACTTTCGAAAGGAAATTCTTTCAGTCCTGGGGAAATTTTTTTCTTAAACGACGGCTTGTTCCGAACTCTTGAAGTGATCTTGCACGGACATGGAGAAAACGCTTAATTCGAATTCTAAGAAAACGGCTCAGGATTATCAGTGCGAGTTGAGCTTTGGGGAACTGGGAATCGACATTATAGAGCGTATGCATCTTTTCAGAGTTTACAGTGCAAGTAACTCATCCGGGACCACCGACACTTTAAATTTTAAAGTTTTGATTGACTGTCGAACCACTAAAACCAGATTTCTTTGTTATATTGATCGTAATTCTTATATTTTGCTATTGTTTGCATGACTACGCTGAAATAGTCTGGGGGAATCGGGATAATGAGTCTTTAATGTCAGATTTACAATCATTACATGCAGAACAAAGCTGCACGTATCACCTTAGACCCTTATTATAGATCATCTGCAAGTGCTGCCTTAGAGAGGCTCTCCCGGGTAAATCTCAAGATTAGAAGAAAGATGCATAGTTTAATATTCATTTATATATGTAGGAACAACTTCTTCTCATATAGGTTTGATCTAAGATAACATAGAGATTATCATGGGTATAATTCCAGATCTAAGTTCAACATACGTCAGACTGCTGCTAAGCGCAAATGACGTCGGCATTGGGCGTCAATTAATTTTGCTAGTAATGATTGGAATGATTTGAATCATGATAGACGAGAAGCTAGGGATATTGCAGCCTTCAAGGAGCTTCTAAAGGGGAGGGGGCTAGCTTATCGTAATTTATATTTAGTAATTTTAGCATTACTTTGACCTGTTAATAATATTCTCAAATTGCATGTTTAGATATTGTTGGATTGAGGGAGGATATCTAGTTTTTAGTATTTTATAGTTGTTTATCTAGTCTTTTTATATTTAAATATTTCCCAATGGAGGGACGTGAATGTAAATAAACATGGCGGAAAGCGGACTGGAATGTTTAAGAGGGGTTAAAACAGCTCAAAAAAGCAAAAAGGAAGGTGGAATTGAAAGAAAAAAAAAACATGAAAATGTGAAGCTAAGGGAAGATGTGCCTGGGAGATTTTACTTCGAGAAAAACTAAAAGAATGCAAATCCGTGTGCTATCGGAGGTCAACTTTAAATTGGCGTTCCGAAACAAACGTACATATTCTCGCTGGATACGTCTTGTCTTTACTATTTTATAAAATGCCAGACCAGGGGAGTTCCTGAAGTTATTTGTGCACAAAGGCACACAACAACTTGCGTCTCGTCATAATACAAAGTGGCTGCTTACTTTGTCCCCCAACAACAATCCTATAACTACGCGCGCGCTTAGTTTGGGTCCCAGGCTATCACCTTTTTCCGAAGTGGGCTGTATAAATGTGACGTTTTTAATACCTGAACGCATACGTCAGAGTTTCAACTGTTTGAGCACAATTTATTTACGACCAGGAGTTTTTATATCATGAATTTTTTATTTAAACTCTAGACTGTCGTCGAGATAGAGAGCTCACCGCCACTGGCAGCCATTTTTTAAAATTGGTTTCAAGTGTTTCTAGAGGGTACTGTGGGCGTCGGGGTTAGATGAGTAAGTCATTATCAAGCTAGTCTCGGTCAAGATGGCCGCCTCTAGCCCTCGTTCTCCACGATATTACTGAAAAATAGGGGGCTGTGAACAGTCAATTCAAACTCAGACTAAAAATCCGAGCCTCTGATTGTAAAATATTATTTACATTTAAACAAAATATGAATGACCTTGCTTGTTCAAGCACTAGCTTAGGCAGAACACATTTGATAAAGAAAATCCTCATTCGTCTTTATCAGTATAATTGATTTATTTGTCTCTTAAAAGATTAATACATTATAAATAGCTTCGCTGAATATCGAGTCTTTATTTCTCGAAATATAAATAAATACATTTATCACTTTAAATATAATATCTTATTCTTTCTTCAATGAATGAATTTACGCTGCACATTGACAGTCTATCTGTACTGCATTACATTTTGAAATGAATTTAGCTTGTGGATAGCCAATCACTACTTTACAGGCGGGGTAAGTATATCCTTGAGCCAGCGCTCCATAACAGGCAGCGTGCGTACTATGACAATGGACCTCGAAGACATACTTTTGCCTGCATGAATCCCACTTTCTCTCCGTATAGTCAAAGCACGGGTTATTTGCATCTCTTGCTGTTCTGTTGCTCACAACATGTTTGCTGAAATACCCTTCTAAACTACTTGTAACTTCATTCTCGACGTTTTCAATGTACTCCAGCTCTGGTTGAACGATATTGTCTTGTATATGGTAATCTTGATCACGTGATTGATGAGTGGCGGTGTGATTGTAAAGCAGTGGCATCTCAGGAAAAAGAGGTTTGGTTAAACACAAAGTGGAGCAACTTAAGACGACGATTAGTAATGAAATCATCAGCTGAAAAAGAAAATAAGGCGCTGGTATGAATACTTTTAAGTAACAAAAAAATATCGGTTTTGTTTTTTTCGTTTTGATAAATAAAAAAGGCACCCCTAAAAAATTTATAGCCAGCAAAAAGCTTACGGAAATAAACGAAGGAAAAAGGACTAGAAAACCAAAAAACAGAGCAAAATTTAACATCAGGAAGCGAGTATACTGAAACGTGTTGCATGCATGACTCGTGTTTTTAAAAAACCTTCTTTTAATGAATAGTTTTGATGTAAAGAAGAGTCATCCAAACCGTTCTCATATATAAGACGATTTCATGAGTAATTTTGGCTTAAATACTACTCAGTGCGCACAACTTGCCTTTACTTCATTCTACATTTAAAGTGTAGTATACGTAATCGCTTAACGTACAAAACTATGTCATTTGTTTACATTTTAGTAGTAGATCTTTCGAAACCTCGATAATAAGGTCCTCTCCAACTCGCCCCCCCCTTCCTCTGGGGGACGAGTGGAAGAGTACCCTGCGAGAGAGGCTGGACTTTTCACAGATTCAAAGAAAGCTATTTGAGTGCCTTCTGAAGACTAAAAATTGTCCGTTAAAAGTGACTGTAGGCTAAGCCATGAAATATAGATCCTGCCTAAATGTAATGACCTTGGTTATCATCAGACTCATCAAAGAAGATGTTACTTACCTTATAATCAATTGCGAGGATCATGCTGGACCTTTGCTATTAAGATACGGTTTTTAACTTGACGACTTGTGAGTTTGAGTTCTTGGACGTCTCGAGCTAATGCTTGCTTTTATAAGAAATATCTTACAGCCAAAACATGGGAAAATTTTTCATTTGTCAAGTAAAAAATATTTAGATACAATAAAATACATCCTCTCGGTTTCACGCCGTTTCAGGCGTTATCGGTCCACTGATCGATATCTTAAACGTGATATCAAAAAGTGTCAGAAAGCTTAGATGTAAAATTATTGCTAACAGCCTGGGTATTTTCCAAAGTTTTAAGGATAAGAACGATTAACCTAGAGAGGCAATGACGCCTTGATCTAAAGTATTGGCTTAACGGATATTAAGTCATCTTCGTTTTTAGTGGTAGTTCTGACTTATTTAAAACGATAGAAGAGTTGAAATGAAGTCGACAATTTGATCTTCCGTTCTTTAATTAAAAGGTATCCATATGCATGCCTTATAACGTTTCCTCTTACCAACTGGTCGGGGCTGATCTAGGTGTGTACTAGTGCAGTAAAGGAGACGAGTTTTCTTTCTTTCTAATCAAGTTGAAAAATAACGCTAAGCGTTGTCGTTTTAGACCGTAAAACAACACCGGTATTTTTGACGTTGTTGTTTTTTCATAAAGTGGCTTCACTGGATAGAGAATTTTCGACATGTTTGACAATGAATTACAAGAAGCGATTCCACTCAAGATAAAGCGGGGTCTTTACCACCAGCGTCACGGGACTACGTCATACTATTTGTTATCTTTTTTAAAAGCTAAAACTTTTTTTGCATCAATTGAATTCCAAAAATAATGGTCCAGTTTTGTTATGTAAGGCTATATTTTGGCATTGATATTGTTTCCCGTCGTCTGTTGTAATGGACTGAAGGATTGAAAATGGATTGAAACTCAGGCCAGCAACAAGATACAGGACATGTACCAACCAGATAAGTACGAGACTGATTTTATAGGTAATGAAAGTGAAGAAGAAGGTGACTTTGAAGTAGTTTATAGCAGGACATGCATGAAAAGATCGGGAAGATCAATACGAGATCATGACTGGTGTGTCTGGATCTATGAGGCTGGTGTCATATTGATGTTCATATTAATCTAATAGGTACTAACAGCAGAAATCGGTTTATAGGAAAGTGAAAGTTAATAGCTAACCAAAATTAGTATAGTTAACTGAGAATTGGCCAAAAAATGGTAGTTAACTGATATTTGGCTGAAAAATTAGTAGTTGACTGAGAATTGGGTACCCCCATTAGCACCCTCCTTTGACTCGCCCCATCATTCTCCTCTCGTTTCGAGTTTCTGACATGGCGCTTTCGCGAGCAAAACATTCGCCCCCCCCCCCCGAAGAAAACGCCTGCACTGCAGGCTAGGTATTTTCGGGATCGATGATTTGAATAAAATACACTGCGGGATTCAGAAAAACGCAAAATATCTTGACGGGAAACGTGATCTGACTGCTACCGGGAAGCGGGATTCACCAAAATTTGGACACGGGATGCGGGAAATGTTTTGCCTGTCTGTCGGGAATTTGAGGAATGCGGCAACTGCGAATCAACCAGGCGAGAGATCAGTGGTGTCTTCTCTCCTATCTTGTCTTCGTCTTCGTTTCTTCCGCTCTACCCCCCCCCCCCCCCCCCCCGCTTCGTCACACTAAGATATGAAAGGCTGTTTCGTTTTTGCAATGGCCTTAAAACACGTGAATTCAAAATTTTAATCGAGGAGGCCAATCTGCATCTTTCATTTATTAGCTTTTGCAGCAGTTAGTCTTTTATAACTTAAATATTTTGGAAACAAAAAACGGGATTTGGGAAAGCGATGAAAAACAGTGCGGGATCTTTCCTCAAAAAGGAGCTGGATCAGATTTTTCTATGGTCGGCCGCTCGGGGAATGGGAAGATTCAAATTTATGGGTTAATTAATCCGTGATTGTTCCTTTTTTAATAAGTGACAGCTACCTGTCAAATAAGAAGTTAAACACAATAGATTTCTTTGCAAACTTGATCTGACAAGTATTTCATTACATGCAAAGAAAACAAAATGGACAACGATTTTGGTTTAGCAATGAAAGAAAGAGACTGACCCTGATATTATGGACATTTTGACCGGTAGGCTCTTCTTTTCGGCAGTTCTTGTGTTATATAAATTTGGGTATTCTTAACTTATTACGTTTAATCTAATAACCTGTTTCGTCTTTGATCTTTTAGAGTATTGTGTCCACGACATTCACACGCTGTCCATTCTGTTACCTTAAGGTAAAACTGACTTCATTGTTTAATGTAGTAACGCAAAACATCGTTTGCCAATTAATTTGGCAAACACAATCAAGGTATACTATCCTTTTATAACCCAAAATTATACAGTATTCCAACTGTGGCAAACTCGCGAGGAAGGCTTTTTTTAATTAGCTTCTTACATATTATGCAAATAGGCATAAGTCTGTTAGTCTGTTACGCGTAGCCGGTTGCATTTCATATCATGAAGATCCCAGACTTATCTGATAATTTTTCGAAAACTTTTTTAAAGAACAATTAAAAATTGCAAAAAAAATTGATTAAAAAATACAAGCCACTTTTGTCAGTACCACTCTAGACAAAACCAGTGAACAAAATATGTATGAAATTTTCGAAGGACGCGATTTACGATGCTATAATTTGGTACGCAAGTACTTGTGGCTTATTTATAAGGGGTAGTCATGAGCGGGCGCGCGCTAAACCTGGTTTCAGCAACTGTCGAGTCAGCATTTACGTCCACATGCCACAGGGGCAGCTTGTTGTAAGCCATAACCTATAAAATATGCACATTTTACTACTTATAGCTTGTGTACTGTTTAAAAAACGAGCTGTAGTGTATTTATTGCACTAATATTTAGATTTGGGGCTATTTTGTTCTAAAAAATTGGACGTAAACTTTGGTAGTCAATTTATTTTATTTCTCTCTATAGATTATACAGTCAAGTTATAGAAACAGATAATTCATTAATTAAGAAATAACTAAAGAGAAAAAGGGCAAAAATAGTAAAACTAATACATTGCTCTAGTAGATGGAAAAATACAAAAGATTTCTAATTAAGTGAATACAACGATGAAATATAAATTGATTAATTACATTAAATAAAATGCTAAATACAGAAAAGCAAAAAAGATAACATACAATAATCAAATAAAATATAACTGGTCTAAACACACGCACTCACACACGCATATTTCTACGTGACTTTAACGACATAAATACATACAAAGAGGACAAAAACATATAAAGCCTTATAGCCATTGGAAATTTCGTGATTCCATGCACGGAGTTAAATGTTAGCGGCCATCTTGTTGCCGCGCTGCCCAGTGTTATAGCCGTGTCTTTATCAGATATAAAGACATCCTTAAATATTAATTTCTTTTGTTTTTTCTTTATTGAATGTCGACGTTTGATGTTGTTCAAGACTGTAATGTATCCAATAAGTTTTTGAGTTTAAACTCCACGTGTAGCCAAAGTCAGCTGCAAAGCCACAGAGATAAGTTTTAGAAAAGCAGTAATGAGGAGTCCATTCCAATTCTCCTTGTATCAGAAATATTGCAAGGTCGTACCCGGCAGCAGACGTTTTTACAGTTAGCTCCCATCCACATATAGTTTCGTTGACGTACTGTTTTGGAAATGTTTTTGTTTCAGCACCCACTCCGAATGTGCATGATTAAAAAGGAAAACAAATGGAAAGTTTTGAAGCGAGGGCCCTCTAATAAAAAAAGCTGACTGCGACACAAGTATATAGTTAAGTACCGCAATTATAGTTCTACATCAGCATGAAAATTGGCTGGACTTCAAGCGCATGCATGCAAGTCTACTAAAAATTTGTCATAAACCCTGAGAACAATCTGCTTACAATATAGCGATGTGTTTGGTGGAGGAAAAAGAAAACCATCGTTCGCAGGGTGTTGGTGTTACCTACATAGGCACAGGACCCTATTAAGTAAGTAGTATTACTAAAATAAACTACCACCCTCATGCGTTCACTCGAAAATTTTTATCTGCTCTCAATTTAATTCAAACCGAAGTTTGCCCAAAGACTTTCAGTGGAATTGGACCAGGCGAGCTGTTGCCACGCTTGCAAGGTGTGTCAATTATTGTCACTGGTGGGCGGGAGTCGAATCAGTGTCTACAATTTCTCAATCTTTTTACATTAGGAAGGAGGTATCTGACCAAGTAAGCCGACGAGTGACTTTAATTATTTTATGAATTCTTTTTAAACCCAGTTTAATTTTACTACATCACACTTTTTTCTATGATTTGTTCTGCGCCGATAAATAAAAGATCAAATTGAGACTACTGAGAGGCAGCGTATCAATTTTTTTCCAGGCAAATTTATTTTGATCATCGAATCGTTCCGAAGACCGCGATAAGCTATTATTTTGGGCTAATGTTTTCTGACAATTGGCCTATGTTAGCTTGAAGTTAAAAGCGTAAATTAAGGCAGTGTATCAAAATAAGTATTACAAAATCAACTTGCACCACCGCAAAGAAGGTGATGAGCTCTTTACTTTTAAGTAATCTTAAACGGCGTTTACTTTTATGTTTGCTGGTAAGCTAAGGTTAAGAAACTGTACTCTGCTTTTCAATAAAAAGCGGAATAATTTTCTTTTCTCAGGATTTTAACCTATTCAGCGCTAAGCATGGCAGAAATATGAGATGCCATATCATTGGACTGGTCGCCGAGTGGGTAAACCACATAGCCAGTGGTAGTGCTCTTTAACATGTTCGTGCGAGAACGTGTTTAACTCCCAGTGAATAGTTACGAAGAAATTGAAGAACAAAAATTCAGCAAGGTAAGGGTTATACATTTGTATTTTTGCCGATTTCTCGTTATTTTTAATGTTTGACATCGCATTTATCTCCCCTATCCTCATTGCTCGTCAGTTGTACTCAGACAGGCCTAGTGTGGCATGTTCTATAGGCTTAAAGGTAAGTTGTCTCTCTGTCAACCTTGTCACGTTTTAAAAAGAACTGCCCTAAACAATTTGATTTAAAACATATTGACGACGATCCCTGATTTGTGTTCTAAAACTGATCAGTTGTCCAGAACAAAGCCTAGGCTTAATATTTGAAGTTTTTTATCGCTCAGTTCTTGTCGCTGCCAAAAAAATTACTGCTAGTATAAAATTTCGCCTTCATTTCGAGATTTTTTCTTCTATCAGTTTAAAAAAAGATGTGGAAAATAGTTACTCCCGCTTCGAGCAAAATTCGAGTCGTGTATGAGTTGAAATGGGAAACTGACCGGGTTGCATACTTTTCTATAATGCGATCACTTTTGTCGCAATAGTCTTAAGTCTTGCCGTTGTAAGGTATGTGTAACGAACCTTTTAAATTGCGATGTTTGCAGTTCAGTGTGGGGGAAGAGGGGTGGGATTTTCTGCGATTTGGAGCCGGGACGTATACCAACTAATAAAACTATGATAGTAAACTTGTAGTTTATAAATTACGAAACTAATAATAATTGTTTTCTTATTTTGGTATAAAATCTTGAACTCATCTAAACTGACAAAGAGGTTTTGCCACGTGGTATACCATTGTACCATCAGTCAATCCAGAAATGATTTATCCAATAAGAATTTTTGTCCCTTTTCATGTTTTTTACGTCACTGGTGCTTAAACTTGTTTCAAACTCGTAACTTACCGAATAAAACGAAAGCCTTGATTGGTCAGCTTGGTGTGAGTTAACCAATAAGAACATTGTTTTGACATATTCTTTCTACAAGCTTTTGAGCGTGCTAAAAACATGTTTTTATGCTAAAGATGACTATACAAGATGACATAAAAGATCAATAATATTAAACCATTCATCATTTTTTGCGGACGCCGGACTACGGCCATACAAGCAATTTAAGGTTGGTACATGTATTTTAGTTGTCCTAGATTTACTGTACTAAGTAGGTAAAAATTCAGTTCTTAAGATGCTCAATGAAATTGTCTAATTTGAAGTGCTCGTTTCAGGTTAGATTATCAACTTTCAACTGTGTTTGCTTTACCACTGAAGATATTTCACTAGCAATGGCCATTTTTTCCTATGCACATCTTTTCAGTATATTATTTTTAATCTAGTACTACGTCCTGTTTACGCGTTTTTACGAACAAGGTAAAATTGGTTTTACAAAAGATGATTATAATCGCATAGGTTGTTCTTTATTTCTCAAACCTGAAAAAAGGAGAATTGCGGAAGCCTAACGGATTGATTCCTGTAACCGTTTTGTTTTGTTTTGATCTTTTTTAATTCGAAAGAGTAAGAATTCAATAACTAACAAGATTACTTGTCTAGTAGACTTCAGTTCTCCTCGAGCAGAGTATAGCGAGCAAGAAAAAGAGAATACACGTAAAAATCTTCATTCTCCATGAGAAGAATTAAAAACACTGTTCTCTTTGTGGTGACTGTTGAACAATATATTCATCCCATAGTTTGATTCTGCGCGATCATGCCATTCTGTATGAAGATACCACTGGCCATTATGTTATGGATGGTACCGTTACTGCTGATCCCTTTGTGTTCTGCGAATAGTAAAAACAGCAGCAACAAGGTGAGTTTGATTTGTTAAATTTCAGAGGAGCAGGACTTTATTAGATATCAGTGATTAATCGAGAAAATGAATGGTCGATGATTGCCGGCATGATTTACCAGAAAAAAGGTATGAAATAGGATGGAATCAATGAAAGTATGAGAATAATTTTTTTGATATCTAGACATGTTTCATGCCGCTTCACTTTATACACTATTAATGGTAAAATTCAAAATAGAAATCGATAGTCCCCTAGTCGAATAATGCAAATTAACAGGAAATGAATAGTTGAACACCAATGAAATGATTAGTAGTTGATTTGTTGCTCAACTGAACGAATGATGGACTTGATATATGTCAGTGAATGAGTGAATCTAACAGTGAGCGTCATGTAGTGTCAGTGGCCTAAAGTAGACTCTTTCTCGCGAGTCTTGTTTTACTGTTCTTAGCTTATACCGGCTTTTATTTATTTATTTATTATTAGTTAAAATTTATTGTCAATTATTTATTTACTTATTTTTCAAATGTTATTCAAGGGGCAAGCATACCAAGTGCATAAATTCTAAGTCAAAGAGAAGGAATGATGCATTCACCCTCTCTTATTTCACTTCTGCCCTTAATTTCCTCAACAGAATTCACAACAATTTGGCTCTTGTGGTTACTCTCCATGTTTCTGCGCACCGGGGATTCCGGGCATCCCAGGAAGCCCGGGACCCGCGGGACCAGCTGGGACAACGGGATCACCCGGGAATAACGGACCCGAAGGATCTATGGGTCCACGAGGAGTCAAAGGCGTTGAAGGACTCCGTGGAAAACAGGGACTTCCTGGCACCAAGGGAGATACAGGGTCGAGGGGTCCAGCAGGCCCACTCGGAAGCAAGGGTGATGCAGGTCCCCCTGGAAATGAAGGACCCCCTGGCCCCAAGGGACCACAAGGACCCTCGGGTCAAGCTGTACGTAATTGGAAACAGTGCGTTTTTAAGAATCTGAACGATGACAAGGACTCTGGATTGGTCAAGGTAACAGCTATAAAGTTTCCCTCAGAATAAAAAGTTTATCAGTACTTGGGTTTTATTTAGAAAAATAGAATTCCATTTGAAAGTCCTGTTCGCAAATTTGCTTGGACTAACTAGAACCAGTAGCCCGTGCTGCTCATTTCTTTAATAATTTACTTCTTCTGCTCCCAACATGATGTAAAATTTTAAAAAAGTTTTTTTTCGAGAAAAATCTTGCAAACAAATGATATTATAAAGCACTGCTCAACAGTTTAAATTTGATTTGTAATACCATCACAGGATTTTGTCCACAGATTCAAGTGTCCGTTTACAGTACCCTCATTGAAATCTGTCAAGTTCCAGGCGTACAAAAGTTGAGTGGTACCCTCTCATTGTTTTATTTTCCTGCTCAATTTTCTTTGCGCCTTCCGTACTATCTGCAGGCCGGCGACAGGCAGCTACCCACCAGCATGAAAAGTGCCAAATTAGGGCACGCGAATTCTGAATTCAATTCAATTCAATTTTTGAAGTTTAAAAGCCAACTGATGTTTGCGTTTTTCGCTGCCGTAAATCATTTTGGCGGACCTCGAAGGAAACCGAAGTTTACGAAGTGATTTGTGATTAGTGGATTTCGATCAGTTTGTGTGTTTCTGTGTTTTAAGGTTCGTTGTTTGTGTTCGCAATTATGATTGGCGGCAGCAAAAACCGCAATTGGGAAGGTGGCTTTTAAAATTCAGAGTTCTCGTGTTTTTGAAAAGCACAGTAAAAGATAACCCTGAGAATCTTGAATTTAGTTGCTCTGTTTTTCATTTCCAATCCTTTCAACAGGAATGTATTTTCAAGAAGACGTCAGACAACACAGGGCTGCGTGTCTACTGCAGCGGGCACCTCCGCATCTATAACTGCAACAGCTGTCGTAGGCGATGGTATTTCACCTTTAATGGCGCAGAGTGTTCGGCCCCAGCAGCTATTGATGCGACAGTCTATATGAATCTCGGAGCTGGCAGCAGAATAAACAATTTGTACCGCCCACGTCACGTCGAAGGAGTTTGCGATAAAATTCACAAAGGTAATGTGCGCGTGGGATTCTGGGTCGGCAACTGCTCAGGTTACGGTTCTGCTGATGCGGCCACAGGCTGGAAATCAGTGTCCCGGATCTACGTGGAAGAAGTACCTCCCCCACAAGTTTAATAAGAGCAGATTCAGATATTATTCTTAAGTTTCAGGGTTCTTAACAAGACGATAGCCATAGACAGAATTATTACTATAAGACTTAAGGATAACTGTTAAGGTAATAAGCACTTGGAATATGTTAGTAGATTAGTCAATAAAAAAAAACTGAACTGTGGAAGATGAAGAGCCTTTAGGTTTCCCGACAAACTGTAATCTAAATCTGAATGTGCAAATAAAAGCAACGCAAATTTATCAAAAGCGTGCTTACAGACCCATTACCCTATAAGATTTTAAGCTTATCCCAGTTTTTTGTTATAATATCATAGGTGGCGAATTACTCCTTAATTTTGGCGCGAAATTTCAGCGTTTATACTGCTACATGAGAAATTTCTGCAATTTGATTGGCTTAGAGCAGTGGTATTTCAGCTTAATTTGAAATACCTACATGTGAAAATTACAACCTTTTGCGGGTAGTAGTATAAACGAACAATAGCATGATTTGCACTTGATATTTGGCATAAATACCACTTGTGATATTTCAAAATTGTCTCAAATTTCACCCGCCTGAAATTACGTATAATAATTTTGAAATATCACTCGTGGTATTTATGCCAAATATCACTACTTCCTATTTATATTCACGACTAAGAGACGGGAATGGGTTTGCAGCTCGAACTATGGAGCCTGAGTGTTTAATGCCGTCTAAATAACATACAAAGTTCAAAATCATAACTAAAGAATGGTATACAAATATGTAAGAGATAAAGCCCGAGAACGGATGTATATGGATTAATACCGACGTTAGAGGGGTTTATCTAACTTATTTCATGATATTATTCATGAGGTATAGGTTACATAAAGGTCGTCTTCACAGGGCAATAATTGGCCACTTGTTTTTGACATCTGTTTGTTTGTCATTTTTTGATCCGACCGCAGACAATGACGTATTTCATTGTAAGTATTGTAAAGGTTTTCACACAGTATCGAGAAAGGGCCTTTCACGGGTCATAATTTGTTCAAACCACTTGTTCTCACTTAGGTGAGAAACGGAGAACAATAGCGCATTGTTTGTTTGCTAAGCCGACAACAATCAAATTTCAAACCTTTTGTGTTTTTTTTATTTTTGTCTTGGTATTTTTTGGGGGGCCAGTACACTTGTGAGAGCGGCAATGAATAGTGACGACGAAATTTTCCAAACGCAAATACTTTCTCTCAGGAGCCTTTTTCCCCTGAGTTGAATTTGGAAGAGTTAGTGGGAGATTTTAGAGAAGTAAGCGAACGAGATAGTGTTGAAGTCGAAAAGAAAGAAAATCCTGGGCGTAATATCGTTGTTGTTTGTGATAACGAAGTCGAGAAGAGAAGAGAGTCCAGAATACCGACAAAAACGAAAGTTAATACTTCATGGGCGGTACGTTGTTGGGAGGAATGGGCCGTCGAACGCAATGTAAAAGTTAAAAAGAATAGCAGCAAAGAGAAATACTACGAAGTCAATCCTGACATTAAGAAAGTCGCTAATGAGCAGCTTGACTACTGGCTTGGGAAGTTTGTTTTGGAAATTCGGAAGAAGAAAGAACCTGGAAGCGTGTAAGTGACGACGAAATTTTCCAAAGACTTAAAATTTTCTTAGAGTGAACACATAGCCTGCATGATATATGAGATACTACTGTATTTTCTATAGTTGCAGAATAAATTTCTATATTTGTGTTAAAGGGAGAAATTTTCTCAGAATGTTTGGCGGGGTTAAAAGACGTGTATGATTTACTTTAATTGCTCATTATAAATGGAAGGGATTTATTTGTATATTGCCCAGGGCAGCAGGGCAATATACAGATAAATACCGGGTATTTATATAGATATTGCCCTTGCATTTATAATTAGCAATTTATTCAATTCATCAGCCCCGCTCTTCCCTGCTACATTATCAAGCCCTCCCCGGACTTTCAGTTAGTTAAATATTCATGAAGTATGTAAGTTAAATAAAGGATGTTGAATAACAAAAGAAAATGTGTGATTCATGAAATAATCCTAAATAAAGCCACTCAGGCTAAACTATTCACGTGCGCCGCCTGATACGAAAACCCAAAAACCCAATGGGAAAAAATTGGGAACTTATTCCCCAACCGATGCGGTCGCACAACCTCTGGAGGTTAAAGGTAAAAAATCAATCGATAGATGAATAAAGTAAGATATAAAAATAAAATTTGATAGTTCGAGAGCTGAGATGAATACATTACAACTGTCAAAACCTCATATACCTTACAACAATAGAGTCAATTAACGCTATAGCGGCTCACGTGCGTTCATACCAATAGGAAAGTATTTACATTCTCTGTCACTGCCACTACGTTTAGCTCCGCCGAATGTAAATACATTAATCATGCTATTACCTATACTTATTTGTCTCACATGTGAAATTATTTAATTGCCATGGCAACCTTCCGTACGCCCCAGTGTCAAGATGGCGACGAAGTTTTAAAATGCTGTGAATGAAGATGTCAGCGCACTAAAAGACGCTTTAGAAAACCTGAACACACGAACGAGCACATCAAGAAGGATTCTAACAGGTATTTTATCCAAAAATTCTGAACTTAAGCCGAATTTAAGGTCTAACATTTGAGAGAGTGAAGTTCTAGGTCGATACGATTTAGGATAAAAAGGTAAAAAATTCACGATTGCTAACGTAATTCGTCTCCCATTTTATTAATAGGTAGTCAAATGGTATACTCGTGAAATTAGGAAATAATTTCACTTGCGTTTTGTCCAAATCCTTATAATTTCCCTCGCCTAAATCCTCGGGAGATTATTCGGATTTGGACCAAACGCACGTGAAATTATTCCCTTCACTCGTCACCCTTTGATTACACATACTAATCAAATAATATATTAACGACGTCACAAACCCAGTTTTAAGTGTTTGGAGGAGGAATACCCAAGTAATATTATGCAAGTAATATTTAACTCTGATGTTATACAAAGAAAAGACGTTTTACCAACTCGCTGTGTGGTCTATCATAGTAAGTCAAATTAAAGACCCATGCTCACCTCAGCCGCTTTGCTCAACGTGCTGATTTATGAGGAGACAGAACCCTGTAAATGGAATTGAGCACAACAGTAGGAAAGGAAAAACGCTTTTAACCCTTTCACTGCCGAATGTGGCCAAAGGCAAATTTCGACCAAAGTTCCAAATTTCATTTTTCTAAAATTTTGCGAAACAAATGGCATCATGTGAAAGTACAGGCACAGAGCTTTCATTTAAATGGTTACATCACAGGATTTCGTCCATAGACTCAAAAGTTAGAGTCACCTCACAAAACCCCCTCAAACACTCTGGCAGTGAAAGGGTTAATTCTCTTTATTGCATCGACTGTTATTTTACAAGCCTTAAGAGTTTCCTTTCTTTCCTTATTTTTTATTTTATTTTTTTAAAAACATTAACATGTATTGGGTCAGTAAAATACATGTATTTCATACCAACCTTAGAGCGGTTTTCACTTGACTGTCGTAAAACCAAAACCAAAGTAAATACACTAGCCAACCAAAGGACGTAGTAAAACCAAAACCAAAACCAAAACCAATCCCAATTCGACAGTCAAGTGAAAACCGCTCTATGTACGCGAAACTTAACAAATCGTCCATACATATCGTCTAAAACTTTAGCCTTTCAGATCTCGTTCTGCTACTTTTATTTTAAACACACCTGGGTTTAAAACAGCTCTTCAAAGAAATAGAAACTAAAGCTTATTTAAGGCTGGTTTTCACTAGCGACGGAGTCGGAGTCGAGTGGTAATCAGAAGTGTAGATTCCATAAAACAAAGAGAGAAACAAAAAATAAAACGCGGCAACGTAACAACAACTGAAACAACAACAGAATGTCCAGGAAACTTGCTCGTGTAAATGGGGACCATTGGCCGTTCTTGGTCGCGTTTGAGACTGCGTCTGTTGTGCGCCCAAGTATACGCTTCCACAGCGTCTTGTTTATTTTATATATCCGGTACGCTGCAGTACCTTGCATTCTTACTGTACCTTGGTTAAGGCCCGGTTCAGATGCCGAACTTTTCATGAGCCGAACCTAATACAGTGAATTAAGTACATGAAAAGTTCGGCGTCTGAATAAATCAGGAACGCCTATTTCAATTTGGAACCGCTCAGCCGTTCTTTTCGCCTAGCCTGGCCGAGAATTTCGCCTTTTGACGAACCTTGGAACGGTTTTGATTCAGACGCCGAACTTTTCATGTACCGAGCCTAATGCATAAATTATTATAACGTATTTTGTAAGCAGTTTGACCGAAATGAATTACAAATTGCGACAGCTTAGTTTATTACAAAGTGCGATGGACAGTTGTTGCAAATTGCGACACCTTTTTTATTACAAAGTGCGACACGGTTTATTACAAATTGCGACAGGTATTACAAAGTGCGATGGATTTATTACAAATTGCGACAGGTATTACAAAGTGCGATGATTATTACAAATTGCGACAGTACACCTGTAAGGGCTGTTTTTCTGTTTTTTGCCTATACTAAGGACCTCTTCTTTGGAGTTATTTCATATAACTTATTACATTTGTAGTCCTTGAAAAGTGTAAAAAAGAATGCGATATGGCTTAATATATTCTGGTACAAGGGTTTTGTCCACTGAAAATTAAAATTACTCAATTTCCTGATGAATTTCGTCTTAAATTTTGCAAAAGCATGGGTATGGCTGATCACGTGAAGTTTTAAAACAGCAGTGTAACCACCAAAAGTATTCCCCTTCATTCTGGCACAGTTATAAGTAAAGTATAAAGGAGCTCGAAAAAAACGAGAGAAGAAATGAAAAATGACAAAAGTCAGATATCACAGAGGAGCCATTCCTTAATTCACGTGGGAGTCAGGTTTCTTGTTTCCTGTGTGGTACCCAAGCTAATTTATGGCTCTTTAATGGGTCATTATTCATTCAAATATTTCTAATGAACTCGACATCGAGCAGTTATTGAATTCGGCTTTCGTATTATCTGAAGAATTATGGAGATTTGGGGGGTGTTGCCCTCCTCGATCTCCATAATTCTTCGGATAACACTCAGCCTCATCCAATAATTGTTAATTATTGGAACCGGTTTGTGAGAGCGCGTGGGAGGCTTTATATTTCCACGCATTTGCCTGGTCTTGGCTGCCTGCAAGGGAAAATTGAAATTTAACAAGATACTACGTTACTTGAGCAATTTTTATGCAAATTTCAAAACAAACCTGTTATTGAACAAATTATGTTTCAAATATACAAGTTTGCGCACAGTACGTGTGCCTCATATGTCATCTCCGTCATCCAATGTAACTTGAGAAGCAAAATTCTTATGGCGGCCAAAAATATTGTCTAGTGATGGCCACTGGAGAAAAACCCAAGAAAAAGCAGTTAAAAGCAGTTTCTTCACCTTCTAAAAGGTCAGATATAGGGAAATACATGCATTATTTCATGTACAAAGACAGTTTCACACGTGATATATTGTACACGATTAGTTTTGACAAACAGCAATTTCCGGGTGAGTCTAAAAACACTCAAGTTTTGCCGAGAAATTAATGAATTTTTGAAAGCCTTTTAAAGCTCAAAAATCAGTTCCCAAACGAATAGAAAAAGTATCTTATTTCGTTTGAATGTTGATGAAGAAGCTTGTTTGGTTAATAACGAGTAAAGGACATTCTTAAATTGACAAGACACTCTTATACTTAGAACTCGAGTGTATTAACACTCAGCCGAGTGGGGCTGTAAGACGTGTAAACATTTCATGAGCGACGGTGACTGTTAAATACGATACAAAACATCAGGTAATTTTTTAAGAGGAAAAGCTCAATTTTGCATTTACAAAAAATATTCCGTTTTAATCCTGAAAGACCCTTATGTGAACCTCGAATAGGGTACCCCTAAATAAATATTTTAGACCTGAGGCAATTTCGCTTGCAAATTTAAAATAGACTGGAAAAAAGGATACTAAACAATACGGTTCGTTTCATTGCAGATTATTACTCAGATAATCTTTTTATTATTCATGTTTGTTCTCTCGCTTGCACTCGATAGTATTATACAGCCTATTCACGTTTTACAACATGTCCCTAATATGAATATTGTTTGTTAGAGTCGGAGCCAACTCATCGTTAATTGTATTGAAATTCAATTCACGATTGCTGCCGTCCTTCCACTATAATAGTGACACATAAACAATGCCTTTGATATTCGGCCCGACTTCAGTCTTTTTGCGAAAATAAAGTCATCTTTGCTCCTTCCTTTTACGAGTTCTGGATATCTTAATTTTACTGAACGAAGGAAAACATAGGATTGACTTTTAACGTGGCTTTTCTATCGTTCAAACAATTAGACTGCAAAATTTCTATTACTGAATAGACATTCCAACTTATTTACTTTTCGGGGTTACCTAAAGCCCAACGCATTGTTTTTATAACACAATAAAACATCAATATTTCAACTTCGCTCAATTTATACAATTCAAATTGCATCCAGTTTGCCTATCGATCAAAAAAACGCATGTGTGTACTGTTGCCATGGCAATGCCAAGTTAGGATTGTATCACCGGCACCTGTACATTTACATAGCCAAAGGAGGCTACGTATAATTTACCCTAGTCATTTGACAGTCTTTGTGAAAGGCTTAGTTTCGACAAGATGTAATTCACCAGTGTCTCATCTCATTTTAAAGTGGGAAATCTTCAAGAGCTTCGAGACGAATGAAGCTTTTTTCGTGATGGCAAATCCTCCGTGGAACAGGGCACCAAATTCAATTTCGTATGCACGGAAAAGGTATTTGTTTATATGTGTCTCTTTTTGTCTAGGTTCTAATACGCCATCCGCGAGTACGCTTTTCTTTTATAATTTCTTTGTTTACCTCGAAGAAAGACACCAAGGTTAGAGACAGAATCCCAGTTTTTTTTCTTTAATTTTTTGTGCTTCCCGTCTTAAACTGTCTATATTCGAAGTGATCTCATCTTAAAAAATAACATTCAATTGAGCTTAGAGGAGGTTTAGCGGATTAATACCAATAATTGAATTCTACTTTTAAAAAAGGCTATAAAAATAAATTGAGAAATGTTGACCTAGCTAAAATTAAAAATATCCTTTCTTAGTTGGATGAAAAGATGAGAAATCAAGTTGCTTCGGTGCTAAATAAATTCGGTAGTTGCAGTATTTTAATACTATTAAAATAGTAACATTTTCTTAGAATTCACTCTGGTAGCAATCGCTTTCTATGCCTGAGCGAATTGTTATAACTTTTCGGACCCGGACTTTTCGGGCTATGTCTACTTAAAATATACTGAAGCGAAAACAGCTTTGTTTCACAAAAAATCTGCCGAGTGAGAATGAAATAGGTTATTTTGCTGAAGCTTTGTCGTCTCCAAGATGCGCTCTTCAGAACTATAAAAGAAAAAATCGAGCTACGGAAACCTTCAATTCATCAATCAGTACTAATTTTGTCTGAGACTCGGTAATTATTTATCGCCATAGACTGATTGAGTGTTTTCAACTCATACGCATCTCACATTTAATAAAACAAATACAATATGGCAGTTTTTTATTTTATATGCTTTTAAGAATTTTTAGTCTTCCGGATCAGTTTGGTTCCAAATCGAGCGTGTTCGTGGTATTATCGAACACAAAAAGTGTTTAGCCAAAAAGCAAGATACAGGTTTAACTATATATGTACATGAAGGTGCCGCGAATAGCGGGTATATGGTGTTTTGCCCGAGTATTTTTCACTACCGTCAAAAACACTGTGCTTTCAGAATCGGATTCTGTTTCCAGACGAACACAATGGGAGAAAGGAGCGTTTCAGAGGAACGTTTTTAATGTTTCTCATTTGTATCAACATCAAGCCTTATGCGGTCAACGATTTTCTACAAAATCAGTCACAATTTTTTTGAAGAACTAGCAACGCGATGATAGCTGAATAGACCAATGCGGTCAAGTCTACTTTCCACACGGCCATAAAACGGAAAACAACAAACTGAACAGACGAAAAATGATATCCCTCTGTTTTATAAAGCTGTTTTCCGTTTGAGTGTGTATGGAGAAAGTTCCACGTTAAGATCAGTCGGCTAGTTGTGGGGTAGGGTAGCGCATATAATGATGACAACATTGCAATGTAAAAGAAGAAAGGCGAATAGCCTGAAAAAAATTGGTGTCGTTACTGCAGTTTTTTGATGTTATTTTTTTCCTATCCAAAATGGCCAGATACTAGGCCGAAGGACTACTTAGAATTTTTAAAAAATATTGCTTATACTCTTCTTATGTTTTGCAAGTCTCACTCTCTTTACCATTTATGTCATTTTTGATAACATGGGTGCTCGAGTAAACTTCTTGTAGCTGACATAAAAGTTTTCTCTTTAAATTCATGAAATAATACTATATCAACAAACTTCATTTTCACTTTTTTTCACAGTACAACTGAAGAAGGCTAGGCCTATTTTGAACATTTCACTCCGATTTATCCACAAATTTGAATATTTCAAAGAGTTTAAGCACTGCGCGCGATTGACGAAATTTCGAAGAATTTCCATCCGTTCCAAGAGCGTGAGAGGCGCGTGTAATGGCACGCGACATCTCACGTTTCAGTAAGTTGGTAATACTGAATGTATAATGTTGGTAATAATGAATCTATTAACGGTTAGATTCCAAACCAATGAACAATTATAAATTTTGGGCATACACGTCAGTTCTCAGTAATAATTTGTCCTTGTTAGTTAACTTCAAAGCATGTTCCGAATGTAATTGCTAATGAGTCAAATATCAATTTACTTCTCAAAAACATTATAAAACGTTGATTTCCAGAATTCCCCCGTAGTTACCCGTAACCAAAGAGGGTACATCGTTTCTCTAAGACGGAAAAACCGTGTTTCATCGTCAAGCTAGGTAACTTTCAGATCAGCAACACCTTGATACATTACATCGTGATTCCATAAATGAAAACTTCAAGGCTTTCCACTGAAATTCACTTTGGTTTTGAAAGACTAAGACTCGCAGTGTGCGCATAGAAGTCGAACAACTCGTGAATTTTTTAAATGTATTCAAATTTTGTAAATTTATTTATCGTTCGTGTTACTCGCGGTATGAGGGGGCAGTTTTTTAGATTGTTTAGCTTTTCTCGAGGATTGTAATGTATAAGAAGATGCATTAAGGATAGCGATAGTTTTAAATAAATGATGAGTTGACAGGTGCCATTTTTGTTTGATGCTTTTAGACGGGAAATATAAATTGAGAGAAACAAGGAATATATTTATCATAAATATAATCTCCCTATACATGATAGTCACGTATACACTGAGGTAAAGTAATTATAAGTGTAGAAGTCAATAAAAGTGACATCTTGAAAAAGGTAAAAAAAAGGAAGAGAAAAAATTCGAGGGAGTCATTGAAAATTCAACGATTTTCCCGGGTATCCTTTTCACTGCCAAACAAATCATGGTCTCGAGGGCAACCGGAGTGAGGAACCAATCAAAAAACACCTTTTATTGCAAACAAATATGGCGGCCTATCAGACGGACTTAAATCATACTGAAGGAGTTTCTATGCCTTCTTGTGTCGTAAATTGCTATTCGATTCTTTAAATAGAGTAGCAAAAAGTGAAATAACTTTATTTAAGATGGATTTCAGGTATGTTTTATTTCGTAAATGCAAGATCCACCTCTTCGTGCGTTGAATTTCTCATTCACAAGTCGACTTTCACCTTTATCCTCCTCTCTGAAGTCATACTCTTTTCATTAAGCTTATAATAATTTAGGTCCCACTGGAATTATTGATTTGCATTAATACTTTTCCGAGTATGAGCCGAGCTTGAGGATAAAAAAGATCTCGAGATTTTAATCCATTTCTCGTCATTTTAAAGCTTATACATGCATGTACTCGTCGTTATAACTAGCTTAAGCTTCGTTTCTTTGAACGTTTTAAACTATCGATAGAGGATAACATTAATAGCAGATTGGTATGCTACATATGTTAGAAGTTACAGATTTGTCCTAGAAATGGACTGGGTTGATAATGTGGCATTTAAGCCTAGTCTCAGTGAATCATTCATTGCCGCATGTGGCATGACTTTTTGTGTACTAGTGTACAAAAGGAGATTGTCAGAAAATTTTGCCCCAGGAGAGAAGTTCTGTCGATTTACACCAATAATTTAAATTTCCACCAAACTTATGTGGTATTTTTCGGTGTCTTGTGAAAAAATGTACAGAAAGCAACCAATGTAAGCTTAACAAGATCCATCCACTACTAGCTATTCGGGAGCCATCCCGTACTGTGGATACCTTTGCCAACATTTTGTCACTCTATATGCCACCCTTCTCTCCTACCCAAATCAGATTTTTTTGTTTTCCTGGCTGATAAGGAAATGAGGCCCTCTTTCTGTCCATTATAACTGTTTTGAACACATATACAAGAGTCACCAAAGCCAGAGCATTATAATTTTGTCAGTATTTCCAAGAACATTTAATATTCAAACAATTTTTAATATTATTTGATTTTTCTTTTGTTATCAATAGGCCAACTGGAGCTCCCCAAGGCTATTCATTGCCATCTATAACAGATCCAACAGAAAAGTCTCTCCGGCGAAACAGCCCATCTCACGAAGGTGGGCGTCTCAGACACCTTGAAGGTCGAGTGAACATAGGTGAGCAGTCGAACAAAGCCCTCTTAGAGGAACTAGTCCGTTTGCAAGGAGAACTCAAAGGGAGTATCCGACGCAACGAGGACACTTTGAGAGAAGAACGAGAGGAAAGACTTGTACTGTCAGAAAAGATTCAAGCAGCAAATAACTTGTATACCCAAATGATGATGCGGTTATCCCGAGCTGAGGAAAAAATTGAATCAGAACATAATACTGTTGGTTCACTTGTAAACCACACAAAGCAAGTAGAACAAGCTTTAATGGGAAACCAACAGCAGTTATTGAGTCGACGAGAACAAATAACTGTGCATGTTGAGCGTATGAGAGATGACGTGGAGGACTTAAGAGAAAATTATGAGCAACTGCAGAAAAATATGAGAGCTGTAACTGATGATGTGAGAACAATGAAAAGCAAACATGAAGTTCAAACTGTTCAGTTTGGAACTGTGGTACAGGAAATTAGACAGAGGATAAAAAAGCTGGAAGGTGATACCAGTAATGCGGTAAGTATGTGGATGCTCAAGTCAAAATGTTTTTTATTTCTCATTTACATCTGATACAATTCTTGGCCTCCCAATGGTCCTTCATAATTAAGCATTCTTACTTCCTTCCTTGGGAATAAAACAACCCAAATACAGTTAAATAATTATTGGTATTATGGTTTTCCAGTTGTCTTCATTAAATAAACACCGTGACGACCAGGATACAAAGGAAGCAAACTCGTTTCAGTTCAAGAATGCCATTGAAACCAGGTTTGTTAGCATCACTCTAACCAGAGCAGTGGGTATGATTAGCAGAGTAGAATGAGGTTAAGGGTAGTGGGTAAAACAGTTATAGTGGGTGTTTTGGAGGGTTTTCATCCATTATTAGGTTTTTTCTTTTAATAGCTTTGTACATACCATGCAACTGAAATTTTTAACAGTGTGTAGCAAATTGTGGATGGTTAATAATCACGATCAATTCGATCTTTGCCAGGGCTATTTGCTCAGCTTATAAGTAAATAGATCCCCATTTAGTAGAGTTGCAAATTATGCACTGAAAAACTTTTTTTAACTCTTTGCCTTAAGCCGAGATGCCCTCTTGGGCTCCAATTTTACTGAACTTTAGTTTTAATTTGTGCAAAAATCACTCTGCTTATAGCCGAATAAATAGGGTATACACAACATATTATTTTTTGACTTCTCTGCATATATTTATGACTTTCAACCTCATACAGGTTGGCTGATATGAGGGAAATAACCACAGAACTTAGGAGACGGATTGAAACAGAAGAAAATGAGAGAAGGGTTGCTAACCAACAGAACCAACTCAAGTAGGCATATAAAATAATGCTCAAATGTTTTTTGCAATAGTAATTGAAGTGACGAAACCATCTGGTGCCAGTCATTCAGAAGGTGGATAACAGTATCCATCAGATAGATCTTTATAATTCAGAGGATAGTGTTATTGGTTTCTCTAATACTTATCCTTTGGAAAGTGATTTATGCAGTAGATAGCCTTACCCAGGGCCAGGTGTTTTCTAGAAGAGATTTTATAGACCACGTTCTCCTTTTCAAAATCAATGTAGCTTGGTGCATTTTGAACTCACCTTCTGACTGAGAATAATAGAGAGTTTAAGCGGCAAATGGCAACCGTTAGATTCAAGTTGAGAATTTCTCAAAATAGAAAATGAGCAGATAAAAACAGCTCAAAACAATTCTTATGGATAAAAATTGTGTGAAACTACTAATTTATGTGTAGAAGTAATGAACAGTAAACAACAAGTAAAGGAGAAACCGTTTGACGTTTGACATAAATGTGATGCTTAACCTCCCAATTGTTGTTTTGTTGTAGTCTTGAGCAGCTAAGAGCTTTTGTACAAGAAAGCAACAATAAACGGGAAGAAGAAATGTATGCGAGTGCTATGAATTCAAAGGAGAGAGAAAACCTACTTGAGAATGAACGAACCATGATTGCCAGTAAACTTGCAGAACTTTCTGAAGAGCAAAGCAAAAAGATGCTGCAAAAAGAGATTAGACTCAGAGAAGATGCTCAGTCCAAGTTTGTACTGTTAGAAAAGGTCTGTAAACCAATGTTCTCTTCAATTCCCCACTTTGGAAATATGACGGGAACTGAAGCTGAAATGTGTCCTGCAATTGATTCGAATGCAGCGCTTGTCAGCTTTCAGCCAGTTTTTTCCCTGTCCCTGGCTAATACTTGACAGTCCCAGAATTTGCGAAAGTGACAAAATTATGTGTCATAAAGTTCCAGTATTCAGGCCACACCCTAGTGTCCACCATGGAGGGAATTAGTTCTCTTTTACATGTTAGCTTTGAACTTAGACTTCCCTTCCCTCAAAACTTCCAATGATCATTCACAGGAGGATGAAAGAGTAATATTTACAACTTAGATCAGATTAAACAGCTCAACGGTTTTTAAAATTATAAGTATCAGTCATCCCTAGAGGAGAAGCAGGGGGGGGGGGGATACTCAACAAAGACAAGAGGCTCATTGCCGAAGTCCAACCCCTTACCCTTTTAGGATCAATTTAGGCTTCTGGGAAACTGCCCACCTACCCCTCCCCGAAGCAATCATTTTGCCCTAGGCGAGAAGTAAGTGTTGATGTTAGTCAAGGGGAGGGGTAGGTGGGCAGTTTCCCAGGAACCTAAATTGATCCCCTAAATACTTAAATGATAGATATCCTACCCCCTTTCATATACTTCAACTTGTGAATTCCCTACTCTTTGATATAATTATACCTGAAGCCTGAAAAAGGTGGTAACCCCTTTTCAGTTGCAGAGCCTCCATGTATAAGCCATTATAAGGAGTACCTCCCTCTGGACAGTCAACCAGCTACTGTCAATAATTTTTGTTTTGGGGTCAGCAGTGATTTCATTTGTTGGCTCTTTATGCGTAATAGTGTCAATTCAAATTATTTAACAGTTCAATCAATCTCTTTTTGTTGTTGTCAGAAATTACGCGAGGAACAGGCCGCAAGACTGGTGTTTGAAAGATCAATAAGAGAGGAGATGGAGAGACGCTGGCAGTCACTGAAAGGTTATACTGATGATGAGGCACAAACCTTGCGACATTCAGAACAGGTGATCTACAATGTTTTGTTTTTAAAGGGGATATATATGTCATGCTATTTGCTATCTTTATAAAAAGCCAACACGTGTCTGCGTGAGCCCAGTTTTGTTTTTTAAGACCATATTTAGGTACTCAGGGTTTGCAAATTTTATTGATGAGTGGAGTCAGTGTGACTTCTGCTTTACAAATTTTGGAGTCATTTTGGAATATTTGGAGTCAAGTATCACAACAAAAAGAGCCATTTTCAGACTTTCCAGTACGTGGCCCTGGCATGTATATGTTGTGGTTCAATTTTATCCTTGGTTTAATTTTTATTTTCTTTTGTTTTTGGGTATGGTAATATATAATAATGCGGTTAAAACAAAAGAAAATAAAAATTAAACCAAGGATAAAATTGAACCACAACATATACACTATCGTGAGGGATACACAAGGTAGCTGTGGCGGTCCACTGACCTGGAAAGCTCAAATCCATGATGGCGATCATCGAGTAAACTTTGATCGTAATTTACCCTCTTCCTGTTTTGCTGTGCAGTATAATTCTTTAACTTCGTGATTTAATAGAGGTTTACAATGTTTACAATTAAGGTAAATAGTATTTGTTGTGAAAAAGGTAAGGACAAAACTGTGTTTGTTACCGAAAATTTCTGGAGTCGAAGTGACTCCCTCTGTACCCTCAGTGGAGTCATCTGAACAATTTTGGCGTAAAATACGCCAAATTTGGCGTATTTGCGAACCCTGTACCGTACTGAAACTATTTAATGTCATCTGTTGCTACAGATGGCATAGATGGACAAGATTTGAAACTTGAAAAAATTGGGCCAACTTTTTCAAGTTTTTTTTAATGCCATGCCTCGAAAAGTCACCAAAATAATGTTATGGTCAGTGCTTCGTTCCCAATAAAATTTGTTTGATGTCTTAATTCTTCTTAAATATACACAGGGGCACCCAATGACCGTTTTCTGTGAAATATCTGTTCGGAGAAGCAAAAATTGCCCAGAATTATCTATACCTTGAGGAAGACTAAAAATTTCTAGATGACCGTTCCATTCATGTACAATTTTTGACGCTTATCTAATAAATTCTCTACGATTTCCTGAAGTTTAATTTTTCCTTTTTTACTCCCCAGGTTAAGCTATTTTTTCGTAGAGAAAGGAAACCTAAAATTTTCGTAAACGAAAATGCGACGCAGAGAGGAATCAGAAAAATTCTCCCTTTCATAAAACTTCAAATTGCAGCTAAAATTTTCAGGAAAATAATGCTGAAGCCCTTGTAAGACTTAAGACTTAAGTTGCATAAGGATGACCGAACAGATAAAATTTTTTTGTAGCGCCAGCTAGAATACATTTCTAGAGATCTAAAAGTACTCTGGATAGCCTAAAAAGAGTTCTCAATGCATTTAGGAGGAAACCGTCGTTGGGTGCCCCTGATATACAGGAGCATTTTGTGTATTGATAAATGCACCAAGACTTACTAATCAATGACTTCAGCACAGAATTGGCCTAAAACAGCAGTATTGTCGTGGCATAGCGCCTTTAAGCTACAGGTATATGTTGAGCTGAAAATGACAATAGGATATTGTTGAAATGATAAGACGAGTGGTACAGTCTGTCTCTGTAACTGAGCAATCTCTTCTTTCAGTTGGCCCAAGCGAGAACTGACCAGAGCTTTGCACGTCTGAATGAGTCCATATCTTTATTGGAAAGACAAATGGAGGAAGGAAGAAAGGGAATTGAAAAGGTGTTACATGCCGAGATCACATCAAGGTAAATATAATAACATTTCGTAGCCCGATTAAACAGCCGACATTTGGCGACGCTACCACTGGTTTCCCCGCGAAATGACGTCTGAGCAACAAGCACAGATATTCCATACTGATGACGCATCACTAGCCAGATCTGGGTAGTGTCTCTGGTTGGTCGTGCCGCGTGGGAAGTTTGCTTCAACCAATAAGAAGCACTACCCACATGCGCGATAACATTTCAAACACTTGACTTTTTTTGTGCTAGAATGGCTCAGTTTAAGTTCATGTTTGTGATCGAACCAATATTAAGCACAGATTTGACAGATTTCTTCGCAGTAGTTGTTTAAGTTTGTTTAAGTAAATTATAAGTATATAAACGAGAGCTTCGCTTTTAGCCTTGGCTCAATCTATTTAGTAAAATCTAACTAGTGGTCTATTATCAATGCTGCGTTCCGATTGGTTGAGCTACTACTAGGCTATATGTTATAGCCCACTAGTAGCGAAAAGCGCGGACTCTTTGGCGGCAAAAAAGGATGCACGTCTAGCTTTTAATTGGCTAAATTTTTTTTATTCTCGACATTTTTGACCAACTAGTTGGATTTTACTGAAACAATTATTCCTCTCGCCCTCATGGAACTCTGAATCAATAGCCTATTCGGCCTTCGGCCTCATGGGCTATTGACTCAGAGCCCATTCGGGCTCGAGGAATAATTGTTAAATGTTATCTCATTATTTTGCGGTTTCTATCATCTTATATCCAGACAGTCCCAAAGTGATAAACTGTCCAACAGATGCAACCAGCTGCAAGAAAAACTCAACATGGCGATCAGTACATTGCAACAAGCGCTGGCGGGAATCAACTCACAAGTCGCTGAGACTGTGGAAAAGGTAATTGATTAAAGGGGTGGGGTATGCAGAGGTGGTGGATACTGGGTTCTAGTCTCACATTTAGGCCTCGTCCACACGCATCCGCATATTTTTTGAAAACCAAGATTTTTTCCTCCATTTGAGAAAAAATTCGCGTCCACACGTAGCGTATTCGAATATTTTTTTTCGCCTGTCCACAGGAAAACGCAAAAGGATGGAAAAACGATAGCATCACTCACAGAGCATTCGAAAACCTCCGTTTTAGGGCCTGTTAACACGGAGGTGGGAGACCCCAGGCAGGTGAGGTAACCCGTGGCGGGTCACCCCACCTATCATGTAAACGTGATCAAATTAAAATGAGAGATTGTATGGACAGGCGGGTTACCCCACCTACCTGGGGTCCCCCACCTCCATGTAAACAGGCTCTTAGTCCATCTGCACGTAAACGAAAAGCCGGCGTTTTTAAAAATTTCCATTCTGGAGTGCATTTTTGAAATGATGTGTTAACGATGACCGTTTTCACTGGATACATGTGGACGGTGAGCCAAACCGGAGAAAGAAAATCTCCGTTTTCAGTCAAAAAAGTATACGTATGGTCAGGGCCTTAAACTTCATGTAAATGTTTTTTTTTTTTTAATTAATGTTTGGCTTAACAGTGAACTTCGCTTTCCTTTTTGAGAAGGTATTCTTCAACACATGTTATCTGGCCATTAGTCTAGATCGAGTGCTATAAAGAATATCTTGTGTTCTGTTTGGATTTAAGACAAAAGAGGAGCTGAAGTCGTTGATGGACAAAAACAACAACTCAGGGGTCAAAGGACTGGCTGATGTTGATACAAGGCTAAAGAAGATGAATAAGAGAGTAGCAGATGTAGAGGAAGCCATGAGAAAACTGGAAAAGGTATGGACTCTTATAAGCTGTGCAGAAAAACGAAAACAAAATGACCAAATTCGCGGCTAGTTGGTGGTTGATCAGCTTTGTAAAAAACAAAGTTTTCGTTAAATATGGAAGGGAGCTTAAGCAACGACGACGGCGACGGCAACGAGAACGGCCAAAAAAGCATTAGGTTTACGTTAGCAAAACAACAACTTTGCACGTGCATCACGCTTTTTTTTACATTTCTGAGCTGTTGTTGCACGACTGCAACGTGAAAGTGCCTTATTTCACGTTTTGTCGAGGACGGGAATACAAGACATCAACTTTCTTTTTCTTTTCCTGAACGTTGATACAATCTTTTAGAATTCAACTCCAAAAACATTTGACGAATTAAACGCGAGATGGAATAAGCGTGATTAAGTTTGAAGCACGGCGAATTCACTTTTTTTGTAGCCGACACCGTCGTTGTTGCTTAGAGCTCTCGACTTTTTATGATGTTTTGAAGGTTAAAAAAGCTAGTAAATTCAAAAAGTATTTTGATTAGTACTGCTATGTAGCTTGTTCTGAAACGCTTTTTTATTCCCGTTATAACCTCCCCCCCGCCCCACCCCCTTGTTTAGGAGCCCTCATTCAATAAGGCCCAGGAGCTCATTCAATAAGCCTCAAGGTTTGTATTTGAGCTTCCTCGCCAGAAAAATACTTTTAATTCTTTTACTTATAATTCACGTCTCTTTAATCTTTAAATAACATTTTTGTAATATATTGAATGTCTGTATGTACATGTGTTTTTTTTCTGGCAAATAAATAAATTGAAACTAAAACTAAAACCCATTACGAAGTTGTATAAGCCCGTGAAAACCATGAGCAGTTTCTCCCCACCTGGAATACGCATGTTTTATGCTCTTAGAAGAGAAAAAAACAGATGCCCTTCTTCTTGTGATAAAAAGTAAAATTTTAAAAATTCTTTAAAACATTTAGTTCTTAAAATATATAAATTGTGTCTTTGATAGGATTTCAGAAACGAACAATGCAACTGAAAACTGATAGTTGCTCACTTAAATTATGTTTTTTTTTCGAATTCACGCATTCACTCTGTGATAGAAAATAAATAGATAAACAAATTTTAACTATTAACAGTACAATTCCAGTCGAGAATCAACAAAATTGGCATTAATAAATGCAGAAATTATTAGAGGCAAATTCAACTTAAAATAATCATTAATCAATTGAATACCCTCTAAGTTTTACTTATTTTATAACATGACTAACTTTAAGCCTTTTTGTGTCGATTGTGATGTACAGATTACTCATGCTGGCCGAACACAAGAGGTAAAATCTCATCTCAATCAAGAATTCACTGATAATTACCACCAAGCACCCCATGTGATTAATTTGACCATTTACATACTGCATCTAAAGAATAAAGTCACAAAAATGCATGTGTTAAAAAAAGTTAAACAGCACAATGCCTTAACCCTTCGCAGTTATACTTCTACAAAAATGGGTCTACACAAGTATGTGGAAACGAAGTCACCGTGTAAAGGTGTTTTTGTGTATCTAGAACAAAACACACGCAACGTAAGCTTAAAAAATCACTAGAAATTAACGTCTTTTTACTCACCAGGAAAGGAGTAAGTAGTAAGCAGTAACTCTAGTTGCGTTTCCTACGAAAAATGGGTGAGAAAGGGATGACTTCTGCTCAGTTTAATATCACCCTTTTAGGGGTGTACTGTATTCTGCAGTTACCTCTTCTTGAAATCAACGTTTGAATTGAGGTAATGTCGTTCGGTCCGAAGAACCGTTTGCTAGAGTAGCGTGCGGTCCCCAGGAATATTCATCCTCCGTTTCAAAAATAGTGCGAATGGGAATAAAAGAAAACATCGCGAATTTTTTTTGTTTTGGTTAGTTTCCATTCCCCACGGCCTACTTCACTGTCGCTGTTGCTTAAGGACCCGTTGTATTGAAAACAATAACTGTTAAATAATTGTTCACTATACTCATAGTTATTAGAGGAGACTGGTTATGAAAAGCGGCAAACATCAATGATAAAAACAACAGTGCTGCAGTTTATGTTGGAAGCACCCTGAAAGTGCACAATCCTTTGTTTTCTGTTGGCAAATTGTTACGGAATAAATTAATGCAACGTTTTTATTGGTCAATACAATCAAAATGATAAGAATTCTTTTGAACGTTGTTCACTTTCAGGTCCACAAAAACATATAACAAAGGAGTCTGACGGGTTTCATAACCATTCCACTCAATTAACTATGCTATACTTCTCTACAGCTCGGAAATTCTGAACAGGAAGAGAGGAACAGAAGGTTAGGGGAGGTGGCTGGTTGGAGAGAGGATACTGACCAACAGTTTAGAGATGTTGAAGATAAACTGAGGCCTTTACCAGATGAGGTTTGTGATATGTTTATCAGAGCTGAAAATAAAGACGTTTAGATTCTAAGACAAAGATGACTACGAGAGAGAGATTTTCTCAATGCTGAGTAGTGTGCGTGCGTGAACCTGCGTTATTTTTTGCGAGAAAACGTGGTAGCGTTGTTGTAGTGCTGTTTTGGCATTCATTGCATTGTGGTATTGGGATGTATTTAGCTTTTAAGTGGTCCAGAAATCACAGTTCAAGAGATTTGTGACCTAACTTTTCCGTATTCTTATTCCGGAATACAAACAAATGTAGTACCCACCGTATCCCCGCGCCTATCTTTCACAATTTTCGTTAAAGCCACGTAATGCAACTTCGATAGGCCGACTTAATGGTGGCTTAGCCTGACATATGTCTCTGTCTCTTCAGAGTAGTGTGTTTGCTGTGTTTGTTCAAAGCAAGTCCATTTTATTCCCTTGAAGGACACGCCCTACCGTACGTTATTAGCGTGCTTTAGGGAGAAATCATGCATTGCGACGCCGTGGAACAAATTTTTCTTCTTACTTTGTATTTCTGCTGAAATTGTTGTTTATCATTTTCTGACATTGTAGATTGCTGAACTCCGGAGCCAACTTGCGGCACTAAAAGCTGAGCTCGAAGCAAAGGAGGAGGCCGAAAGAAGAAAAGCAGAAGAGTAAGTATAATTAATTTTAAGGGGGTTAAGAGTTATGGTTTGGATATTTTGGGGCTGAACTTCCTTAAAACATGAATGGATAAGTTCTGCCTGGTTTGTCTTCAGACGTCAACCCACACCGCCAGCACAGGAACCCGAACCTGAACCTGAGCGTGAACCTGAAAAGGCCAATCAAGAGGAGGACACAGGAGACCTGCGAAACAAGGTGCAGAAACTTGAGGAGGATGTACAGCAAGTAAGTTATCACAAAGTGTCTTCATACATTCCACTATGTTGTTTGCTTTCACGCTAGTTTGCAACGAAACCAAGACTATCCCGGCGGCCCTTTTTAGCGGCTTTTATTTATACTATCATAAGTTGCATTGATGGATTTTTCAATTACAGACTTCTTCCCAAGTAGCTAAGCTGGAAAATACTGTGGAGACATTACGGACGGTTTTGACGCAGAAAATACTGTCAGAGGCACAGACGGTAAGCTGCCATATTAAACTAAACTTTTAGTAACTCATTTAGTTCTTTTGTGGCTCTGCCATCCTGATGGTATCCTTCTTTGGGCATTATTGATGTTATTATATTTATTTAATATTTGTTTGTTTGCCTATCAGTGTATCTACTTATTTATAAAAATTTATTTTATAGAGTTTTTAATCCTCTCATGTGACGGTGATCTATGTTGTAGTTTTCTTGTTGAGTTATTGAATGCTTAATGACATTCTCTTTGGAGTTTTGAAGTGTTTTGACAAAAAAGAGGACCTATACGAACTTGGTTACCGAGAACCTTCCTTCAGAACCAGACTTTAGTTCTATCTAGGCAATTTTGATCGCGCTGATCGTCATGATCGTCCTACATCGCATCAGTAGATAAATCAGTTTGCTATATAGCTGGAAATTTTTTCCTTACAGCGCGCACTCTCATTAGTCACTTTGAGGTCACATGACATCTAACAACGAAACTGTTTCCCGCCAAAATCTCTGATGAGCGGGCGACATTGCAAAATCTGTGACGTCAGAGAATAACATTGCAATGTTACCCGCGAATGTTGACCGCCGACCGCCGTCACAGCGAGGTTCAACGAATTTCCAGCTTTATAAACAAATCACTTAAAGACTGGTCCCTTGGGAAACAGTTAATTTTGTTTCACTCGAATCTCAACGTTTCCCTCTCCTCCACCTTGGAAAACGTTGAGATTCTCGGGAAACAAAATTAACTGTTTCCCTCGGGACCAGTCATTAAGTGTTTATAACTGCAAATGATCGTCTACATTGCCTGAACACATTTTCCAGGGGCGGATCTAGGGGGACGGTGCAGGGGGTGCACAGGGGGGTGCGTGTGTGGTTTATTGGTGTTGAAGTAGAGCAAGAGACGAGTGCAACCCCTCCTAAAAAAATTCCTGGATCCGCCCCTGTTTTCTTAGAGGACTCGGTTGATCAAGTCGATCCAGACGATTTTATGGTAACCAGACGATAAACAGACCCCAGTTCTATTACAGCGATTGCGATAAACGTAGTCGTCTGGGTCGTCTGGCGTCAGAGGTGTTTTTATAACAATGTCTCAATCGTCTGAACACGTTTTGAGTGGAGTTGGTTGATTATACGGAAAACAGGCTTAACGACGAAACAGTTTCTCTTTCAGAAAAACCAGAGGTAAGGGAAAAATCAGGGGTAAAGGGGATCTATTTCTACAGCTGGTTGTGTACTTATTGTATCGATCGTGAATTGCTAACAACACGTTGCTTTGGAAAGCGCTTTTTTAAGACACATATTACTAACTGTGACATTTTGGCTCACTTTATGTTAGTTTGAAGAATCCATTTGTTGGTCAATACACCCTGTAGTTCATTGTAATGTTAGAATTAAGCTGATGATGCAAAATGTAACTGTAGATTTCTCTTATAACTTCAGTTTAATTTTGGGTCTACGAGCCACTTTCTCGAGCTCCGACGGATGTCCATCATTACATAGTAATTTGTTTTGAAGTGCGTATAGTATACTGATGTGTTGTTTCTACCACACTGAACAGCGAGGCGACTCTATTACAGAACTGAGGGAGCAGTTAGACCGGATAAAGTCCAGTATGTTGTTTGTTGCTCAAACCGTGTGTAATAGTGTCATGATTGACTATGCAGTTGTGTTGTTGTTGCTTTCGTTATCTTCAGCATTCACTTGTTCTCTGATGAACAACGTGATGTCCAAAGTTTGACAAAAGTGTTCTTGAGTCCTTGTAAACTTTCCTGCATAGTAGAGAAAACTAAAACCCTTTTTCTGGAACTTTACGTTAAACAAAATGTAACAATTGACATGAAATATTGTGAACTAATTTTTGGGGCAATCTTTTTTAAAACTCATAAAGCGCTTATTTCCTTTTAACAGAAAAAAATAAAGAGATGCAAAAAAGATCACTGAACGTCAAAGATACCTGTATTTTCTAAAGGATAAATCTTTCGATTTTTTCCAAACAAACCAAGAACCTAACTATCCTATAACATCTGGGATAAAATAATACAAGCTCGCTGATATACCAACTGGTCTAACTTTGTGAAAATTAACGCTTTTTTTGGATTTGTAAATGAGATAATTCAATCGATCAAATAAATTTCCTGAGTTTCGTCTCCAAAAAATGGCCAAGGGAATGAGCTACATGAAAGTGAATGTGTTCCTCGCAGATGAATGAAAAACCTAAGCGGAATAAACTATGATGCTGTAATGAATAAGAGAAAGATAACGACAGGTAGAATTTCTACATTAAGGTTAGGGCGCTGATTAAATTACAAATCTGTGCTTAAAAGGACATGTTTAAATACGTGAAAAAAGACTCCGAAAATCCTTCAAATATAAAAAATTGTTACATCATTGTGTTCTTGACCAGTTAATACTTAGCCAATAAGGTCAATCTCTTTCAGTCCTAACATTAACAAGTGAATTTGCCTGTTTTTTCAACGATTAATTAAGTGTTAGCTAAGTGAGTGCAATGTTGCTTCAGTAAACCTCGGTACTTTCACGGGCCTTTTGAATCTTCAACCATGAGGGCGAAGTTGTAAAGTTCAGTACGGTCATGCTCAGATGTGACGCAACATTTCACATTTGATCTAGTTAACGATGGTGCCTAATTTTTACAGAAAAGTTTGTCAAGTTGTTGTCATAAAAGTTGTAAATTTAAACGTTGAATTGTATGTTCAGTTAGCTGCTTTAAGTGTAACAGTTTCCTTGTTGTAAAAGACTACATAGCTCTAACTACTGTGAAATTTTAAAGGTACAAATTGCATATAAAGTACGCTTAAGCTTGCAGAATAGATATAAAGTGAGAGATACGCAAAGCTAGATCTTGAGGAAGTAACATTTGTAAACTAGCTATAAACTTAAGGTTAGAAACCTCCAAACAAGCGAAAAAACAACCAAAACGTGATGAAATTAAAATGTGTTTAGGAATGGCGCTGTTCATACTTTGAGTTTGTTCCAGTTTTTATGTAAATAACTTAATTTAATGTTTAATATATTTTGTAAAATTTGTTTTTTCCTTCCACAGTGATCGCACCGTTGCTAATTTACTTTAACATTAAACGTTAACTTGTATTTAATTAGCGTTAAAATTTGCTTCTTTTTATTTTCAATTCTCCCATTCTTAAATTGAAAGAGGGTAAAATTACAAATCTTAACATAAAGTAAAGTGCTTAGTCCTTTAAAGAATAAATAAACTGTTTGCATTTAAACAGGTTTTAGCAGGTAAACTCCATAAGTAATATTGGTGTTCTCTATGAAAAAGTTGATTCCCTAGTTTTGCACTGCGCATGTCACTCCGTATAACAAGATGGCGGCCGTGCCACGTGGTGTCATAAGGAAGCTTAAGCAACGACGACGACGACGGCAACGAGAACGGCAAAAAATCAATACGTTTAGATTGGCAAAACAACAACTCTGCACTTGCATCACGCTTTTTTGTACATTTCTTCGCCGTCACTGCACGACTACGACATGAAAGGTCCTAGTTTCACGTTTTATGGAGGACGGGAACACATGACAACGAGTTTCTTTTTATTTTTGTGAACTTAGATACAGTCCTTTAGAATTGAAACTCCTGAAAAATTAAGTTAAAAGAGTTGCAATATGAGCGATGAAGTTTAAAACAGCGCGAATTCACTTTTTGGGTGACGTCTTCGCTGTCGTTGCCGTTGTCGTTGCTTAAGCTCCCTGTAGAAATGTAGACTGCGACCCCTTCTTTGTGTACTGTGACGCTTTTATATCATTTCCTTGACTTGTGACAACCTTGTACCAAGCGGTTTATTAGAAAATCAATGACATGCTGTCTTACTAGAGAATCAACTTTTCAGAGTATTTAAATGTGAGATTGCCAGGAAGAGGGAGATGTCAGTGTGAAGGAAGGCTTGGAATACGTGCAGAGATATATTGTATTCCTTCGATTTCATCTCTCCTTCCTGTCTTCTCTCCCCCGCCCCTTCTCGTTTCTCTCTTTAAACCGTTTTGGGTTCTCAGTAGTGGCCAGATTGTTTGATTATGCGGACGCCGGGCTTCAACAACGTTGAGCACAATTAGAGCAAACTCTTCACGCAAATTGCGAAATTTGTTGGGTGCCTCCGTTTTCCATTATTTGAGAGCCCGAAACGTAATTTTGATTGTAATGGTTTGCTGGCATCTCGCAACCGATGTTTTTCACTGTTGAGACTGACTGAAACCTCATTAAAGAACTGCTTTGGGCCATTAATTAGAACCACAATGTGCAAAGTAAAAAAAAACAACAACAACGACAACAGGAAAGTGTCGGTCGGGGTTCAGTTGTGAGATGCACGCAAAGAATGCAATAGTCATTTTCAGTCTCTTCAGCCGTTCGTTATGTTACGTCTTTATTTGGAGATCTTTAAATTTAGACATGGCCTAGGGACAGGCTATAAAACATAATGACAAGTATATCACTCTTTTGTTTGAATTTGTTTTCAGCGGAGTGACGCCGTCGATTTTATTGAGGAGGATATCAATGGAATTATCAAATTTTACCTACAAGACTCTCGACGCGTGTTCGTCAAGTACGGTCGAGATTCAAAGGTTTTCCAAGCAATAGAAGTGAACGGCCTTGGAAGAATGCGAGTCGCTCTGCTGAAAATTAACAGGTGGGGAATCTATCAGGCTTGGCGTATGCACAACGTCAAACAAGCGTGGTATCGGCTGCTGGAAAATAAGGAAAGAAGAGAAAGGGAAGAGGAAGAAAGGTCTACGCCTAAGGCTTCTACTAGCAAACCCTTGCCTGCTAAAAAGGCGGAAGACAGTGAAGACGATGATGGTGATGATGATGATGATGACGATGATGATGATGACGATGATGACGACGACGATGACGACGACGATGATGACGACGACGACGACGACGATGACGATGATGAAGATGAGTCGAGGCCTGCAACTAAAAAGGCCGCTGCTAACAGGAAAGGAAAAAAATGAAAAGATGAAAGGAAAAAATGAAAGGAAAAAAATGAAGAGATGAAATTAGATTAGCTATAAGTAACCTACCGGCAGTTTAGTACTGTATAAAGAAAATGCCACAAACTCATACGTTGTTAGTTTAGTGGTGTATAAAGACAATGCTCTTATCCCATACGTTGTTGATTTAAAATACCCTTACGTATAAACTCGTTTCAGTGCAAAGATAACGTTTATTTTCATCGAAAGACGAAGCAACTGGTAAAAACGAATCCGGTACCAGGCACCTGACAGATGTTTGTATTTAAAAAAGTAATTTTGTATAACGTAATGTGCTCTTTTGTGAGCGTCATCTTTCACGGATGCCTCGTTTCTCCTCCGCAGGGACTCCCGCTACATAGTAATAATTAAAAACTGTAATCGCGCGGTGGACGATAGGAAGAGAGAAAAGGCGGGAGCTTCCGCTCTTTCCCCTTTCCCATCGTCCCCCGGGCGCTTTCATTTTTCCCGCCTCTCCCCAGCCTCCCTAGGGTACCAAGAGGCCTTTGCGGACGAGAGAGGGATGCCTCGTAGAGAAACCCCTTTCGGTGTGGTTGATCAAGTGTCTAGGGAAATTCATAAGGTTAGTCCTCAGAGGACACTTGGTGTGGTAGGGAATGTAGAACTGGTTTCTTAGAAGAGATGTCTGTAGCTCCCCTTATCGTACATTAAAAGGGACCTTACGAAAGTACAACGGCGTCGGCAACGGCAACTGTAAAAAAGCAATACGTTTAGTAAGCAAAAGAATAACTCTGCACGTGCATCACGCGTTTTTTGTAGATTTCTTTGCCGCCGCTGTACGACTACGGGGTGAAATGACCAAATTCAAGTTTTTCGAGGACGGAAACGGCAAGGCGACAAATTCTACTCACTCTGTCTGAACTCGGTTGCGGCTCCCTCTCTTTAGCTTCCACATAAATTCCTTTCTTTTAAGTAACTGGGCAACTTGGGATAATCGCGAAATGGTTTGAAAGGAGCGAGTTTTTTTATGGACGTCCGCGTTGTCGGATCGTAGGGTCCCTAATAGCAATTTGGCTGGACCATTGCTAAGATTTTAAAAAACGAATTATTTATATGCAATGTTACAGTTTAAAAGGTATAATATTTATGCAAGTTGTTCGTTAACTTACGTTTTGTTTTGTTTTTTCTTACTGAAAAATTATTCTAATTGCTTAGCGATTGTTACACTGTTCATCTTGCATACGATGTGTGATGATTGTAAAAATATGACTTTGAGTGTTGTTGAGAGAATTTAACCACGTTATTAGCTCCTTAGAAGTTCATGGTTGTACGTTGCACTCTAACTAGCATGCAATCAATCTCTGACTTGTTTTACAGTATGTTTAAAATCAGTTATATTTTCCGATTACATTAAAAGAAGCGATTTTATCATTATAACAGGTTGTTGACTGCCGGCAATCCAAAAATCGGAAGTCAGATTTCGCTAACCGGCTTGCATGGCAATCGGGGTATCCTAGCAACGACATACTATAAAATGGGCCATTATTTTAAAGTGGGGTCTGAAGTCACCCTTATTAAAGCCAGAAGCAGAGCGATCAATTGTCCCAAGTAATCCAAGACAGTTTTGGTTTCTGAAACGAGAGAAATACGCGTGTCTCCGTCGCGCGCCTCGTTCTTTTCTCGTACTTCCAAGTGCCTGCTACGCAGGCTAGCTATGGAGTCCGAATTCCAAACGTAAGCGGGATTCTGGATTCCTTGATCTGGATTGCGGATTCCAAAGCCCTGGGCCCAGTTGTTCGAAGGCCGATTAGCGCTTAACCCGGGCTTAACTTTAACCCTGGTTTCTTTTTCTTGTGTTCAAAAGCATTTTCTCGGATAATTTTCCCTCTTATTTTTAGAACTTCCAATCATCAACTTGTGGACAAGAAGAATTAAAACTGAATTGCTTTTTAAGCTTTCAAATCTTAATTCAAATCTCGCACTAACCCTGGGTTATCTTAACCCAGCTTTGAACAACTCGGCCCAGGATTCCGGATTACCTTAATAAATACACGTCGGCGTGATCAACTAAACCTTTATTACGGGTATCCTAGCTTCCCCCTTCCTTCAAGAACAATCGGAGTTTACTGCAAAGGGGAGGGAGCAGCTAGCTGAGCATAGGCTAAGTGTCGGTCTCAGCCGTTTGTCTTTATAGGGAGAGTTTGCAGCACAGAGACATGTAAAATAATAAGTTTTTAAAGAATTATCGGCGAATGAGGTGGGCGCCTTCAAACAGCAATCAGCGGAGAAACGCAACAAACGAAACCGAGGTTATGCCCAGGCCTTCTCGGTTTCACTCCCTGGATGCATTCGAGCGTCCGTCATTTCTTCCTCATTCATGTATATGTTTTCTCGCTTTTTGTCCACATCAGCTGTGTTAAGTTACAAAGCCAATACAGCAAGAAAAACAGCTCTATCTGTTAATTTCCGAAAGTACTCGTTGATTCTCTTTCGCACCATGGCATCGGCGACCGAAAGTGGGGAAGGCGAGAAACCTAAGCATACCAACCGCCTCCAGCACTCGAAATCACCTTACCTTCTGCAACACAAGCATAATCCTGTTGACTGGTGAGGGAAAATAATTTTAAAAAGTACGCGTCCGGTTAAGATCTTCATCTGTCGGGCACTTCTGTTACTCCAGGTTTTACGTGCTTTTAGAACTTCACAGTCCACCAGTTTGTATATTTTTTTCCCTCCAGTGTCAAGGAATTTATTTTCATTGATTTTAATCACTGACTGTGATCATAAAGATGCTTTCTGTTTAATTCACGTTTTTTATAGCTAAGCTTAATTATTTCGTAGTTAACGTATTTCTCGTAATTGTGACCCAGTTTTACCCCAGAGAGCGATGAGTTTTAAGTTCCAAGACAAACTAGATACCAGTCCTTCTCTTTAACATTTAGACGTAGACGTAGTTAATCGATAAATCGATATACCGATAATCTATATCACTCATCGATGAATATCGATTTCTGATATTGATCGATAGAAATCAATCAAGAAAAAAGTTGTGACTTCAGTTATTATCAGTGATTTTTCCGATAGAAATCGATAATGATTTTTTTATAGATTACTATCAATTCCTATCAATTGTTATCGATTTTGTTAATCGATAATAATCAATAAATTATTTTTTCTATCAATTTCTGCTATCAATCAATATTTAATAATCCGATGATGTCAATTGATTTCCGATATTGATTTTTATCAATTAACTACATCTGGAAAATTCCACCTAGCTTTGAATTTAGCAATGAAACATTCATCTCTTTGAAATTGTGCCATCAGGTAATTCACCCAAAGACTGATCTGTACTTTTTAAAAAAGGTGCAGTTTGGTGAGAAAAGTGTAAAGTGAGGAGGCAGAGGGTGGGGTGGGTTGGGGGTGTTGTGGTGGTGGAGAGGAGTCTGGAGGAGAAATTCTTACTTCTGACAGAGCCCTATTTTCAACTTATAATAGATATTAAGTTATAATAATAAATAATTAATAATTTATAATTATTAGAGCTGGTGATTTGTAATGGACACTTTCACTTATACTCTTAATAGTTCAATAATAAATTCAATAATTGAATTTATTATTGAACTATTAAGAGTATCAGTGAAAGTATCCATTACAAACCACCAGCTCTGATGTATAAAATTTCTAGTTCGGAGATTAGCCCCAGTTCCACACTTTTGGCAAACTTGGTCATTAGCTATTTGAACACAAGGTGTGATATTGGACTTTTGAGCAAAAAAAATTAAAGTACCATATCCTTTGATCAAACAAGCAGGTATGAGTAATATTTTTCACTTTAAAAAAATGTCATATTTTTGTAATAAAGTACAAGGGCTTAACATGGCAAATGACTGCTTCAGTTCTGGCCTCAGAGGGAACCCCTGGATAAACGCTAACCTTGTTTCAGACATAACTTTATGTTAATAACCTTGATTGTTGGCTTTTCTGCAGGTTTCCTTGGGGAGATGAAGCTTTTGAAAAAGCAAAACAGGAAAACAAACCTATTTTTCTCTCTGGTTAGTTCACAACTAAGGGTTACACACTGTAGCTGATTGTATAAAGAGCAAAACATGAGTTATTTTGAGTGCTGAACTTTTAGTTTCGGAAAGAACATTTTTCTTTGCTTCTTCCGTAGTGGGTTACTCAACCTGCCACTGGTGTCACGTAATGGAGCGTGAGTCCTTTGAGAGTGAAGAGATCGCAAAACTTCTCAATGAAAAATTTGTGTCTGTAAAAGTTGACCGAGAGGAAAGGCCTGATGTGGACAAAGTATACATGACTTATATTCAGGTATCAGTAATGAAATTCCTTAATTTGCTTTATGAGATGTTTTAGAAAACATCTATATAGTGGAGTAGAATGATCAAAATCCATAAGTGATTTCTGGTGAACTGCAAGATACACTTCTTTCAAGTCACCTTGTATTTGCTTGTAAACACGAACAGACTTTGACGTTACATCAAGGTGTCCATCTTATAGAGGTGTCCATTAAGAGAGAGTCAACTGTATTTAATAAGTCACCACTGAGAAAACCTAGAATATACACAAAAGAAATGATAGTTTTTGCCCTAACTGGCACTTAGTTATTTCAAATTTATTTTCTCTGCAACAGAGAAAACTTCTTTTCAGTCACAAACGGGGCCCTCTTATCGGGGATAGATATATCCTTAGTCTGAATTTCAAATATGGATGTTTTGCGTTTAAAGTAGAATAGCCATTTTGCTGTCAGTATCAACCAATCTGTGTGTTGTTTGTTGCCATTTCATCTAGTTTTATGTAGCTGCTTCAAAGCCTTGTCGCTTGTTGGAATTTTACCCTAACATGGCCTCACAAACAGTAGAGCAAAGCTTTTGAAAGGTGGTTATTTATTTATTTATTTGCTTTACAGGCCATGACAGGAGGAGGTGGTTGGCCTATGAGTGTGTGGCTGACTCCTGAGTTAAAACCCTTCGTCGGAGCTACTTACTTTCCTCCTGAGGACAGGGCTGGCCAACCAGGATTTAAAACAATTCTTAACCATATTTCTAAGCAGGTTAGACAACTTGTTTTGATATAATTCTTAGATAAGATTCATTAAACTTAGCTCTAGCTTTGGCTCTGGAGCTAGAGTACATTGTCTATTAAATTTTATTGTGCTCGTTTATTGGTCAGGAGAATTTAGTTCTCTAATCTCTAATTATTCAATGTTATTTTTCATGGTTTTTAGTGGGAAGAAAACAAAGAGAAGCTAAATATGCAGGCAAATGTTATCCTTAAAGCTATTCAACAACACACACAGGAAATGCACAAACCAAATGAGGCTGGTGATATGCCAAGTACAGAATGTATCGACAAGTTGTTTAATGACATGTGTACAAGTTTTGATGATGAGTATGGTGGGTATGGAGGAGCACCGAAATTTCCACAAGCATGTGAGTGAATTTTGGTATTAATGTTATCATTGTTAGAAAGTAACTGAAGCAAGTTTGCAGCCCATTGGACTGAACTGCAAACACCATTTTCAAGCGAACAGATAGTATGACAAAATATTTTTCTTTCTTTTAGAGTATTTGGTTACTTAAGAAACAGCTCTGGAAAGTGAGATACATCTGAGCATTTTTTTCTTTGCAGCAAATTTTAACTTTCTGTTGAGGTACTCTTGTTACAAAGCTGGCTCTGATGAAGGAAAGAAAGCTTTAAACATGGTAATCAAGACATTAGAGTTCATGGAGAAGGGTGGAATACATGATCATGTTGGACAGGTTAGAAAATATTTTTGACATCAAGCGTCAGTGTGATTCTGGAAAACTTGCCTCAGTACACCGTACCTAGCCCTCCCCTAACTCAACATTTTGCCCCAATTATGAGAGGTTAGTGTTAAGTTCAGTGAAGGGGGAGGGGTAGGTGCCTGGGCAATTTCTGAGAATCATATACATGAACAGTCGATCCTGCACTAAGGGCCACCTCTCTACAACGGCCATTTTCTGTGGTGGACAGTCCATACATTCGCTCTTGTTTTAACCTCTCTACAATGGCCACCTCTCTACAGTGGCCACTTTCTTCTGTTTCCAAGGTGGCCGTTGTAGACAAGTTCAACTGTAGATCCAGTGATATAAAATATGATAAAATACAATCATTGTAATCATGTACAAGTGGTTATTTCATAATGTGAAGCAAACAACCAATCATAGAGCTTGAAAACTGTTGCTTGTATTGTGATATCCTATGGGATTTATTCATCAGCCATTTTCAGATGGTTGGAGAAAGAGCTGGTTGGTGCTAAAATTTAAAAAAAAAGCTAATTAAACTTGGAAAGTTCACCTGTGATGCAAAGGTTTCTTAGTTTTATATCTTCATGATGGTTGAGTTCTGTATGATACTGTAAATCCTCTGAATAGGCCCCTTTTTTAGAGAAATAAAGTTGCACTCTACCTCCTCCCCCCTGCCTCCTTTAATTTTGGAATCATAATACAGTTGAACCTCTCTACAACGACCGCCTTTGAAACAAGTTTGAATGTATGGACTCACTGTCCATCAAAAAAAAAGGCCGTTGTAGAGAGGTGGCCGTTAGTGGAGGTTGGACCAAAACAAAATTGGAGTATCTTCACTCTTGCATGCTTCTTCTTGTTTCTTTGCCATGTTGTACTGTGTTTCAGTAAATAACTAACCCCTCCCCTCTCTCTAGTATTAGCTTCCCTTTTTTCATTACCTCCCTGTCATAACAACAACATCATGTATGGTTCAATAGTTGTTACATGTAGGAAGATCAGTACTGTCACCTGTGGATTTTTCAGGGTTTTCACAGATATTCCACAGATCGCTTTTGGCATGTTCCTCATTTTGAGAAGATGTTGTATGATCAAGCACAGCTTGCGGTCCTTTATGCTGATGGCTATCAGGTGAAGTAAACATTACGGACTCAGATGCCTAAAATTAAATAATGTTCATGAAAAATTAACCAATTTCCGTTTTTAAAAACACTGCTTGTTAGTGTTACAGAAAGCATTGTTGGTTCTCTTTTGTGTTGTGGTGTGAGTATTGTTTAGTGTCTTTTCAATCTTTTGTGTTTACGTAAATACATCATTTGGTGATTGCACCCATCCAAAATACCAATAATCCACCCTGCAGTGCTTAAAAGATTGGTTCATATAGCATTGCTTGCTAAGTTTAATACTATTCATTAATTGCTAAACGAGTGTTTTATAATTACTAGTGGGTACAAGATGAGTGTATAGTATTATAAGGCAGGATTACTGCGGCAGTGTTAGCTCAGTTGGTAGAGCGCTTGACTGCAGAGCAGGAGGTCGCGGGTTCGATTCTTGGGGCTGGACCAACACTCAGGGTCTTAAAATAACTGAGAAATGAAGGTACATTTACTACCTTTGCCCTACAAATGGCTAGACCTTTGCGTGGCTCGGATGACCACGTAAAATGGCGGTCCCGTCTCAAGTAGGAGACCTAAAAATAGTGTCCCCAGTTAGCACTTTCGTGCTAAATACCTTGCCACTCAAATAAGGTGCATTCTTTTAATGGTAAATACACACACATACACAAAGAAAATTCATTGTCCTTCTGTGTCTTTGGCTAATCATATAATATTTTCCTTCCATTTACAGGTTAGCAAGAAGGAGAATCTTGCAGAAACGACAAGAGATATCTTGCTGTACGTGATGAGGGATTTGAGTCATAAGGTACTGTTTAAACAACCCACTCGTAAGAACAGTTTATCTCTTATTCCCTCTTAAGAGTTTAGAGAAAAAAAGACAACAGCGACAACAACAACAAACCAAGAGAGAAAGGTCAAAAATAAAGAGCTGAAGCAACAGCGACGGCAACGAAAACGGCAAAAAAGCAATAGGTTTAGACTGGCAAAACAACAACTTTGCACGTGCATCACGCTTTTTTGTACATTTCTTTGCCGTCGTTGCACGACTTCAACGTGAAACTGCCTAATTTCACGTTTTGTGGAGGCGTTAACACAAGACAACGACCCTATTTTTCTTTCCCTGTACTTTAATACAGTACTTTAGAATTCAACTCCAGAAAAATTCGCCAACATCTGATGAATAGAACGAGATGGAATAAGCGCGATAAAGTTTAAAGCAGCGAGAACACACTTTTTAACTGACGTTTTCGTAGCCGTCGCGTTCGCTGTTGCATAAGCTCCCTAATACCATTTTTAGGTCTGTAGGTTTCGTTCACTGATTAAGAGCAACTTTAAAGAGAAATTTAGAGAGCAAGGGTGGCGCAGTGGTGAGAGCACTCGCCTCCCACCAATGTGGCCCAGGTTCAAATCCCGGCGTCGACGCCATATGTCGGTTGAGTTTGTTGCTGGTTCTCTCCCTTGCTGAGAGAGGTTTTTCTACGGTACTCCAATTTTCCCCTCTCCTCAAAAACCAACACTTCCAAATTCCAATTCGATCTGGAACGCACGGACACGTTTAAACGAGTTCATATGAACTCTTAAGTGCTTCGTGGGTAAAAAAGCAATTTACAATTTTTTTATTTATTTACAATTTAAAGATATTAAAAATTCGCGCCAAAATCATTCTAAAAATGAGCTGGTCGATGTAAACGCCGTGACACAAGTACATGGAACTTGCTCGCTGCGTGTCATGGGCTCTGGGCTGCTCTGCTAGAACCGTAAATGTATGTTGATATTACAATCGTTTCCTCTTTGTCTTCTGTAGCTCGGTGGTTTTTTCTCCGCTGAAGATGCAGATTCCTTGCCAAGTAAAACTGACACTCACAAGAAGGAAGGCGCTTTCTGCGTGTGGGAAGAACAAGAGATACGACAACTGCTGCAAGAGGAACGCACTACAAGCAAATCCGGCGAAAACATACTTGTTTCCTATCCGTTTATGAAACATTATGGAGTGGAGGGTGACGGAAATGTTAAACCTCATCAGGTAAGGAGACTATATCTGGCGGCGGGTCGTTCAGTGGCTGCTTGCGGCAATAAAGGCCGACCATTAAGCGTTACCACGAGCAGATTATTGTGATAATTCTGCTGGAAGGTAGTTATTTACGGGCCCAAATTTTGTCGCCCGCCATTTTTAATTCCTTCTCGAACATTCTCTACTTGAACACCTCAAGGACCGAAATTTCTGCATGTAAAGCCAACCGGTAAAGTTGTTCCACCTTCTAGGATCTTCCTACCTCCTTGTAAACAGTCCCTTAAAGAGCAAGTAAATTCTAAGAGTATTTTGATCGGAACTGTTATGTCGCTTGTTTTGAAACGTTTTTTTTTTTCCGGTTATAAGTCCTCCGCCGGATATAAGGCCCTCCCGTTTAAAGGCCCTCCTACATCGCCTAACGAAGATGTATAAGCCCAGGAAATTTACGGAAGTTTACGGTAGACTGAAACTTCTCTCTATGAATTTATATGACGAGCGTTACGTTTCCAGCCCCAGTAAGAGGAAGGTTTTAATCCTTGAGGTAATGTAGAGCTCAGCCGACGACTCGGAGGATGATTAACGAAAATCTAAAAGTTAGTTTTCATGACAATTTTATAGTCTGTTCCTGAGGGAAGTTATTGGAGGGCTTTTAAAAGGACGACGCTCGACCGTAGTGAAAACGTCACTGGGAACTTTCTTACATTAAAGGCAAATGTAGGTAGTTTTCCCTGGAGTTGAATTCTTGGACCGCACCCAAGTTTAGAATGAAAGAGAAAAAAATTCGTGTTCGTATACGCGTTTTGACTTCCAACGTAAAATGTGAAATTACCCGGAAAGTTCAAGTTGTAGTCGTGCAGTGACGGCAATGAAATGTACCAAAGAGTGTCATGCACATGTGGAGTTGTTGTTTTTCTTTTCAAACTTCCTGCTTTTTTGGACTCTCCCGTAGTCGTCGTTGTTTGTTAAACTTTTGGGTTTTAATTTCCCAGGACCCTCATAGAGAACTTCGAGGCAAGAACGTCCTAATTGTAAGGGGAAGCTTGCAGGACACAGCTCGGTTAGTGGACGTGGATGAAGCTGTACTTAAAGAGCAACTAGCGCGAGCTCGAGAAATCCTGTTTGAGGAACGAAAAAACAGACCACCGCCTCATCTAGACACAAAAATGATCACTGCCTGGAATGGTGAGCGCGCATTTGGTTTTTTTGTTTGTTTGTTTTTACTATAGGACTTAACCTTTTCATTCCCAGACGACTGAAGTTATGGCGAGATGATTTGTCATACTAACTTTTGTATTTGTGGACGAAATCCTATGATGTTATAGACCACGAGTAGTCCTCGTTTTTCCTCCTGGATAGTAAAGCGAGCGAAACGCGAGCGGGCGGGGAAAAATGAGAACTACTCGTAGTCTGATGATGTTACTTTTCAAATGAAACCACTTTGGCAGAGCTTTTAAATATGACGATTTTGCAAAAACAAATTTTGTTTTATTTTCTTTTTTGAAAGCTTCTCTTGTGAAAGCTTCGTAAAAAACAAAATTTAAGTTATGATTCTGACCAATCACAATTTGCGCAGATAGTCAAATGAACCAATCAGATCTGAAAGAAATTCATGACAGCACAAAGCGCAGGAAAGTGGTGTCCGACGGATTATCCCGGCATAATTTTGTAGCACCATGTCAGGAGTATCAGGCATAATGCCGGCATAGTACTCCTATTTTAAGCATAGTCAAATCAAATGAAATCAAATTGTAGGGAAGTTCTGAAATCTGTATGCTCTTTGTTTTTCAGTCAACGCCAGTAAAAGACTCGTTTTGAGATAATCAAAGGCCTGGTTACCTATGTGTCCCCGGCTATCAAGGCCCTAGCATTTTTCCTTCAAAAACAGTATGCAACAAGACTGCGTAGAAATTATTACTGATTTTATAACCACAGGAGGGAAAAGTCTCATTTTAATTTTGCATAATTAGGAGCATAATACCTCCAGCCGGGCATAATTTTGATCTTAACACTGTGGTTCCACGGGTAACGCCGAAAAGCATAATACTCGAATTTGCAAGCATAATCCATCAGTCCCTATTGACAAACTCACGGCTGCTGTGGGTTTGCTTCCCATTGGCTAACAAGGTGGCGCGAGACTTTCAGCCAATAGAGACGACTACAAGTACAAGATTTGATGTACAAGATTTGATGCGTATAGTCAAAAAATAGTCACCAAGGAATGCTTCACTGTACTTTTTTCACCAGAAAAGTTAGCACGGTTATCTTTATTTGTGGAGGCTAAACCCTCTCCCGGTCGCAACATATCAAAACTGTTAACATTTGATAACTTGTTTCCGTTACTACGACATTCTCGCTAAAACTCGTAGTAGAATGACGTACGGCTACCACGTTTTCCCGTCAAAATGACGCTGAATCACGCGCGTGCAGTACTTAGTATTAAGAAAATCTGGTACTCGTTGTCGTACTCGTCGTAGAATCTAAAGATCTCTAATACGGAGGTGTGGCAACAAAATAAAACGTCAATGACTTTAGATATTTGATTGGAAACGACTTGGCCAGTCAAGCATTTTTTTATAATACATTCCAGAACAACTAATCTTCTTCTTACGGTGATCAAACCTGAGAGGCTTTCTTTTTAAAAATCATTGTCAATAATTTCGAGATTAGCGACCATTTTTCTGTTCTGCTATGACGCCAATTCACCTCTCGTTTTCACGCAAAAGTCGCACAGAAACAATTGAGTTGAACTGTCCGAGTCTTTCTAATCTTTGATTTGATAAGACGAATTAGCGTTTATAGTAGAAGACCCTTACGTGATTAGCAGCCCGGAAGGTTAGATATAGCAGCTAAGACAACATAATGTCAAAAAGCATAGCACAAGACCCCGAGGGTACTCAACAAATGTTTATACGGGGAGGCTCCGCCCCTAGGTCCAGCCCCTTACCCTTTTATGTACCATTTTTCACGAAAAAGCCCCTTCGTATACCTTCTATTTACAAATGGTACCCCTTTCACATACCTTGTTTAGAACTTTGCATACTTTTTAACTGTTTTAAATGCATTGTGTTTTAAATAGGAATCAATCACAAAAATAGAACGTTTTTTCGACTTTATAGAGGCATAGAATTCATCTGTTAGCCCTTTTGGGCCCTTTCATAGACCCAAATGACAGATATTCCTACCCTTTTATATACTTCAACTAGTGAAATCTCTACCCTTTCATATACCTCAAGCCTGAAAAAGATACCCCTGTCGGGCGGAGCCTCCCCTTAAAGGCCATCATAGGGAGACCCCCCCCCCCCCCCCCCCCGCGCCGCCCCCAGGCACAAGAACAAGCTTGTGGCTTAAGCCCCGTCCACACGAATACGGAAAAAATGTGGTGTTTCAAAAATGTCCTGATTCGTGTAACCAGGATCTTAGGCCTCAACCACATGAATCCGAATACAATTTTTGCACAGTGTAAAGGATTTATCATTTTGTGTTCCAGGTCTCATGATTTCTGGTCTTGCCCGTGGTGGACAAGTCCTTGGTGAAGACGTGTATACAAAAAGAGCGATTAAAGCGGCAGAGTTTACGAGGAAACACTTATTTGACGAGAAGTCAGGGAAACTCTTACGCAGTTGTTACCAAGGGGACAACGGGGAAGTGATGCAAATGTAAGTCACGTGGGCTTTTGATAATTGCCGCTGTTGTTCATGATTTTGAGCGCTTGAAGCATAATACGTGTCACTTTCAGGATCTGAGCAGTGCATCTGATTCGTTGAAACAAATTTTCCTCGCCGCACGACCAGAATAATCAAAAGCACTTCCTAGATCTAAGTAGTGGCACGTCATCAGAGTGGAATTTGTGCGCTCGATCCTCAGACGTCAGTTGGCGGTGAAATCAGTTGTGGCGTCGCAAACTCTCGATTAACTAACGATTCGCCTTAGAACACAGGCTTTGGACTTTAACGAGCATTTTGATTTCAAAGCTCCTGTTTGATTTTCCCTCTTTAGAGACACGCCCATTTTCGGGTTTGCAGATGACTATGTGTTCATGATCCGGGGATTGCTGGACCTGTATGAGGCATCACTGGACGAACAATGGTTAGAATGGGCCGTGCAGCTGCAAAATAAACTAGATGAACTGCTTTGGGACAAAGACGGAATAGGCTATTTTATGGTAACACCTGGCGACCCGTCTATTCTGGTCAAGATGAAAGAAGGTTAGGGATGTTTTGTTATAGTGAATGGTTCAAGGATGTCTAGTTTTTCTCTCTGATCAGATATGGGTCCTCAATTTTTTTAAATGTCGAATACAGGTATGGGAGAGCAAGGGTGATCCAGTGGTGAGAGCACTCGCCTCCCACCATTGTGGCCTGGGTTCAAACCCCGCGTTGTCGCCAAATGTAGGTTGAGTTTGTTATTGGTTCTCTCTCCTGCTCCAAGAAGTTTTTTTCTGGGTACTTCAGTTTTCCCTGCAGTGGCATGGCCTAAATTTGGGGAAAGTCGTCTCTGTAAGGGTAAAGACGTTTAGCAACACAAATTTGGTAACGTCAAGTCATATTAAAAAGTGAAAAGCCTCACTTCCTGTTGATGTGCATCGCTCAAAAACTGGTTTGCTTACTATTGATGACTTGAGGTTTGATTCGACGGATAAAAATATTCTTCAAGGCAAAACCTAACACTTGAACAGATAGATTTACATTATAGGTTTCCCCTTCGACTGGCCTTGGTAATGACAGGCTTAAAAATATAACTCTCTTTTTGCCTTGTAGCCCAAGATGGTGCTGAACCAAGTGCAAACTCGTCGTCTGTAGGAAACTTGGTCCGCCTGTGCAGCTTTACTGATGACAAGAAATATCTTGAGAGAGCGGGGGAGATCATCAAAGCATCTGTTACTATGCTGTCAAAAATTCCTCTTGCTCTTCCCGAGCTGGTGTCAAACTACATAATGTACCTTCAACCTACGCAGCAGGTGAAATTTTTTCCACCTTTGTTTTGTTTGTCTAATTCCAGTACAAATTTCCACTCGCGTTTAGAGTCTTCACGGCCTGTAACATAGCCTGCGAGTAGTTTCTCTGGGGAGCTCTGGGAACTGGGGGGAGAACAAAAGGGGGACTCTCCTGTCCCGGCCCCTAAAGGCCCCCTTGGAACTTGTTCGCAGGCTAATAACATCACGAAAATTTTGTTGGGTCGTCTGAGTTAATATATTAAATTGTCGCCGTAAAGCGATTGAAAAGATGACCTTTGTAGGGCTTGGCCTTTATCAAGAGCGACTAAAAGGAATTGCTGTTTTGTTGGTTAAACCAATTTCTGTTTTATGTTCCTGTTGCCGTCGCGGTTATAGTTTCTTGAGCTTTTTTTATAAGGTCCGTTCTTGCGACCTTTCGGGATTGCGTCGTCGCCTGACTTTGATTTTGGCGGGAAATTAGATTCGGCCGCACGTTCGCCCCGCTCGCTCTCATGGGCGACAATAGGGAGCTTAATACACATTTACGACGTAAGAATGAGAACGAGGCCTAAGGGTCACTTGATTTCCCGCAAACTTCAAAAAAGTAAATAAGGCGGCGAAAAAATAACGATTTGTGATTTAGAGACAAAAAATTATCCCGAAAGATATTCCTGAGCAATTATAGTAAATTAACGTGCCTTGGAAAGTAGACAGTAGAGGGATTAAGAGTCACGTGTACGGCAAAAGGCAAATTCAAGTTGAAAATGTCTCAGAATAGAAAATAAGCAGATAAAAACTGTCCAGAACAATTCTTATTTAAAAGACCGGCGTGAAACTACTTTTTTTGAGTTGAAGTAACCCTGGTCACATGGTATAAAGTCAGGTTTGCCGTTTAATGTAAACGTGAATCTTAATCTCTCTAGTGGAGAAACTAACCTTCGGCCAGGATCCTTCGGAAATACATGCAACGTCAAGTCTTTCCTGTTATCGGAATGATTATTACAAAGAGCAGCAGTGTAGCAGTTGTGAAAACTATGTTTTGTCGTAGTTGTAGCGTGCGCTTCTGCCTTTTTATACAGTGTGATTGCGATGTGGCCCCTAGGCTTCGCTTTCATGCTTACGCCGCCGTAAGTGTAACAACGAGAACGGCAAAAACGCAATGGGATAAGATAAGCAAAACATGACGCTTTTCTGTACATTTCTTTGCCGTCGTTGCATGAATACGACGTAAAACTTCCTAATTTCATTTTTGTGGAGGACGTAAAGACAAGAAAACGACTTCCTTTTCCTTTTCCTGAACTTCAATTCAGTCTATTAGAATTCTGCTCCAAAAAAATATACGAACTGAACGAGATGGATTAATTAACAGTTAATGAGTGAGGCTGAGTATCTTATGAAGAATTATGGAGATCGAGGAGGGTGTTATTCGTCGAGGCCGTAGGCCGAGGTGGATAACATCCTCCGAGATCTCCATAGTTCTTCATATGATACGAAAGTCGAATTCAATAACTTTTATTATTCATTCAAAATAATTCCTAGTTTAAAAACATAGCTAAAACATGCTTACCTTCATCGATCCATCGATGTTCAGTTCATCTTCGATAGTGTACGTTTAGGTTTGTTCAGCTCCGCAAATATTCTCCAAATAGCAGATGTCGCCCTTCGAGTTGTCTTCTTGCTGTTCTTGCCATGTTTTTAGCTATTTTTCGCCTATTTCTTACTCTTGAAACGAGTGAAATGTCCGCCATTTTTTCAAGTTCACAACCAAAACAACTCAACCTCGTGCCCAGGTCTTCTCGGTTAACGGTGCCTTAACCTGCGAAAACGCTGCATTTTTGACGTCATTTCCTCGTTAAAGTCAAAATTCTTCCAAATTTGGTCATCAGTAACTGGTTATGGTGAATTAAACGTGTGCTTTTAACCAATCAGAATCGGGGAAATATTTTGAATGAATAATAAGGGCGATTAAGTTTGAAGCAGCGCGAATTCACTCTTTATGTGGCGTTTTTGTAGCCGTCGCCGTCGTTGTTGCTTAAGCTTTCTACTCCCAAGGGACAGCTAGCAGTCTCAGTATAATGTGGTTCATTTATCCGTAGATCATTTTGACAATTACAGTTTCCTTCTTAGAGTAAAATGTTTAGCTGGTTTTTCTTCTTTCTCGTAAAAGCTCCCTTCCTTTCACAGAACATAACAACTACGGCAATGTTTTTCTCAAATGAAGTTGTAGTTAAGGTATAGTTATGAGTTAAGATTATTTGGCACCATCGTTTCGTCAAATTTTGTCCGGAATGTGAGGAGATAAATTATGAATCCGAAACGTATTAATCGTTTTCAGCCTTGACATAATAGCTGGTTATTGTTTATTTTCAGATAATAATCGCTGGCGATCGAGATTCCGAGGATACGAAAGCACTTCTGAAGTGCGTTCATTCTCATTACATACCCAACAAAGTTCTCATGCTATGTGATGGTAACCAAGACAACTTCCTTGCCTCTAAACTGTCTGTCTTTAAAACACTGGAGCAGAAAGGTGGCAAAGCTACGGCGTATGTTTGCGAGAACTACACGTGCACACTTCCAGTAAATTCTGTAGAGGATTTGGAGAAGATTTTGTCGAGATAGATGCTAAAACTGAGCGTTTCTTATAAGTACTCTTTTAGGTTTTTAAAATAGGGCGGTTTTGAAGGCGTTCATGTTCGTTGTAAAATCACTACGTACCTACCAGTCACCTTACAATAGCCTTTGGTTTTGGTGGAGGTTGTGCTTGCGAATGGGTCGAGATTCTGTCGGATTACAATATGGGATTGTTTCATGGGACGCCATATTTTTTTTTCTATTGGGCAAATCAAGGTCGTAAGGGAACTGGGTGAAAACCGTCCTATGGTGCAATTCGACACAACACCGACCCAGTCGTACGCGGAATCCTGGCCTGTTCCAGGCCTTCAGTGCGGCGCGAAGATTAAGGGCGGGAAAAAATAAGGAGGGGTAGAGAGGAGGTTCCTTCGCTCTCACCCCTACCCCGACCCCTCGCTTTTTTTCTGCTTCCATCATTTTGCGCCCTGTCAACTATCTGAACGCCTGAAGCAGGCTAGCGGAATTTTAACTTGGCAAAAGGACCAAGTAAAATACTTCTGACATCGTCCGCACGAGAAGGAATTTAAAGGGCCGAGTTAGAAACGGAAAACTTGTTGGTGCTAAGCAACGTACCCTTGATGTTGACGCTGGTTTTATTGGGTACAATAGGCCACTTGCACGGTGACGTAATTTTTCTACTACGACCAGAATCCTTCAGGGTTTTGCTTTCACCTGCAAATTAGGGCTTTTGTTATTTAATCCACGCTGGGATTACCAAATTTAAATGTGAAAAACGTAAAGGATTCTGGTCGTAGTAGTAAAATGACGACATCGTGTAAATGGCCTATTCATGTGGAGAACGTAAACCCTATACCATGTACAATCCATTTTGTTTTAAATCTTATGAGCGAAAAACACGCTAGCGTAACACTTTAAGTGAACGGTTATAACTTAACGGTGCAATTCAATTTAAGATAAATTTATATATTAGAGCATGTCGAAAACTTTGTCTCTTGTATTCATGAGTTTCTATCACTTATGAGGAAGCTATGCAGCGATGACTTTGCGCGTACTTAAAGCAGGCTGGCAAAGGGATTTTCCGTGACGCGTGATGGGACCCAAATGATCAGCGTGATGCGTGATTGGGCATAGCATCGTCATGCGTCATTTACTATTTGCACAACGCGTGACGCGTGATTTTCCTTTGAAATTTCTGTGATGGTTTATGTCATATGAAACTAGAAGCGGAGACATTAAAAATAGATAGTTATGACGCCAACTTTTTGCCCTTTTTGCTCGTTCCTCGACATCTGATTACCTCAAATGAGTATAGGATACTTGTTGATATAGTTAATATTTTATTTTATTTTTTCCGTGATGCGTGATAGCTTAAGAAAATCGGCGTGATGCGTGATAGGCAACCCCCTTTGCCACCCTGGTTTTTCCGACACTCATCCTGAAATTGTTTGTTTGCAAACTCTTACTAAATGCTGAAGCTTCTTTGAACGATGGCCGGGTTTCTTCTCAAAACGGAAGTTTCGAGTTTAGGCTTTTTGGAGTGAATATACCGTGAATCCTCTATTATGTCCCTCCCCTCGGGGTGGTGGTGGTGGTGGGGGGTTATTTATTGCAAGCATCTTTGAGGAGGGACTTACAGAAAGGGGTTTTGCTTATTTGAGAGGACCGGCTTATTCAATTTACAGAAACAAGGCGCTAGACTCCCTTTTCAAACAACCAGAAGACGGTATCAGTTCTCCATAATGAACAAGAAAAATTAAAGTAAAAAAGCTCAAGCCCATGAAGCTGGAGGTCATGCGGCTTCAGATCAAAAACAAATCCAAAAAAATTCCAGCACGTGAATCTGTCGGATAAACCATAGTGGATCAGTCCCCATGAAGAATTACAGTCCTGATTAGTTAATACAATCAGCTATCATTTATTAATTTCGTGAAGAATAACGGGGGAGGGAGAGTGGGGGTTAAAATCTTTCTTCCCCTATACTTTTAAAGAGACTTATTAGAGATGGGGCTTAATAAAGGATTTACGTCCGGTATCACAGGTTAAGCCGGAGCTCTGGCACGATATTTTGAACCATTGTTTTGCATTCTTTAAACTTATATTGAGATTGAAGGAAACCTCAAAATATTAGTTTTGCAAAGTATAGAAACCCCCCTGGGGGGGTACTCAACAAATTTTTATACGGGGAGGCTCCGCACTGAGGTCCAACCCCTTACCCTTCTATATACCATTTTTCACGAATAAGCCCTTTCGTATATCCCCCATTGACAAATGGTACCCCTTTCATGTACCCCGTTTAGAACTTTGCATTCCTTTTAACTCATGTGAATGCATTGTCATTTAAATGGGAATTAATCACAAATATAGCACGTTTTCTCGACTTTATAAAGCCATAAAATTCATCTGTTCGGCCTTTGGGCCCTTTCACAGACCCAAATGACAGATTACCCTTTCATTATATACTTCCGCGTGTTTTTTTGGTTTTAGAAAGAATATCAGTTTTTACATCCTCTTCTTTAGTATAGGTCGCCAGGTTTTATAATAACTTTTGCCTGCACGTTCTTATAATTGACGTAAGCAGCCTCTGCCCTCTCTCTCGTACACGGAAATTGAAAAAGTCAGTCTGTATAAATTAAAATATACAAATATTAAAACCAAAATATGTAAACATTAAAACCATTCCCAGTACTGGCCAGTAGGGCCGTCCTCGCGAGTAAACATTTATACAAGTCAATTCCATGCAAATAAAGAGAATGAAGATAACACTGGGAAGAAAGAAACTCCATCAAAGAGTTTCGTGAGTGAATATGTATATAAAGTGACAGGCAACGTGCTGAACCGCGTGTAGAGGGCCTGGGTCAAGCTACGAGTCTATTCTTGTTGTCAAAATAGTTGTCGAGAACAGAAATGAAAGCTATTTTTCGATACGCAAAAGAATAATCCCGATTGAAATAAATAAACAGTGATCGAATAAAAGAAATTGTCGGCTGTTTAGCGCTAAGTGACGTGATGTTTTCAAATTCGCTGCTACATTCGAACTCCAGGAAAAACACGCTTTTGCGCATGTCAAATGGGTACCTCGCTCATGCGCTTTTTCAAGAGTCATCCCATAGTAGTCTTTATGGCGAGGTGAAAAGCCTCATTTAGGGAGATATTTCTTACTGTACTTGAATTAATATCCACTATTTCTCTTCATTATTGCGGAATTTGAACGCTGAATGATTTAGTAGTTCCTCTAGCTACAGAATTATGCTTCTTGAAAGCGACGCACCGAGGTAATGGCGGATAAACGGAAGCTTCAAGGTATGAAACGAAGTGTACTGGCTTTCATGGCTATTTTTGATCTGCAGAGTTTTTCGCGAACTTCCTTTTACTTCACTTCTTGTCTGTTTTTAGGGGAAATTGACCGTTGCCTTAAGAAAGTCACAGAAGGCGTAGAAACTTTTGAAGATATCTGGCAAAAGGTATCTGGCAAAGTTACAAGTCATAAAATCTAACAAACGTGATTGTGATGCTATTCTCAGCACGTTTAACTCACTTCGGATTATTCCAAATTTGTACGCATTCTTCCAGGTTCACAATGCCACAAATGCGAATCAGAAGGAAAAATACGAGGCAGATCTTAAGAAAGAAATCAAGAAATTGCAGGTTTGTTTCTTCTTTCCTCTTGTACAATTGCAAGCTATATAAATAATAAGCTTACTTGATATACAGTTGTGCACCCTATATCATATCCACTTTCGGTTTGCCGCCAGTTTTTAATTTCAAATTATTTTCGTCTCTTTTGCAGCGGTTGCGAGACCAAATTAAGACATGGATGGCCTCGAACGATATCAAGGATAAGCGAACTCTCCAGGATAATAGAAAGCTCATCGAGACGGTATAATTTCATAATGTAATCTTGTTGTTAACTTAATTCAAAATGGCGTTCATTAATCGGCGCCATTTTGTGACACTTAACGTTTATAGATTGTACTACTTTGGCGAGAATTAACTCAGTATGTAACTGATTGTTTAATTGTATTACCTGAAAAATCTTGTTGATTGTATTGCTGTAAAGTCGATACTGTCTCATTGTTTGCTTGTTAAATGTTTTGTATTGTAGCAAATGGAGAGGTTCAAAGTTGTTGAGAGGGAGACAAAAACAAAAGCTTACTCAAAAGAAGGTAAAATAATTTAAGTTAATTTATTATTTTGGGTACTTGAAACATTCTCCATTTCACCTGCATTGATATACCTCTGAGATTCTACATTCTCAATTTTGTGGGACACAGGGCATTTATTTTGTTATTTGCTAGTTGGCTATTTGCTGTGAAATTCTTGAAAGGGAATACTCACAACAATAAGTAAGGATGAGAATCATGCAGCTATCAATGTTATTACCAATTACCTGATGGCCTGGTTTCTGAGATCTGGCCTTGCCACTGATTCCTCGTAAAATCTTTGATGTGTTCATATGAGAGGGCATGCTGGCTTGATTCCGAGATCTCGTTTTCCAACTGGGATGGAAAATTTTACCGTGTGAACACTTCAGCTCAGTTATTGGGATAAAAGCAGGTTGAATTCTTCACAACAGCGCATTCCTGGATGGCATCATGTTACTTTGCTTGTAGTATTTTTCACATTGTAAGCATCCCATTTAACTACAGTGGTATAGCTGTAAGAGTTGCCAAAGCTATGATAGGCACAAATCTGGTTTCTCAAATTTCATGCCACAACTTATCCCCAGGATCTTTGGCATTTCTCACCTCTTAAACCGAACTGAAATTTCTCATATGAACCCAAGGTGAAGTTGGTCACAGTAAGCAGGCCAGCTTCGTCAATCGGTCTTATGTGAAGAGGCCCTTAGAGCTCTGCAAGTTGTAACAAGGCGATAACCTTGTAAACAATTTACCATGCAACACATCAGTTTTATATATAGATCTGTACATCTTACATGTATGTTGACATGTTCAAACTGTCTATATTCTATCACATCATGACTTTTAATTTTTCCAAATTGTTACGGCTCGAGACCAGAAACTAGGTTTAATGATGAATTTCCAAGGCTAGTCACAATAACCCAGTGATATTGTGTGTCTGGTTTTCTAGTAATACTAAGAAATTTTCTACCTTCTTTTCACTTGTAATGTTGCTATTGACAGGCCTTGGACTTGCCACTAAGATAGACCCAGCTACAAAAGAGAGGGAAGAGGCCAGGATCTGGATAACTGTAAGAATACTTTTTTTGGAGTAAATAAGTTTTGTGGTAGTTTTTTTTTTATGTGAAATGGAGTTATAATGTCTCATCACAAAGTGCACACTTATACATGTACATTTATCCTTTATGATATTTATTAGTCATGTGTGTGTTTTGTTATAAATATCATCATTATTGTGGAGTTAAAGAAAAAATAATGGTGCTTCAATGCTTCTTTATGTCTCCAAAATGTTTCATAAAGTTAAACAAAATATTCACTCTAATTTTTGTGAATTACATGCTAATTTAGTTAATAATGAAATCCATGTCTTAGTACTTTGATTTATTTTTAATGAGGCGAATGAGTTTATTATGCACATGAGGTTAGGCACAAGAATGTCATGAGACCTCTTTACTTTTTTGGGATCATCTATGCCAAGTTACAGGCCTTGGTATGGTACTGCTGGTAATAAGCTCTCGTACATTTTGTTGGCTTTTAAAGGTTGCTCAAGGACTCAGATAAAAATTTGGCTAATAAGACTGTAAATCCTAGCTAGACTTGGATAAACCCATATGCTTCAATGCTGACAGGTTGTGTTTGTAAATAACATGTAGCACAGGAATCAACTCAAGGCTCAAGAAGCTACCTTCATGAAGTATCAAATCATTAGTTTTCATTTCAACTTTGGATGTGCATCACTTTTTTTTTGAGGACGGGAATGCAAAACGACAATTTAACTTTTTCTTTTCTTAAACTTTGATGTTCAACTCCAGAGAAAATTGCCAACATTTGATAAATTGAACGAGATGGAATAAGCGTGATTAAGCATGAAACAATGAGACTTCACTCTTTTTAAGTGACGTTTTAGTAGTCGTTGCCATTGTTGTTACTTAAGCTCCATATTTACTCCTTTTGGTATTAAGTTCTGGGCCAATAGCTCCTTGAAATTAGTTTTGTCAACACTAAACTTCTCTTACAACTGTTAGTTCCACAAAGGTGTAGTAGCCCTTTATATATGAAACATGCACAACTAGCAAGCTGTAGGGAGGGGAGGGGAGGGGACCCAAAGCTGGGTTATAGAAGAGAATGATGGACCACAGTTGCATTGGCATCTGCTTGTATTGCCTCCTAACAGTAGAACTGCTATACATAGAGTTAGAGTAATGAAAGTTTCTTACATCATTATTTTTTTCCCTTTCTTTTCTTTTCTCATTGTAGGAAGTTCTGGATAGGCTTCAAATAGAGGTATGCTCTAGTTTCGCTGATGGAATGATGAATTTGATCATGATGCATTGCTAGTTGTTTAAGTTTTTTTGCGTGTGCAGGTTATCTTTTTACATTTGCATTCCCAACCTGGAAAAAAATGGACAAGTTTTAATTCTTGCTACTCCGATTCCATCGCTCTTATGACTCATCTTATGTGTCTGATATTTTTATTATCATTGGGCTATAAGCGCTCTTGCAATTCTGCTCATGACTCTAGCACCCAACTTTGTCACCACTGGAAATCAGCCTTAATAACTGGGCACCAAGATTTTAGTCTGATGGGTGTCCTGTGTATTCCCCTTTATGGAAAATTCATGGAAAAACATAGTACATGTATCTAAGTATAATTTTTGTGGTTAAAACAAATTGCCTTCTAGATAAATATTATGTTGTACCCAGTTTTTAATGTCTGACTTAAAGAATGCTGGACCCTCTTGTTTAATTTAGTATTGGCAAAGTAATGCAGGAGAAAATGTTACATGCCAATGTAACATTCTCTGTTGTTTTGATCAAAGGTGGACCAGATTGAGTCAGAAATAGAGCAAGTTTACGCAGGTTCACGGAAGAAGAAGCTTGACAGAGATGTAAGATTTGTACTAATGAGGAAAAAAGTACAAAGTTCGAAGATATTACCATTAATTGATAGTGCATGAGGACATTTGTTATTTCACATTATAAAAACCTTGGTTAAAATAATTTATTTTACTTTTATTTTATTCAGTGCTTTATTCTTTGATAAAACTTGAAAGAGTGTTTTTTTTGTTGTTGTCAGGAACATCATTTTGCATTACAGTACCTCTCAAGTTGACTGTATTAAAAGTGGTTGTAGAAAATCAAAGTGAACTAACTTTTATCTTCTTTGTTTGTACAGAGGCAG
>OZ037997.1:6716809-6819309 GCA_964035705.1 Porites rus | reverse complement strand
TGAGTGAAGTTTCTATCAAGTTCTTTTTGTTTTGAGTTCTGTTTTTCTCTGAAGCTTGTCTTAAGTTTTTCTTTAGTTTTAAACTTGTTTTTTTTTTGTTGTTTTTTCTTTAGGTAATACACCAGCTAAAGTAGTTAAGTGAGTATCTGTTGAGTTAACTTTTATTCAATTAAAGATTGCTACATTTTAGCATTCTGATTTTCGTGATCTTTTTTTTTTCCTAAGTTCATTCCATTTTGTTTGCCCAGCAATCTACAGTCACTGCTCTACTTTATTAGTGCTGCTATGAAATAATTTTTTTTTGCAGACATCATTTCTATCTAAAGCCACCTTGTTTTGACTTGATCAAATTACTTATTATTTCTTATTACTTATTATTTCATATTTATTTTCTGATTGCCCAGACTTCTGCCGCACAACATTTACAACTGTGGCTGTAATGCCGTTATCTTTGTTGGCAACAATGAGATTTTTACAACTCAATTGCCTCTTGGGGTGTAATGTGCAGATTCTTGGTACTTGAAATTTTATACAACAGGAGGAAAATTTTCTATTTTTTGCCTTGTTTATTCTTTTGTTATAGTTCAATGATGCATTCCAATGCCTTTGAAAATCATGAATCCAGTAATGGAGAAGAGCAGTCACTAAAGACTCCTCCACCAAGCACTCCTCCACCGCCCGTGTCTGGGTATGCTGTGGCTGCCAGTGCACAGCAAAACCATGTGGACAGTGGACCAGTATCACCACCGGCATCTGCTGTAACGTCAAGATTAGTGAATCATGTCTCTTCAGCAGCACCAACGATACCCAATAGCATATCAAGACTTGCATCATTGGCTGGAAATAGTACAGACCAGTCTGTGCAGAGCAACCACCTTCCTGGTAAGTTGACGATGGAAATGTGTGCTGACGACAACAACAACAACAAAAATGATTATAGTAAAAATAATAATTACTAAAGGTAAGGGAGTATGGGTGGGATTGACGGAAATGCTCTTGTGCCCACGCTGTGCTTTACATAAATTTTGAGCTATAGAAGGTCATAATGTGCATGATTAGATTATGAGTGATAGAAGGTCCAAATGAGCATGCTCAGATTGCATTCAATGCATTCCATTATTTCTCATTTAAAGTCCAAGCAAATGCTAGCTACTTACATACCCTGCATTTGTACATACATTCAGCACACGGGTAAAAGAAACCTGTAGATTAGGATTGTCTGCTTGATCTTTGCCTTCCTGTCAGACAGTGAATGACCATTTTGCAGCTTATTAACTCCCGTTCTCTTAAATTTTTGCAGAAACAGAAAGCATCCCATCAAGTATGTCCGATTTTGTGTCATCCATTGCATCCCTTTCCATCACATCTCCTCCAACGATATCAACAGCAACACAACCGTCACAGCCAAACTCAATGCCGCAACCGTCTCCAGGTCTTAGTTCTGTGATAGGAATCAAGCCTGCAACATCTTCAGTGGTGCCGACACCTGTACAGTCTGTTTCAACAAGCCTGACATCCTCTGCACCTCCAAGTTCTGTCCCTTCATCTGTTCAGTCGTCAGATCTTAGTGGCTTTAACTTGTCGATGCCTCCTCCTATGGTGTCCAATTCCAGTTCCGTGTTGTCAAACTCTGCAGTTTCAATGGGAGATTCTTTGGTGCATGTACCTTCGTCCAATCCACCCACATCGATTTTGAATGGTTCCCATCTCATGTCTAACACAGGAGTGAGTCAAGTATTTGTGGCAGTACAGTCAACTTTGTCCTAACAGACACCTCTATAAGACAGACTCCTCAGTAAAACCGACACCCTGCCTTTCATTAATTACTCCCTTTATTTGACTCTCTATAAGACCAAAATCACTCTTGACAGACCTTAAGTGGCTGTCCCAATGGTGTTCGTCCAAAGAGAGTCGACTGTGTGGGTTTGTCAAAAGACACCGTTGTTGGCACAGTGAATTGTGAAATTGTTCACTTATACACTCTAGACCAAACCTTTTCTCATTTCCTTTTTATTTGTTTACTGATGCATTACCTTTCTAAGTAAAACACTGAATAAGATATCATAGACCCCACACAGAAAGAATTTTCTGGCATGTTATGTTTACTTCATCTAGTTTAATTGACTTCTTCTCTTCATATTTTTTTCCAACAGGCTTCAACATCAAATTCATTTTCATCATTGAAGTCGATAGCAGCACAAGCAGTAGCTACAGCAGGATTGAATAATCCCATCTCTGCACCAACAGACTACAGTGCAGAAAGCAGAGGTGAAGATTATTTATTATTGAGAAATAAATGTCAAATTTCCCAAAATGACATCTTACACATGTAATTTTCAGAATTTTACTTGTGTTTCCACAATTCTTTGTGAAATTTGACATTTACTTTCTCAGGCTCCCATGAGAAATAGTCTTTGGTGTTATAACAGATAACTAATTATATCTATAGCCCTTGAAAAATGTAAAAAAGAATGTGACTTTGTTTAAATTATTCTGGTACAAGGTTTTTGTCCACTGAAAATTGAAATTACTCAATTTCCTGATGGATTCTGTCTTCACCCCTTGCTCTGTCAGAAGGGGCCAAAGTCAAATGTAGAATGTAACTTCAAGTCATAGCAAAAGAAAACTCCATATTTCATTTCACCGAGTTGATCATATTCAACCTGACTATCATCCTTACAGTGCAACCACTGTAACTGAGGCCACCTGGACAAAGTTGGCCATCGGATTACAGGAAAATAACAACACATTCCAAGAAAGTTGGTTGTGGGCCAATCAGCAGCTCATTAGAAAACAATAAGTTACTAGAAGCACAAAATTTAAGTATTGACAGCAAACGTTTCACACTAAAGCAGAATGTTTCACCAGACGATGTTTTTCTATTTGAAACTAGCACCCCAGAGACATATTTGTTTGACACAAGCTGTTATTTTGTCATCTACCAGCAATTTCTTCATTACCATTGCACTTTACAATAAAAACATGCAACCAGGATATGACCAATGTTTTCATTTTTCGCCTCAGTCAACACTAACAGACCTCTCAGGAAACATAGGCTTTCGTGTCAGTGGGTTCAGAAGGTCACGTCTGTAGTTTGTAATTGGTTGATTTTGATCCATGTTGTTGATTTTGTTCTGTGGTAATAATGATTGACAACTAACGTTCTCAGAATGTATTGTTATTTTCCTGTCTTCCAACTGGTCAACTTTGTTATAGTAGTCGCTCTTTAAGTGTTACCAGCTCTTGACTTTGTCTTTTCCTATGACCTTTTATTGAATCTTTCTGTATTTTCAGTTTTAAAGGGGCAATGTCACGAGGGTATTGCTGTTCTAGGTCAATTCTGTGCTATGCTCCTGTAGAGTTATGAAGAAGATAATGTAATAAATAAATTAATAAATAATAAATTTTGGGTGATTTTCGCAGGCATAACATTTAAACTTGAGAAAGTTGTTTCAGTCCATGTTCATCCTTGTCCTCCATTGCAACAGAAAACAGGAAACAGTTTCAATGCTTAAATATACATGCAGTCTTCAATAACAAAACTGTTCCTTTATTTTTGGAATTCAATTGATGCAAAGACAAGTTTCAGCCTTTTAAAAAGATGGCAAATAGCGTGACTTAGCCCCTTAAAACTTCTCATTTCTTTATCCGTTTTTAGGACTATTTGATTCAAGTGGTAGTCAAACAGCAGATGAGAGCAAAGTAGTTCAAGAGACAAACACAGCACACCTTCAGCCTCTCCTTGGCGTGGCGCCACTGGGTCCTGTACCCTTGAACAAAGAGAGGTGTTATCAGTTGGCTATGCTGGAAGCTGCTTACCATCATCTACCACTTCCGGCAGACTCAGAGAAAGTCAGGTACAAACACGTTTTGTGGTAATAGGAATGTGATGAAACAAAAATCAAGGACGTAAGGACCTTGACTTTTCGATGGCTTTGTGTCATCAATTCTTATCAGAAATGTGTTGGTGAATTTTAAGCCAGGTGATAACATGAGAAAGATGTTTATTCAGTCGTTGACACAGGCATCTCAGAAGAAAAAAACAGAATACTCCCAACAGGAGTTGGACCAGATCAATTAGGTTTCTGGGAAACTACCCACCTACCCCTCCCCTAAGCCAGCATTATGACTTACTTCTCACTTAGGGCAAAATGTTGGTTTAGGGGAGGGGTGGTTGGGCAGTTTCCCAGAAACGTAAAATTGTTCCGTTAAACCTATGACCTTCTGGTATAAACTAGTCAAGATGCTCTACCACTAAGCTGCAGGAGAGGTGGGAGTTCGGTGGTTTCGATACAAAGTCTTTTTGATACGAACTCGAGCAGTGATATTGCGCAAAAATTTCGATCACTTCATGTATATAGTTTGCGGGTGAACATGCAAAACATTTCGGGTGAATATTCTTCATTCTTTAAGCCAAGTACCTGGAACTATTTACACCTGAACTGAATAAACTTGTATCAAAACGACTTTGTATCGAGAGAACGTAAACCGGGACATGTGGAAGTTTAGTTACTTTCCTGGAGATTATATTCTTTTTAGCTCTGGTGGCTTTCTGCATGATTTGAAACTTTTGATGAAATATCACAGACAACCCACAGTACACGTACGCAGAAAGAAAATGTTATCTTGTTTGTTCACCTTCACCTAGCCTTTAATGTAAGCATAATTCATTCGGGCAAGCAAGCGCTTATTGATCGCTATCCTTGATGCAAAGTCGTCTTCAGTGCATTTGTGTAACTGGCTATATAGAATGAACTCATTGTTCAGGGAAACTTAGAAGACTTGTTTTGATCCCTACAAACTGTAAAACACTCACAAACAAATCACCTCTATTAATATTATCTCAAGCTTGCGAGTACAGTGACATAGGCGACTCAAAAGAAAAAATTTGATGTTCTTGTGTTGTTTATTGACAGGCATTGTTTACCACGTAATCCCTACCCTACACCCCCTCACCATCATCAACATCCCCCACAACATGTAGACTCTATAGAATTTTTCCAGAGATTGTCAACAGAGACGCTGTTCTTCATTTTCTATTACCAAGAGGTAAGTATCTGGTGTTCTTTGAAGTAGGAGGCTAAAAAAGGCTGCTCAGTCGTGCCTTAGTTATGAGGGTGAATTAAGTCCCCAAAAATATGCTCACAGAGCTTTACAGGCATAGAAATAACTTTTTTGGAGAACCAAAGGGCTTGATATTTCCGATTAGGTCACTGGTTTAGTCAGACAAAGAAGAAATTCGCGGGACGTACATTAACTATGTTGAATTTAAATTTCTTTTATTGCTATGCAAATCTTCAGCATTAATAATTATAATGGTCGTCAGTATTGCTATTAATTTTTGATCTGTCTGGTTGTGGTGCCTGGCCGCAGGTTACATTTGCTCTCACACTAGGCAGATGTTAGTCAAATGTTAGACAATATCCCATGAAGAACTGTTATTTCAACTCTGGTTTCGCAGCTTCTTTTATGCTCTTTGGAATTAGGAGTTTTGTGTGTATGATATTGCCTAGTCCCTAGGCCTCATTATTCCTTCTCGGCCAATTCGTTTCGGGTCACGTCGTCCGAGCGATAAGTGAGGCCGTTTCTAGCCCGTACGCCTCGGATACGAGAAGGCCTGGGAAAACGCCGTGCAGGGACTAGGCAATGTATGATTCTGACTGACTACTCCTAATTGCAACAATCTATTTTTTTAAATAGAAAAATGAAAACAAAAAAGAGAACGGAAAGAAGCTAAATAGGGATAAATTAGGCACCCCCACTACATCCAAGGGTCTGGTCTGTTGCCAATGATAAAGAAAAATTTAGTTACGTTCTCTTATCTCAGTTGATGTCAATTTTTTAAAGTATTATACTGCATAAGTGTTTTCAGGGTTATCATTATTTTTTTTCTTTTTCTTGTTTTTGTTTTTCCTTGTTTGTAAGACAACGCTTTTACAGTTAGAAACTTCAAGTTTGTCCTTTTAAGGTTACGCTTGCTTTAATCAGCAAAATGACAGAAAACAGTAGTCAATTCTTGTTAATATTTATTTCAGGGAACAAGAGCACAGTACCTAGCAGCGAAAGCGTTGAAAAAACAGTCTTGGAGATTTCACACTAAGTACATGATGTGGTTTCAAAGACACGAAGAACCCAAAGCTATTACGGACGAATATGAACAAGTAGGATTACCTTAATCACTAAAGTGGGTTTATTTGTATCCTTGTAGTGTTCTGGGACGGGAGTGTTGTTAGAAGGAATTTGGACAATTCCAAATTGATTAGGTGTTTGGTTGATTGATCAATTGATTCAATCATTAATTCGTTGATTAATTGGCTGATTGATTTGTATCTTTATTGCGTTCTTCCTTTCTTTCTATGCCGTTATAAATGGGACAGTGTCCCGATAATGCGCACATAAGGGAAGAAGGAACAATATTATCATTGATCTGTAATTCTGAGAAGTTTTAGTGTAGCATCGAACTCGGCCAAGCGCGATGCAAACGGATCTTCTCAAGGTTCTCTTACACCCCGCGCATCTTTTGAATTCCCGACATCCTGTTAGAAAATCAAAGGCTGGTACATGCGTAGTAACGTAACGGGATACTGTTCCTTTAATTGCTTCTTATAAGCTCCCCCAGCCCCCATTGATAGGCCCATCTATCTGTAAACCAAACACATACAAAAACAATACATAAGATCAGACCTCCCCCCCCCCCCCCCCGACCCCGCATATGAGCCCCATCCAGATTTATTGAAATGGATTTGGACTTCCGGTTGACGTCACAGCGTCTGTCGCTCAAAAATGCTGTTGTTTAAGCTCCTTATTGTCGATGGGTTTAACTGGAAATGTATCCTATCATTCATTCATTTTCTGACTTTGGGTTCTGTCCTTTCAGGGAACTTACATCTATTTTGACTATGAAAAATGGGGCCAAAGAAAAAAAGAGGGCTTCACATTTGAGTATAGATACCTCGAAGACAAGGAACTGCCTTAGAGGATCGTAAAGAAGGGTCAATAACCAGGCGTGGTCTAAATCGCGAGACACAAACCTCAAGGATAAAAACCAAACAACAAATGGCACGTAACCTATGCGTGCGAGGCACGTGCTAGCAACGAAGAGGACGTGAGAGGAAAAGGTTGCGACACTCGTGCAGATTTTTTTTACCGGCAGTGTCCATGTTGGGTTAGTTTGAAGGGATTAACGGATCTGATCTTGACAGCTCCGTTCGACCTCGTCTGTTTTATGAACACTGGCTTGTTTATAATTGTAAATATGAATGCTAGCTCTAACAATTCCGTTCATTAAAAAATTGAAGCATATGCGGTCCGTTTCCTCTTGCAGTAACTAGTTAACACCTCTTCTCCGGTTATAGATACAAACTTTCGCGTTAAATTGAATTTTTTGGACGCTTAGCTAAATCCTCGGCGAAACGCGTTGAAAGCTTAGCACTTGGTTGAAAGAACTTGTTGTTACTCGGGCTCAGCGTTCAAACTTTTTTGTCTTATACAATATTTTTCTAAATGTCTGGTCGACAAATATAAGATTTCGTTAGTGACCTATGTCCTAACCTGCGTCTAAAACCGGCTAGTAACGTCTGCCAACGGACACAACGAATCACCGGAAGTGCGTTTCGAGTTTCCCTTGAACCTCACTGGCCAATCGAACAATGGCTTTTTTAACAGGCAAATCGTAGCGCATGCTTGCGGACTCAACGAATCACCGGAAGTGCGTTTCGAATTTCCCTTGAACCTCATTGGCCAATCGAACAATGGCTGTTTTAACAAGCCAATCGTAGCGCATGCTTGCCTACGGACTGTACCAGAGGTTTAGTTTTGTCTGCTGCGCAGGGTATCGATGTGTCTTCTCTAGAAGACGTTCAAAAACGGTCGCTGTTGCTCGTTGATGCCTACCTCAGAAATCTTAAACCCGACTTAGTTGTTAGTACCCTTTGCACATATACCCTTGTGTTTTAATGTTTTAGTCAGTATAAAAACTGCCTCTCCTCTCCCTCTAACCCAATATTTTGCCCTTTGTTCGTTAATGTTAACGTAACGGGGAGGGGAGGAGAGGGGAAGGTGGGCGTGTATTTCCTTTATGGTAATGCGTTACCTCACCTCTACCCCACCTAGGAGCCAATTACCCCTTCCCCACCCCGCCTCACCAAGTTTGCGTACCGTTAGTACTGCCGCCTTTTAAGCCTCTATAGCGCCCACTTCTTCGAAGAACTACTTAGCACAACCCTTTTAATGTGCGACAAAATTTAATCTCTCTAGCTTAGCTTAGAGAACTCTTTTCTGCAGTTTTCAATTTTGGGGTGGCAATTTCGGCCAATACCAAAATAATTGTACTGCCTAATCACAACAGTCAGAACTGAAAGCAAGTACATGTACGCGTTGCCAAGAGCGGAAACAAGCATGCTACTTAGATTTGGGTTGGAGGTTTGTTCATATTCTTGAGGTAATGCGATAGCAAAGAAAAAACAAATCGATTGATACTCTTCCTAAAAAATATGTGGACGCGTTGCGTGACGATAAAAAACGGCTGCCCACGACTGTACTTTGTCAGGAGCCGACCTCCTGACTTTGTGGAAACAGGCTAGTGCGATGACGGTCAGATTTGTGAGTTCCCCGTGCGACTGAATCCGGATTCCCTTCTATGGGGCGAAACTGTGGTGCGACCCTGGTGTTCGATTACTAATACCGTAAATCCTCTATTAAGCTCCCCCCTCTCAAATAATCCCCCTGCCTCTAATAAGCCCCCCTTTTCAGAGGAAGAAAATTAATAAGCCCCTCCCCCCTGTCCGCTCCCCTAGTTTTTGTTCACTAATAAATGATAGACGTATTAATCAATCACGACTGTAATACTTCGTGTGCACTGATCCGGGATGGTTAATTTAATAAGCCCCTCGGAGGGCTTAATAGAGGATTTACGGTGGGCTCCTGGTAACTCAACTTTATGTGCGCTGTTAATTTGCTTGTCAGAAAAGTAGTCTGCGAATAACAGGGTACCGAAATTTAAGTATGCTTTTCATAAGTATTTGAATTGTGAAAGCTTAGAGAGCCATTATGGCCATTTTTGCCTGGTACAACCAAACGTGGAAGTTTTTTGAATGAGCAGTGCGCTTGAAGGGAAGAAACGAATCGGTGCTGTCTAAATAAATCAAATTTTGGCGCGTGCACTAACCGCTGACGAAAATATAACTTAAGGCCAAGAAATTTTCTAAACTCGTCCTCAGGCCTTCTCAAACATACAGAGCATTTTCCGTTGAATTTCTGTGATACATCTTACCTTATCATAAAATTTCTTATCTTAATGAACAGAGGGTGTAACAAAATAAAAGATAGTCTTTCAATTGCCCAGTAGAAAGGAACGTTGAAGCAGAGACGTTTTGTTAGAAAATTAGGGTGAGAACATGGTAAGAGTGAACGGAGTACATATACAGCGTTCAATCTATCTTATTTCCGGTCCTTGCGTGAGGAAACGTAGAAGGTGGATTGCGTTTGAGAGAATATTGACTCGGACCGTGGCCGTGGGTGTCAAAGACTTTTCACGCGTTTTTTCCGGTTTCAGCCTGCGGTCAACAACAAAGTATCCCGCCATCTGGTAAAATTAGGAATCCAGCAAATTTTTGCTGTAGAATCCGGAATCCTGGGCTTGGAATCTGGAATACAGCTACAACTCACAGAATCCGGAATTCCATTAACGATTGGAATCCGGAACCCGAGTTCCACTGACAAAGAATCCACAATCCAGTACCTCGAATCCCGAATTCATGGCATGGAATTCAGAATCTAAAGGGTGCGTTTCTTTAGGATGATCCGGATCAGGATCAGTGATCGGAGATCACTCGAATCATGGCAGATCAAATGAACTGATGAATCCACAAACAGTAATCGGCTCCTGACTCTGGACAAGGATTCATCGGTTCTTTTGATCTACCATGATCCGAGTGATCTCCGATCACTGATCCTGATCCGAATCATCAAAAGGAACGCACCCCAAGACTGTCTCTCGCGATCTCTTTGGTCACACTTCTCGATTTCCGTTCTGGCGTCCTATCCAAATAGAGATGACTGGGGACAAGTCAGCTTTCTGAGTACGGTGGTGGTGGTATGCCTGTTGGATGCACAGAGTTACCAGCTTCTAGACAGCAAGGGGCCGCGTCGCACTGCGATGGGGGGTGGTTGTATACCACGAACCTGGGCGAAGGAGCAGGCACTGAGCGCAGAACAGACCGGTACCTGTTTGGATTCCTTTTCTTGTCATGGAATACTGCGACGACAACGACAACCACGGTGATTACAGCAACTGTAGCAATAACAATTCCAACGATAGTCGCGGTCGAAAGACCACTCACAGCCCGGCTCGAAGGACCATCTACTTGTCTTGTTTCTACCGCTTCAGGATCCAGACATGTCTTGTCATCTCCGAGTTCAGGAAAGTTCTCGCAGTTCATTTGATGGGGCCAATCAATGTTATGCTGATTCATGAATGAGGCACAGTCCGTCCTTACTCTTCTGCATAATCGTCGACACGGAAGCAAGACGTTGTTTATGTGCGGCTCGCACTTAGGCACATAAATGTGGCATAAAAACCTCTTCAGTTCTAAAGAGCAATTCACTTTCACTAGCAACCAGAATTTATGAAGTTCAAGAGCCGCTTCTGCCTGTGTGTGGTGGTTAAACATATTTGGCATATACGTTAAATTATATCCAGTGTTTTCACACATCGAAATCTTGATCTTTTCGCATTTTCTCCAATTAGAGATTTTACCAGTTGGTGACACAGCCAAAGTTGTTGACAGTGTTGTTGATATTTGGGTTTTCTCGGTTACCTTAGAATCCAAACAGGTCTTATTTTGCCCAAGCTTGGGAAATTGCTTGCATCTTAATCGCTCGGGCCACGAGAAACCATACTGACGCATTAAAGGAGCACAGCCTTTTCTCGCTCTCTCACAGAGTGATCGGCAAGGAGGAAATTCGTTTTCCTTGGCATGCAGCTCACACTTCGGAGCAAACACAGTGCACAAAAAGATCTTTAAGTCTGGCGAACATCTGATTTCTACGAGAGGCCAAAACTGGTGAACATCAAGTGCTGCTTCCTCCTGCGTATCGTGGTTGAACATGTTCGGCATGTAAGTTAAATTATAACCAATATTTTCGCACATAGGAATTTTTATCTTTTCGCATCTTTTCACTTTGCCAAGGGTGAAGCACAACGTAGTTAAAGACAGCCAAAGTATAAACACAGAGCGGTGTGACACAACCATTTCTATAGCTAATACCTGATAGCGATCAGCGCGGTGTTCTTGAGTATTGGAACAGGAAGCACTAATCAGCAAGCGCCTACGCAGTCCTAGAGGATAACGTAATATTAATGTGGCGTGGAAAACGGAAATCGCTCTCGAAACAGTTATTTCGAGAAAGGTTGTCGCAAAAAATGTGCACGCGACAATCACCCCGAAAGGTAATATGGGATATTATCAATACTCTGTTCCTAAAGCACATGCCATCGGCGTGCCCCGGGGGTAGACCCCCGAACCAACTAGGGGGTTGTACTGGGTGGAGCAAAGTTAAGGAGTTAAGACAAAGTCCCCTAGGTCAAGTGCTTCTCAACGAAAAACCCCCCTGATTTCCACCTGATATAACTGGAATTCACTTGACGCAGGGGGCATTTTTATGATATTTGGGGATGAAATTTTACTCATTCGTGTACGTGTTTTAAAAGCTTGGAGAAGCAATATCATACTAAGCTTTATTGAACAAAAATCACTACAATCAAAGAACACCTGAAGACAGATTTCTCATCAAGTTTCTTTTTCACGATGTTGGTTTTCTCTGGCACGACTCTTTTTTTCGGCACGACTTTTCTTTTTCGGCCCGACCATTTTTCGACACGACTTTTTGTTTTTCGTGAGAAAATGCAAGGGGTGACAGGCCGCACATCTATACCGGCATGAAACCTTGTGCTAACCTTTTATACTTTAGCTCTAAAGAGCATGTCCTTTAGGGATTTTCCTTTCTTGTAGGAAATGATAGGTGGTTCTTTAAAAATTTGGCTAAGTAGCGGTTAGTTTTGTATAAGATTCCATTTTTTCATTAAAACTTCTTTTAAAGTAGACACTGAGGGCTGGTACTGTGTCACAAAAGGCAATATTTCTTTTTCCTCTTTGTTGTTGTGTTTCATGAGAGCAGACTCCCTCTCTGTGAACTTTATATCTGATAGAAGGTTTTCTATCATAGTTTGTGGGTAGCCTCTGTCAATCAAGCATTTTTGAAATTTGAAATATTTTCCTCAAACGTAGCGCATGCTTGCCTACGGACTGTACCAGAGGTTTAGTTTCGTCTGCTGCGCAGGGTATCGATGTGTCTTCTCTAGAAGACATTCATTACGGTCCCTGTTTCTCTTTGATGCCTACCTTAGAAATCTTAAACCCGACTTAGTTTTTAGTACCCTTTGCACATATACCCTTGTGTTGTAATGTTTTAGTCAGTATAAAAACTGCCTCTCCTCTCCCTCCTCTAACCCAATATTTTGCCTTTTGTTCGTTAATGTTAACGTAACGGGGAGGGGAGGAGAGGGGAAGGTGGGCGTGTATTTCCTTTATGTTAATGCGTTACCTCACCTCTACCCCACCTAGGAGCCAATTACTCCTTCCCCACCCCGCCTCACCAAGTTTGCGTACCGTTAGTACTGCCGCCTTTTAAGCCTCTATAGCGCCCACTTCTTCGAAGAACTACTTAGCACAACCCTTTTTAATGTGCGACGAAATTTAATCTTTGGCTTAGCTTAGAGACCTCTTTTCTGCAGTTTTCAATTTTGGGGTGGCAATTTCGGCCAATACCAAAATAATTGTACTGCCTTTATCACAACAGTCAGAACTGAAAGCAAGTACATTTACGCGTTGCCAAGAGCGGAAACAAGCATGCTACTTAGATTTGGGTTGGAGGTTTGTTCATATTCTTGAGGTAATGCGATAGCAAAGAAATAACAAATCTATTGATACTCTTCCTAAAACATACGTGGACGCGTTGCGTGACGATAAAAAACGGCTGCCCACGACTGTACTTTGTCAGGAGCCGACCTCCTGACTTTGTGGAAACAGGCTAGTGCTATGACGGTCAGATTTGTGAGTTCCCCGTGCGACTGAATCCGGATTTCCTTCTATGGGGCGAAACTGTGGTGCGACCCTGGTGTTCGATTACTAATACCGTAAATCCTCTATTAAGCTCCCCCCTCTCAAATAATCCCCCTGCCTCTAATAAGCCCCCCTTTTCAGAGGAAGAAAATTAATAAGTCCCTCCCCCCTGTCCGCTCCCCTAGTTTTTGTTCACTAATAAATGATAGACGTATTAATCAATCACGACTGTAATACTTCGTGTGCACTGATCCGGGATGGTTAATTTAATAAGCCCCTCGGAGGGCTTAATAGAGGATTTACGGTGGGCGCCAGGTCACTCAACTTTATGTGCGCTGTTAATTTGCTTGTCAGAAAAGTAGTCTGCGAATAACAGGGCACCGAAATTTAAGTATGCTTTTCATCAGTATTTGAATTGTGAAAGCTTAGAGAGCCATTATGGCCATTTTTGCCTGGTACAACCAAACGTGGAAGTTTTTTGAATGAGCAGTGCGCTTGAAGGGAAGAAACGAATCGTTGCTGTCTAAATAAATCAAATTTTGGCGCGTGCACTAACCGCTGACGAAAATATAACTTAAGGCCAAGAAATTTTCTAAACTCGTCCTCAGGCCTTCTCAAACATACAGAGCATTTTCCGTTGAATTTCTGTGATACATCTTACCTTATCATAAAATTTCTTATCTTAATGAACAGAGGGTGTAACAAAATAAAAGACAGTCTTTCAATTGCCCAGTAGAAAGGAACGTTGAAGCAGAGACGTTTTGTTAGAAAATTAGGGTGAGAACATGATATGAGTGAACGGAGTACATATACAGCGTTCAATCTATCTTATTTCCGGTCCTTGCGTGAGGAAACGTAGAAGGTGGATTGCGTTTGAGAGAATATTGACTCAGACCGTGGTCGTGGGTGTCAGAGACTTTTCACGCGTTTTTTCCGGTTTCAGCCTGCGGTCAACACCAAAGTATCCCGCCATCTGGTAAAATTAGGAATCCAGCAAATTTTTGCTGTAGAATCCGGAATCCTGGGCTTGGAATCTGGAATACACACCGTAATTTTTAGGGAGTTATTATAACTCCAAAAATGGAGTAAAAATTTTAGGTACAGGATAACCCCTTTTTTGGGGTTATTTTAACTCCTAATTTAACTCCGAATTTGGGGTCATTTTTACTCCTGAAAAAGAGTTCTTTTTACTCCCAGTCTGGATTTAAAATTACTCCGAAATGGGGTTATTTGTACTCCTTACATGGGTTGTTTTTACTCTTTTTGGAGTTAATTTAACTCTGAAAGTGGAGTAAAAATTTTAGGTACAGGATAACTCCTTTTTTGGGGTTATTTTAACTCCTCAATATCTGGGGTCACTTTTACTCCTAAAAAAGAGTTCTTTAAACTCCTTTTTGGAGTTAAAGTAACTCCACGAAAAATAACTCCACTGCAAGGAGTTAAATTAGCCCCACTAGAGGAGTTATTATAACTCCCTGAAAATTACAGTGCAGCTACAACTCAAGGAATCCGGAATTCCATTAACGATTGGAATCCGGAACCCGAGTTCCACTGACAAAGAATCCACAATCCAGTACCTCGAATCCCGAATTCATGGCATGGAATTCAGAATCTAAAGGGTGCGTTTCTTTAGGATGATCCGGATCAGGATCAGTGATCGGAGATCACTCGGATCATGGCAGATCAAATGAACCGATGAATCAACTCTGGACAAGGATTCATCGGTTGTTTTGATCTACCATGATCCGAGTGATCTCCGATCCGGCCGATCCTGATCCGGATCATCCCAAAGGAACGCACCGTAAGACTGTCTCTCGCGATCTCTTCGGTCACGCTTCTCGCATTCCGTCCTGGGGTCCTACCCAAATAGAGATGACTGGCGACAAGTTAGCTTTCTGAGTACGGTGGTGGTGGTATAACAACAACAACGTATTTATTTAAAGAAATATAAAGTTTACAATACTTCATGTCCTGCAAATAGCTACAATGCTAATCTAGGCAGGACAAGACTTTAACTAAAGGCGTTATTAAATTACATAAGAAAAAAGAAAAGAAGAAATACAAAAACATACAGAAAGAAACACCTTACATATAAATTCAAGTACAAGGGATTTTGTTATTTGAAAAAGACTAAAATTACAACTGGAGGTATATACAACATATCAGGTTAACTTCACAAAATATTCTATTAAAAAATTAACATTCAAGTAATTATCTTCATTACCTAGAACATTAAGGAGTAGTGATTTAATTTTTTTAACGAAAATTAGAAACGATTATAAATTGATAACAAAGAAATTGGCCGATAGTTTTCAGGTAACGTCTCGTCTTCACCCTTATACACTGGAATTACTTTTGCATATTTAAGCTTTGCAGGGTAAACCTCAGTTAGTACAGAGTGGTTAAAAATTTTGGTTAATGGTATGGATATGACTGATTTAGCAAGTTTTAACAGTTTAACAGGGGTAGAATAAAGCCCCAGGGCTTTATTGTATGGCAACAAGCTAATTTCTGTTTCAATTTCTTGCGGTATAATTGGATCAAAATAAAAACTGTTCTGCAAAGGCGGATCAAGATAATCAGAAAAAGTAGTGTTAACTTCAGGAATATCGGTTGCAAGTTGATGCCCTATTGACGAGAAGTATTTGTTGAGTGTGTTACCAATCGTTTTAGGATCATCTGATAAAACGCTATGCTTGTTAGAACGAATGAAGTTAATTCTTTTTTATTTTTTCCTTTTCTTCGCATCTCCTGATATTTCGTTAATACCTTTCCATGTCGATCGTGTATTTTTTATGTTAGAGTCGAAAAACCTTTGATAGTGACGTTGTTTACTCAATCGAATAATTAACAGTTAATAAATGAGGCTGAGTATCTTATGAAGAATTATGGAGATCGAGGAGGGTGTTATCCGTCGAGGCCGTAGGCCGAGGCGGATAACACCCTCTGAGATCTCCATAATCCTTCATATGATACGAAAGCCGAATTCAATAACTGTTTTATTATTCATTCAAAATAATACCTAGTTTAAAAACATAGCTAAATCATGCTTACCTCCATCGATCCATCAATGTTCAGTTCATCTTCGATAGTGTACATCTAGGTTTGTCCAGCCCCACAAATATTCTCCAAATAGCAGATGTCGCCCTTCGAGTTGTCTTCTTGCTGCTCTTGCCGTGTTTTTAGCTATTTTTTCGCCTAGTTCTTACTCTTGAAACGAATGAAATGTCCGCCATTTTTTCAAGTTCACAACCAAAACAACTCCACCTCGTTCCCAGGTCTTCTCGGTTAACGGTGCCTTAACTTGCGAAAACGCTGCATTTTTGACGTCATTTCCTCGTTAAAGTCAAAGTTCTTCCAAATTTGGTCATCAGTAACTGGTTATGGTGAGTTAAACGTATACTTTTAGCCAATCAGAATCGGGGAAATATTTTGAATGAATAATAAGGGTTGTTAACTTATTTCTATATATTTTATATTTCGGCCAGTTTGATTCAAAGAACAATTTATTCTTCACCTTTATAGATTTCCTTAGTCCAGCAGTTAGCCAAGGTTTATTAGTTAGCATTTTTAGTTTTCTCACTGAAGCATCCCTGAGCGGTGCATGTTTATTAACTACATGATTTATGGTTTTATAAAGGTGAGAGAACGACTTGTTTACGTCGCAATTACCAGAAACCTCTTCCCAATTAATTGCACTTAGTGTAAGAGAAGGTAACGCTTTACAGGGCGTTAGTCGCTGGTTTCGAAGAATTCAAAGGATCTTAAGGTTCCACATCGATAAATATCAACCACACACAGAGAGATTTATTTCAGAATAAATAAAACGAAAACGCTTAAGTCACATGATTGCAAACGTCAAGTTCCACGTGACCCGATGTCACGCTGTAACGCTATACAAGTCCGTAACACTCCCCCCTGTTGACCAGATTATTATTTGGCTACCTAATTCTATCTGGTCAACAAACCTTACATACTATTGAGACACCTAAACTCAACGATAATTCGTAGCAAAGTTCAAAGTTCATTAAGTCAGATCCTCCAGCCAGGTCTTCCTTCTTCGGTCAGCCTCAACTGCAGCTGCTCGTCTTGGACAGCTTCGTGTAGACACTGGTTGCTCAGTTCTCACTTCAGTGCTAACTGGATCAGGATTCTGGCTTGAGATTACTTCGGTTGCTTGTTGGAGAGGAACTTCGCACTGGATCTCTAAAGGGTAAAGCCGCTGCACAGGGCGCCTGAGTTTCGTGCATTTTCCTCCCTTGCTTCGGACTTGGACCAAAGCTCCCCTGGTACAACCATCAGATCCAACGATGAGATCTAAAATCTTGCCAACACGCCATTTTCCTCTGGGCTGATCTTCTTCATGCACAACAACTACATCTCCAACAGATACAGTTCTGATAGTGTCATTCTGATTAAGGTAACGATGGGCATTTCGCAGCTCGATCAGGTACTCGTTTCTCCATCTTTTCCAAAAATGGTTCAGAACGTTGCTCAGGTGCTGCATTCTTCTGCTTAGATCCTGTGGCTGAGCATCAATGTCATAATCTGGAGTGTCGCTGTTGTTGCTGTCTGGAAGGCTCATTAGGCGTCGCCCACATAAGAGATGCGACGGGGTAAGGGGTTCTTCAGTATCCTCACCAGACACGTAGGACAGAGGTCTACAGTTCAGTATCATTTCCACTTCCACGACTACTGTAAGCAATTCTTCATAGGTAAGGGTTGCACCGCCGATAGTCTTCTTCAGACATCTCTTAACAGATCTGACAAGTCTTTCAAATATGCCACCCCACCAAGGGGCCTTTTCAAGGTTGAACGTCCACTTCATCCGTGCATTGGCAAAGTACTGTTTTACTCCCGGGTCGTTCATCAGTTTCGTGATTTCTCGCGCTGCTGACTTGAAGGTTTTCCCATTATCAGACACCATCAACAGTGGAGTGCCGCGACGGGCAGAAAATCTTCTGAGACTCCTCATGAATGCGAAGGCTGTGAGGCTGGGTACGAGATCCAAATGAATAGCTCTGGTAACACAACAAGTGTAGAGGCAGATCCATACTTTCTGCTGAGGGCCAGAATGATTTTTGACATAGAGAGGTCCCGCAAAATCAACTCCAGTATAGGTAAATGGTGAGCATTCCTTTACTCTAAATTCTGGGAGGGGCGGGGGCGGTGGAGCTTGATATGGCCTTCCTTCAAGTTTTCTGCAAATCACACACTTGTACAGTAGCTTTCTAACGAACTGTCTGCCCTGTACGATCCAAAATCTTGCTCTTAGTTCTGTCAGAGTGGACTTCACACCACCATGCATAACTCGTTTATGGCTGTCTTCGACAATTAAGGATGTGATGTGGTGGTCTTTCTCCAACAAAATGGGGTGCTTGACTGAAGTTGGTAACTCCGCCTTGGCTAAGCGTCCAGTACACCTCATAATGCCCTGATGATCGGTGAAGATGCCAAACTGCTTCTTCCAAATATCAAACTTGGGATTCTTGCCTAAGGACTTCTGTATTTCCTTAATCCAAAGGGTTTCTGCGAATGTAGTATCTTGATCCGTCGACTCGTCTTGGGAAAGGGTGTCCCTTTCCAGTAATAACTTCATGATTCTTACAAACTTTAGAACAAGGACGGTAACTCTTATAAGTCTCTGCAGGTTGCTATAGTCTTCTGCTCTCATGATCTGTGCTATACCGCAGGGTTCAACTGCTGCAAGCATTACGGATGAGGTTTCCTTTTGACACTTTGCTCTTTCCTCAGCTCTGATTTCTGCAAAATATTCTTCAGGTATATGTGTGCTGTCGAACACGCTCTCACTGTTTTCGTTAAAATTGGTTAACCACTTGGGGCCCTTCATCCACAAGGTACACTTTGAGAGTTCTACAGGATTCAATCCTCTCGAGGGAATATCGGCTGGGTTATCCTTTCCGTTACAGTGTCGCCAACTACTCGCTGTTACAAGGCTCCTGATCTCATTGACACGATTTTGGACAAATTGCTTCCACTCCTTTTCTTCGCCTTTGATCCAAAATAATGTTACTTTGGAATCAGTCCAGCAATTTGTATCTGTAATTGCCAATTCCAATTGCAAGGCCTCCTTAACATGCTCAATCAGCCTAGCTAATACCAGAGCGGCAAGAAGCTCTAATCTTGGAATGGATAATTCTTTCGCAGGGGCAACTCTGGACTTGGATGCGACAAACTTGACATAGCTTCCTGTGGTGGTAGTCACGTGCAGGTAGATCACTGCTGCATAGGCCTTACTGGATGCATCACCAAATCCATGAAGGCTACAACTGACAACTCTCTCTTGAACTCCTTGGAAGTAGCATCTTGATAGTGAAAGTGCTGAGTCGGACAACATCCACACACTGACTGTTCTCATTTGTCGAACCAAAGGTTTTGATCGATATCCTTTCAGTGTTCTCAGTCAATAACTTTAGACGCTCTCTTAGCCTTGTGCTCACATAGGTTCGTTGACTTCCACTATCTAGGATAAAACGAGCTTTCACTGTGACTGCTGAATTGCCAGGCTTGTATGTCAATGCTTTGGCTGTTTGAAGCAGGACTGGAGTAGCGGCACTGACATACAGGGCTGTGAGGTTCTGCTTTGAGGTCTTTAGTTGTTTCTGGTTCTGTTCCTGTCTGGGTGCAGCTCTAGGGGTACCTTCATCATTGTTCCCGCGCTGATTCTGAGGCTGTTCTTGACTCGGTGTTCTTGAAAGATTGGTACTATTGTGGGCACTACCTTCATGAGTGCCATCAGATGGGCAAATGCTGATATGGTGTCGACCCTTACACTTGAAACATTGATTCTTTGATTTACAATTTCTGCTGAGATGATCTTTCCTGAGGCAAACAAAACATCTTCCTTGCTTAATGAGAAGATCTTTTCGAGCTGCAGAGTTGGTCACTATTTTGCAGGCGTTAGAGGGATGGCTCTGTTTACAATATGTACAAGTGGGTCCTGAATGTCCTGCAAATAAAGCAGATGTAGTTGAACGCGTCTGAGCCTTTGAGAATCCTTGAATTCCACCTGATAACTGACACTCATCATGAGGGACTGCACGCTCTCTGGCTTTTAACTCGTCCTCCAATGCATGCATAATATTATCTAGCTGCCAATCTTGATCCTTTATTTCTCTACTAATAATCAATCGTAGCTCTTGAGGCAGCTTGTTCATAATAATTGATGAGAGTAAACTTCCATAGGAGTTTGAAGGGATTCCTAGTGACTTAAGGCTTCTGACATGAGACTCTAAAGTGTCATATAGTTCCCTTAGCTTTCTTGTGTCTTGATTAGTCACAGGGCTAACATTAAGAAGAATATCCATGTGGCGATTGATAATTTGTTGCTTGTTTCCAAATCTCTTCTTAAGGATCGCAATTGCTTCTTCATAATTTGATGCAGAGAGAGACAGGCCAGAAATGGCATCAAGAGCTGGTTTCATAAGGAGAGAGTTCAAATAATTGAACTTGTCGATAGGAGCCAATGTAGGATTCTTATGAATAGAGGACTCGAAGGCATCCCAGAAGGTGGGCCATGTACTAACTTCTCCATCAAATTTTCTCAAGTCCAGTTTAGGTAATTTAACTCGAGGGATTGTTTCTTGAGTAGGTAAGCTTAAACTTGGTGTTGGATTAGGAGATTCAACAAGATTATTCGAAGTTTCAACATTTCCAGCAGATACAGGAAGGTTTACCGGAGATTCAACAGAGTCATTTGACGGTAAGAAGTCACTAGTAACAACTTTAGAAGGGCTTACCGGTGTCTCGTCCTTTGGTGCGTCCACGGTCTTCGCGGGGGTCTTCAAAGTTTCTAGAAAATTATCAATTCTAGCAATGGTGAGCTGAATTAATTCATTTACGAGGTCTGCTTCCCGAATTTCGTCTCCGATTTCCTCTTCTTCCACGATTGACAAGATTTCTTCGTCCACAACTTTTAGGGTTTCCAATTTGACGTGCAGGGATTGCCTTTGCTGGTGAAGCTTTGACACGATTAGGGCAAGCGCTTGTTTGTTCCCGTCCAAGTTAACGTCGCTGTACGAGGCATCCAGTTGTTCACTGACGGCGTAAGCAATACGTTTGACGGTTGTTCTGTGCCCTTCACGCGCAGCTTTTTTCCTTGAAATGGCTTTCACTTTGGGTGGCATCACATGCACTTTTAAAATAGTCAACTCGTCGACGAATGAAAAATCCACACCACGTGCTCGTAAACAAGAATTGTCCGGTCCAAGGATTAACACGACAAGAACTATCACCAACAGAATAATCCGGTTCGGAGTGACCATGTAAGAGAAGGTAACGCTTTACAGGGCGTTAGTCGCTGGTTTCGAAGAATTCAAAGGATCTTAAGGTTCCACATCGATAAATATCAACCACACACAGAGAGATTTATTTCAGAATAAATAAAACGAAAACGCTTAAGTCACATGATTGCAAACGTCAAGTTCCACGTGACCCGATGTCACGCTGTAACGCTATACAAGTCCGTAACACTTAGGTCATTCATGAATTCATTAGCATTAAAGCTGGAATAATCCCTAAATTTAGTCTTTTTTGTATGTGGTAATTTTTGCTTGTTTACGTTGACAATACAGACTTGCGAAAAATGATCGGTCGTGTCGGTGACGATATTGCCACTAGAAATATTATTCGTCAGGTTATTTGTGAAGATATTGTCAATTAAGCCTGTTGGATGCACAGAGTTACCAGCTTCTAGACAGCAAGGGGCCGCGTCGCACTGCAATGGGGGGTGCTTTTGTATAACATGGACCTGGGCCAAGAAGCAGGCGCTGAGCGCAGAACAGACCGGTACCTGTTTGGATTCCTTTTCTTGTCATGGCATACTGCGACGACAACGACAACCACGGTGATTACAGCAACTGTAGCAATAACAATTCCAACGATAGTCGCGGTCGAAAGACCACTCACAGCCCGGCTGGAAGGACCATCTTTGTGTCTTGTTCCTACCGCTTCAGGATCCAGACATGTCTTGTCATCTCCGAGTTCAGGAAAGTTCTCGCAGTTCATTTGATGGGGCCAATCAATGTTATGCTGATTCATGAATGAGGCACAGTCCGTCCTTACTCTTCTGCATAATCGTCGACACGGAAGCAAGACGTTGTTTTTGTGCGGCTCGCACCTAGGCACATAAATGTGGCATAAAAATCTCTTCAGTTCTAAAGAGCAATTCACTTTCACTAACAACCAGAATTTATGAAGTTCAAGAGCCGCTTCTGCCTGTGTGTGATGGTTGAACATATTTGGCATATACGTTGAATTATATCCGGTGTTTTCACACATCGAAATCTTGATCTTTTCGCATTTTCTCCAGTTAGAGATTTTACCAGTTGGTGACACAGCCAAAGTTGTTGACAATGTCTTGTCATCTACGAGTTCAGGAAAGTTCTCGCAGTTCATTTGATGGGGCCAATCAATGTTATGCTGATTCATGAATGAGGCACAGTCCGTCCTTACTCTTCTGCATAATCGTCGACACGGAAGCAAGACGTTGTTTATGTGCGGCTCGCACTTAGGCACATAAAGGTGGCATATAAATCTCTTCAGTTCTAAAGAGCAATTCACTTTCACTAGCAACCAGAATTTATGAAGTTCAAGAGCCGCTTCTGCCTGTGTGTGATGGTTGAACATATTTGGCATATACGTTGAATTATATCCGGTGTTTTCACACATCGAAATCTTGATCTTTTCGCATTTTCTCCAGTTAGAGATTTTACCAGTTGGTGACACAGCCAAAGTTGTTGACAATGTTGTTGACGCTTGGGTTGTCTCGGTTACATTAGAATACAAACAGGTCTTGTTTTGCCCAAGCTTGGGAAATTTCTTGCATCTAAATCTCTCGGGCCACGAGAAACCATACCGACGCATTAAAGGTTCACAGCCATTTCTCGCACTTTCACAGAGTGATCGGCAAGGAGGAAATCCGTTTTCCTTGGCATGCAGCTCGCACTTCGGAGCATACACAGAGCACAAAAAGATCTTTAAGTCTGGCGAACATTTGATTTCTATGAGAGGCCAAAACTGGTGAACCTCAAGTGCTGCTTCCTCCTGCGTATCGTGGTTCAACATGTTTGGCATGTAAGTTAAATTGTAACCAATATTTTCGCACGTAGGAATTTTTATCTTTTCGCATCTTTTCACTTTGCCAAGGGTGAAGCACAACGTAGTTAAAGACAGCCAAAGTATAAACACAGAGCAATGTGACACAGCCATTTCTACAGCTAATACCTGATAGCGATCAGCGCGGTGTTCTTAAGTATTGGCACAGGAAGCACTAATCAGTCCTGGAGGATAACGTAATACTTATGTCGCGTGAAAAACGGAACTCGCTCTCGAAACAGCTATTTCGAGAAAGGTTGTCGCAAAAAATGTGCACGCGACAATCACCCCGTAAGGTAATATGGGATACGGTCAGTATAAAACATGTACTGCGGACTGCGGACTGCGGACCACGGACTGCGGACTGCGGACTGCGGACTGGGTATAAAATACGGACTAGGTATAAGACGCGGACTCCGGACTGAGTATAAAACACGGACTGGGTATAAAACGCGGACTACGGACTATGTAAATAAAAACAGCTTTAGAAAGGTAAAACTGAGAGAAATGGAAAGCGGACTAGCAAAAACAGTAGTCCCAGCTTTAACATTCCCTTGGCTGTTCACGTAGTCTATTCTTCCCACGGAGAAGGAAGGTTATGCCGGTACTCAAGGCAACTGAAATTTTACTCTGAATTTTATAAAAAGAAGGAGTTAGAAGAGATTTCAATTTGCAGTTTTAAACCAATAAGAAGCACCGAATTTAAAAAATGGTATTGGTGTTAGTCAGATCAGTAAAATTCTTGTCGAATACCACAATTCCGAATGAGGACTGAATGAAGAACTCGGATGAGAAGGTCAATGTAGGGCATTCCGCGATGCACAAAAGCGGTATTTAGCGGGGAGGGCAAGGGGGGAGGGATTACTTACATACGTGAATAATAACCGAAATGAGTCATCCAACGTTATATTCCAAGCGATGATTATGATGACACGATTTACACCCTGCTCCTGATCCCCGGAGGGGGGTAGTACTGGGAATTCTTGGTGGGGGGTGGTGCCCGGTTCTCCGAATCCTGACCTTATTGCAGACCAAAAAATGTTATTTTCCACACCCATTTTCAGACCAGATCTCTAAAATCCATACCCATTTTCGGACCTGGCCTGATTTAGCCTGTTCCAGGCTCTCAGATAGTTGGGGAGACTCCCCAGTTTTTTCCCGTTTTATTTTCGTGTTCGCGCTTTCTCAATTCAGCGGACCCAGCTATCTCTGAGCCTGGAACAGGTTAGGTATAATTAGGCAGAAATTATGTCATCATTACCAAGTTAGAGCGGAAACAAAACAAAAAAATTTTCCAAATGCATTTCGAATTCGCACATTTCTATTTTGTTCTTATTCATTTGCAATTGAAACGATAAATACGTCCATTCATGTATGCTCCCGTAGTTCCCTCGAAAAACCATACCCGATTCCAGACCAAAAAGGCCCAAAACCCCTACCCTTCCCTTACATAAGGGAGCACCCCCCTGATTCTGACCCTTTCATGATTGTTAGAGACCGAGACAAGGTCTAAAAATGGGTAAAGAAAATAGCATTTTGATCTGGCTCATGATTCAGAGAACCGGGCGGCACACCTCCACCAAGAATTCATGGGAGTATTTACAACTTTAACTCACGTTTCTTGCTATTTAGCGATCTTTTGATCTTATTTTTCCTTACCTAGAACCAATTAGCACCGTTTTTACCAAAGTAGTCCGTAGCCCGTATTTTATACCCAGTCTGCAGTCCGCAGTCCGCGTTTTATACCTAGTCCGTGTCTTATAACCAGTCCGTATTTTCCAGTCCGCGTTTTATACCTAGTCCGTATTTTATACTCAGTCCGCAGTCCGTAGTCCGTAGTCCGTAGTCCGCAGTCCGCAGTCCATATTTTATACTGACCGATATGGGATATGATCAATACTCTGTTCCTAAGGCACATGCCATCGGCGTGCCCCGGGGGTAGACCCCCGGGCCAACTAGGGGGTTGTACTGGGTGGAGCAAAGTTAAGGAGTTAAGACAAAGTCCCCTAGGTCAAGTGCTTCTCAACGAAAAACCCCCCTGATTTCCACCTGATATAACTGGAATTCACTTGACGCAGGGAGCATTTTTGATATTTGGGGATGAAATTTTACTCATTCGTGTACGTGTTTTAAAAGCTTGGAGAAGCAATATCATACTAAGAGGGTCTCAATGGGGTTAACCGATAGGCGTAAAACGGCCAAAAATTTAGCCGATAGCCGTAAAAATTGAAAAATTTTAACCGTTAGCCGTAAATAGGGTAAAAAAGAGTTAACCGTAAAAGAAAGTGTTCCCTAGATTTGCTACTTTTAAGGAAGGTACTAAACTCACTTATGGTTGCGTTTTTTATTTTCCGGCTAGTGTGACTCCGTACCCACGTTAGGCGGAGCGCCTTAACCAAGACCAAGGCCCCCATTTCCGGCGCTCTCCCGGGGAACTAATTTTTTCCATAGCGAAAGTGTGGCTTCCTGCTGGGGATTAATATTTGCAATTTTCCGGAGGTCGTACCCTCGAAACACTAGTAAAACAACACGCAGAGATGTCACTGTTTGTAAAACACGTTGCCGATAAACAACATTTCCCTGTTTTTCTCTGACGCTACGGTAGACATTGTCAAGCCTAGTCCCTGTACGGCGTCTTCCCACGCAATCTCGGTCAAGGCATTTCGGTGGCGAACTTGCTCGGACCAAGTGACCCGAAACGCATTAGCCGCGCAGGAATAATGCGGCCTACGGACAAGGCAACGGCAGACAGTCGTTCCGTACAGTCCTTCGCTATCATTAAAAACACTGGACACGGGAATTTTGTTATTGGCCGTTTTCACGCTAGAGCTAGAAATGGATCATCCGTCTGAGACTAGCCTGTGTACAGTCGCGTCCTCCCCACAGACACCCCTTCTCCAAAATAAGATTATAAGATTCCATTTTTTCATTAAAACTTCTTTTAAAGTAGACACTGAGGGCTAGTACTGTGTCACGAAGGGCAATATTTCTTTTTCCTCGTTGTTGCTGTGTTTCGGGAGAGCAGACTCCCTCTCTGTGAACTTTATATGTGATAGAAGGTTTTCTATCATAGTTTGTGGGTAGCCTCTGTCAATCAAGCATTTTTGAAATTTGAAATATTTTCTTCAAACGTAGTTTTTGAGGAGTTTGTTTGTAGGATTCTCAAGGCTTCTCCTCAGGGGAGCAGACAAATCCTTTTTTAACACTCGGTGGGTGACAAGAGGTGAAATGTGTGTACTGGAAGGTTTCCGTTCTTTTAAAATGTGTCTTTACATCAAGGAGAGATTTTTCCTTGAATCTTGTGCCTTTGTATACAACCGTGTCTAAAAACACAGTCTCAGCGTCAGATATTTCGGCCGTGAATTTGATAGTTGGGTGATGTAAGTTTGCTTGTTCGATGAAGGCTTCGATGTCTGGTTTACTTATGTCCCATAAGGAAAAGATATCGTCAATGTAGCGTTTCCAAACTGTAGGTTTAAAAACGGTACTGCTTAGAATTGTTGTTTTAATATGTGCCATAAAAATATTGGCAAAAGAAACTGCTGTCTTTGTGCCCATTGCAGTAACATGGGTTTGTAGGTAAGACTTTTCTTTGAGGACTGGTCTAATAGCATTTCCTGCGGGTAATGTGTAGGAATAGGAGGGTTGTCTTTGTAGAAGTTTTCATAAGCTTTACAGACAATTTCGATGCCCTCGTTCTGTGGTATATTTGTGTAAAGACTTGTGAAGTCCATCGAAACAAGAAATGTCCCTTTTTTCACCTTTGTGTTTTCAATAAAATTTATAAAGTCTGTGGTATCTTTAAAGTATGATTTCTGTATTTTTGATATTGGTTGCAGTAATGTATCAACCATCTTGTTTGATGAATTACGATGACCCCGGGGGGTACTCCCGCGAATTTTGGATATGGGGATGCCGCGAAAGTTTGTGAACCCTAACCCAATTTAAGGACTAAGAAAGCGAAAACTGATACCCTTTTTTAAGGCCCAAAGCCGAAAAATGACACCCTATTCAAGGAAAAAACAAAATTATTAATATGCAATCATAACCATGATACAGAAACCAAAGGGTAAAAAAACATACCCTGTTTAAGGACCGAGAACCTCAAAAACCATACCCTATTCCGCGGCACAGATACCAAACAAATCAACAAAAATTTCGTATTAAAAACCTGTCTTTGTTTATTTACAAAACTCCTCTTCAACGCGTACACCATTTCAGTTTTACTTTACATAAATAAATCTCTAAAAAGCCTAGACCGGAAACAGAAATTCAGATCTACAAGAAGAATTTTAAATTCTTAAGTGCATGCTCTGTAGTATTTATCATTAGCACCATCTACTACCGCAAAAGTTTGAAGAGAACGGAAACTTATGTATTTATAAACATAATAACAATTCAAATGTCCAGATTTCACTGTCTTTTCAATTACTTCTTGCTCTTTGTCGCCTTTTTGGGCGATTTTTTCGCTCCCTTCTTGGCTGCAGGCTTTTTTGACGCGGGTTTCTTGGCAGGCTTTTTCGATTGTGCCTTTGTAGCTGTCTTTTTGGTTGTCTGCTTCTTTGGCGTTTTCTTTGTAGGTTTCTTTGCGGTGCTTTTCTTGGGAGATTTTTTGGCTGCAGTCTTTTTTGTCGTCTTCTTAGTTGCTGGTTTCTTTGCCGGTTTCTTAGCTGCAGGTTTTTTGGCAACCTTCTTCTTTGCTGGAGCTTTGGGCTTTTTCTTCGGCTCGGCGGCCTTGTTCACTTTAAACGAACCCGACGCTCCAACTCCCTTGGTTTGCGTTAGCTTTCCAGCCGCGACTAGTCTCTTCAAATTCAGCTTCACTTGAACTCCAACATTGTCACCAACTTTGTAATGTTCGCTAATGTACTTTGTCACCTTTTGTCGCGAGGAGCCCGATCGCTCTTTCAGCTCTTTAATCGCGGTGGTGATCATTTCCTCATATTTAGGGTGCTCGGCAGGCTTCTTTGGCGCCTTCTTTTTGGCTGCTGGCTTGGTTGCTGGTGCGTCGGACATGATGACTGATTATATTAATTTGTTAACGATGTTTTCACGAGGGATTCGATAGCGCGACAATCAAACTCACGAACTCTCCACTCGGCGTCGCTTGGGGAGAAGTGACGCAGCAACGAACGCGCATCGTATTCATACACAACATGCGGACCACCGAGGAAACACACACGAAGTGTAGCCATTTCTGACCGCCATTGGAGTAGTTGTGCTTCTTGTCCTAACTTCTTCTTCACTATACGATAATCTCGCTGAACGATCATCAAGAAAACCACTCTATCCGAAAGTTGCTTAGTTTGGGCTCCTGTCCACGGTGAGTTTTGAACGAATTCTCTTTTGTATATGTTACAGTTAAACAATAACTGAGAAACTGCCGTTTGGTTTACTTTGACATTTTACAAAGAACGTCCTACAGCGTTGAGAGTATTTGACATATTGTTGCATTTTGAATGATTTGTGAGAAATTAACGTTCTAACTTTGCATTTAGACCTGATTGAGGGTTGATGGCATGACGAAAGTATGTCTAAAACTTTGCTAAACGTAGGCAACAAACACATCTTGAGAAGTGGCGGTTGGCTGTCGTAATTGCTTTCCTCGTAAACATTTCCCCTAAAATCTCAATAATTCTTCCATTTTATACATCTGTGCCATGAAAATGATTGTAGGAGCCAGTGATACTCATTTTCAAAAGATTTTGTAGATATTTGTGTTATTTTATATCAGAAAAGTGAAGAGAAAGTCATGTTTGGTGCAAAGCATCTTAGCGTGGCGCCTGCTTCGATCCGAAAAACTCATCCAACTTTCCAGCTTTCAAAAATTTTTCACTTAGTTTGGCCTGAAAACCATGTCAAAACAGATCGCACTTGCTTAAAATGATAATTTTAAAGTGTTTTGCATGTAGCAGGTCATTTTAGTGTAATTTAGAGGGGTAACATGGGTCTAACTTTTGCGTATATCGACAGGATATAATATGTATCAAGTCTAAACCTGGCGGCACCTTCGAGTTTTCCTTCCTTTTTACTTTGATTTGCAACCGTTTATATTTGCGTATTTTGCGCTGTAAGGATATTCTTTTTCTGCATAAGGTGATTCAGTTTACTGTCTTCTTTAGTTTTTACTACTTTCCTTTGATGTTTATTAGTTCAGTGAGGAAGAAACGTGGTTGTTTTCATCCACCAATCTCCCGAAATTAACAACCGCCATCTTGTTATTTACTGTAATCCATTCGTCGTTGGATCTTCTCAATTTCTGGGCGATTTCTTCAGGTGTTACCTCTATTCTTACTTTTGCGTTCATGAAAATAATTTTTAATTTTTTCTGTATAGGATCAGGCGTTTCTTGCCATAAATTGAACTATAAGAAACGAAACTTATATTCGTTAGACAACGCAACTTCGACAGTTAAACCACGCAATATCCATTTTCAAAGGGTCAATTCTGATAACTACTGAAACCAATCGACGCTTGCCTGGCATGGTTTCAGTCTTTGTTGAGGCTTTAAAGTTAAATTTAAAGTAAAAAAAACTTTTATTTTTCGTATGATAGATGTATTTTGAGGCTAACATGTGCACGATTTTGTAGAACGTTTTTCGTGTCGAGCTCTCAGCTTCAGGTCATTCTAATGCGCTAAAACGCAACGTAACGAACACTGCATTGGTCGACAACAATTCCTCTGCTAAATCTGGTACATTTCTCACTAAATTGCCTCGATCTTGTCGCAAGTGGCTCGAACATATAATTTTACGAATTTCTAAGTAAAACTAATTGACTACAATATTTTATTTTAGGATATTTTTATGTAAACTTTCAGCTGTGATCGTCGACACACCCTGTGTGACTGAATTAAAATCTTCCTTGATCAATTGTTTACTTCTGCGATAGCACGTTACCAGTCTGAATTTTGTCCTGATCCCCTTTTAATTCAGTTTAAATGAACTACAATGACTTTTTCAAGCTTCTTATTCAAAGTTTAGGATCTAGCATGGTTCATTGTGGCTTAAGTTCAGAGTTTTTCTTGTCTCAAGATGACCGAACGGAAGACGAAACAGACTTTGCATAAGTAATGACTTGTCGGCTCTCCTTTAGAAATCGACAGAAATGATATTCACAAGATAATTCCTTCTAAAGTTATCAGATGATTTTAAAATCAAGATTTTTTAAAATTTGAATGTAAAATAAGATAATTGTCTGCAAAATATGCCTTTTTGGATATAAATTCCCATCATAATTTTGCTTCAATTGAATAATTATTAGGCTCTCTAGCTCAGTAAATGTTCTTCCTTGATCACACAATGGTAATATTTAGTTTTATTATCAACAATAATATTTTTATTTATTGTAGGTAATATATTTTTTATAAATTTTTATTGATAATGGTTTTAATTTTAATAACATATTAATCTCAGGATCTGACTTTTATTGGGTTTTGAGAACCTTAAAGTTTATTTTGGATTTATTTCCTGGTATAACTTGAACATTTTCTCAGAAGCGTCTACTAGTTACAGGGATTATGTGACTATACCAGGCACAGATTCACACCAGTTTCTACTGTTTTACAACAATCGGTCATATTTTCAATTAAAAAAAGAACTTTCCAAGTTGAAATCTGGATAATAAAAAAATTTATTATATAGACATGAGTGTTTTTGCGCTCGTTCGTAAAATATTGTTTTTGCCACGAGAAAATAAAATTCATATCTTCAAGCCGCTGTGTAATATCCTCTATATATATATATTATATTTGTCACCTTACCAATCACCATATATGAGTGTGGGAGAAATGTGTCAGCTTTAAGGCAACTCAACACATACTTGTGGAGCACCATGTCACAGATGTGATTGACAGCCCAACTTGCTTTGCTTCATTTAAATTTCATTGAAATAAGCATGCCCCTGACTCATCCCTGTATACTGAAGATTTCTAGACATGCAAACGGTTCCAGTAAAATTTCTTACTAGTGCTATCCATAGAAAGCCTTGCGGTATATTTTTAGCAGTTATATGCAGGGGCACGTCAGAATGACGATTTCCTAATAAATGCATTGGAAACACTTTTTTGAAAATCCAGAGTACTTTTAGATCTTTAGAAATACATTCTGATCGGCGCTATATAATAAACAACTTGAGTCTTTTCGAAATAATCAGGGATTCAGTATTATTTTCCAGAAAACCTTAGATGCATTAAAGTTATACAAAAGTTAGAATTTTTATGATTCCTCTTTCCAGATGTCGCATTTTTGAATCTGAAAATGTTAGGATGATTTCCTTTTTCTGGGAAAAAGAGCTTAATCTGTGGAGTGAAGTGCGAAAAATTAAACTTCAGAAAATAGTAGGGAATTTATTAGATAAGCTTCGAAAATAGTAGGTGAATGGAACGGTCATCTAGAAATTGTTAGCCCTCCTCAAGGTATAGAAAAATTAATTCTAGGCAATTTTTGCTTCTCCGAACAGATATTTTACAGAAAATGGTCGTTTGGTGCGCCCGCGGTTATGGTTTGCGAAGTTGTTGCAGCGTGCAAAGAAAGTAGTGTCCTATAGCCTGGGGCTAGTGGATTTTGCTATCGGGCTTGGAATTCTGTTTTTATCTTGCCCGATGGGCTAGTGATGTTTTTTGAGGAATTTGAATAACAGAAGAGCTTTGAAATCAATTCTGCTAGTCAAAAAGTTTTTGGGGCTAGTTGAAATGACGTCTGGGCTAGTAAATGCTGACTTCAGCTTGCCCGAATGGCGAGCTGTAAAAACGATTTTCTTTGCACCCTGTTGTTGTGAGAAAAGTTACTTTTTGCTGAGCTGTATAAATGACTGATATTGTTTATTGTGGAATGTGTATCATAGGATTTGTTTATCATTATTTTGTCCCATGGCAGTCAGTGTTATTAATCATGGCATTTTAATGGATCATGTACAATTTTTAATGACGGAAGGTGCTTCATTTCATTCTCATGCAGTTGGCTTAATATTAAATAAAACACCTTGGTATCATTTTGCCATTACATCAAGACAGTGAATTAAGAAAAAAGACTCACCAAGTACAAACAAAATACATAGACTTGTCTTAACCAGACTTTCAAGTTTCAAGAAGCTGCATCCAAGTGATCTGGAGTCACTACGGCAGCCTTAAAATTAGCAGTGTTATTTAGTTGTGGATATTTTGCCACACAACTGAGGTAAATCAGGTAGTCATTAAAAGAATGTTACTAGCTTGTTAGAAGCATAGTCCTCTTATCTTATAATATTATATAGCTGGTTAGTTAACCCGGATTTTGTAGCATGTCATAGATGACACAATTTTGTAGTCGAAACAAAATTGCACTGCAATTAAGATCTAAAAAAGTGTCAACTTATTCTAAGTTACAAGTAACAAACGTAGAAATTGTATGGCTCTTTCTTACTTTCATCTTTGGCATTTTGTAGTCGTGAAGTATAAATTTCAAAATATACGCTCCTCCAGTGATACGGTGCCACATGTGAAAACCGCAATTGTTGAGTAAAAAGAAGACAAAGCAACAATGCAAATACTTAATAATTTAAACATGGAAATTCAATCAAATTCTTTATTTCACACTATATAAGATAATTACATAAGTGTTAAGGTAGGGAGGAAAATAATGTAGCTGATAAACAGGGGCGGATCCAGGATTTTTTTTTGGAGGGGGTGCACTCGTCTCTTGCTCTACTTCAACACCAATTAAAGGGACAGTGTCCCGATTATGTGCACGCGCGAGTGTCATCTGTTTTTTCTTCAAAAGACAATAGAACTGTCAAATTGACTCGACAAGATTTCCTTCCGGACCGCACCACCGACAGAAATTTGTTGTTTATATTCTTAAGTAATATTTGAGACTTTCGAAGAAGTCTTTCGTCTTATATAAAAATATGGCTCGCGGTTCGAAGACTCATCGCGATTTTATCGCTAGCTGGGCCGCCTCGCGACCCGAAAATCTCTTTCCGCTCGCTGTAAAAACATATTTTCTAATTTGAAACTTGTGTCAGAGGTCAATCGCTCCAAGTCCAGTAACATCTGCCTGATTTGCTCGCGTTCTAGCCTCAAACGTTTGAAAGACATAAATAAAAATGCAATCTCAACGCTATGAATCATCACAAAGGTTAGTCAAAAATGATATTATGATTTCATGTCAATAGTTTTTCAAAACATGTAGCGCCTGTTTGTTTGATTTTGTCGGCCGTAGGGAGATTCATTTAAAAGTTTACTAACGCGTCGGTGCAAAACATTCTGCTTCACGAAGCTCCCCTCCACAAGATCTCCTCAGTCACATCAATGTCTCAACGGTTTCTTTCTTACAGTCTTTATTGTTGCTGTTTCTTTTCTGCGTATTCCTTTCACAATTATGTGAGCTTGTATGGAAGCTAGCAGAAGAAATAAGCCTTCAATCGGCATCAAAGTGCTTCCAATCTTCTGGTCCTCCGGCCAACGGCAATAAAAGTAACGCCAAAAAATCCAGATTTTGCCCAAATCGAAACTTAACAGGAACAATATATCATTGATCTATAATCCTGAGAAGTTTTAGTGTCGTATTGAACCCGGCCAAGCGCAATGCAAACGGATTTTTCAAGATTCTCTTACTCTCCTCGCATCTTTTGATTTCGCGACATCCTGTCCATAAATCAAAGTTTGGTGCATGCGCAGTAACCGGGATACTGTTCCTTTAACCACATAGTTTTTTTTTTTTGCAGAATACCAGTTGGGAGGGGGGGTGCGCACCCCCTGCACCCTCCCCATAGATCCGCCCCTGATAAATAATAATGAACCAAAAGACATTAAGTTCATTTGTGTACAGTGTCCAAAGTAGCAAGAGCTTTCTTGTTGGACACACTATTGAAAGTAAACATTTCATTCGTTACCTCAAATGATTCCGCAGACTTTGTCCTTTTGTTTTGTAATGCCTACAATTCTAAACACAACTATCAGTGTTTTCTTATTCTTGTCCAAAGTTTAGGTGCTTGTTTACATTTTCAAGAATTGTTAATTTTTTTCAATGCAAACTTTCATCTGTTTGGTCTTACATTTTCCTTTTAAATGGCCCAGACAAGAAGCCAAAACAAAACAGCAGCAAAACAAAGCAACATCGACAGCATCAAGAAGCCAAGAGTGTTAATTTGCAGAAGAACAGCTGTCAACAATTTTGTGGTGCATTGTTACAGGGACTTAGCGCTGATTGGCTTGTTTGCTTTGGCTATATTGTATTTCCTAGCATATTTGATTGGCTCAGACCACCTGTCCTATTTTTCTCAAAATTGCACAGTTTGCCTCTTTGTAAAGAAAAGTCCTATCAGGTATTTTGGTTGGGTGAGGGGCAAAAATAATATTTGTCACCTCATCGTGACCGACCTCAGTATAGGAACTTGGATGTTTTATACAAACAGATATCAAAGAACAAGACATTTAGTGTCATTTAAAAAATTAAAAAGTATATTGATATCAAAGCAGTTTTGAAAAAACTTTTAGGGTAAATACCTGCAACAGAAAAATACTAATTAAGTGGTGGCAATTAAAATTATATATAGTAATATAGCCGGGGAATAGTATTAGTTACAGCTGTAGTAAATGGATTTCAAGGTACCACATGGAATATTTTGCATAGCAAATGACTTGCCCAAAAATATATGACAACATTCAGTAGAAGGCATAAAGCTTAAAATGTTATGGCGATAAACAGACATCAGCTTATATTTTACTGGAATCACAATTATAAATTACGTCTATTGAGCTGTGATATATCTTCAGATCAGAGTTAAGCTGCTTTTGTTAAAACAATGTCCGTTAGTAAATTGATATCAATACCAGGTGGGGATTTAGCAACCTGTCACTCAAAGAAGTGGTTAATTAGAAATAGCTAGAGTAGCCGGAGCCATTGATAGGCTGCTATGCAACCCTATTGCATTTTGCAGCTACACCAATTACAAGTACATCGTTTAATAATTTAACTGGTGTATGACAATTAATATTGTTTAACAATTAGATTGGTCTATGAAGCAGCAAAACATGGCTCAGTAAACTTACAGTAATTTTTATTGGGTGGGTGCGTTGAAATAGTTTGCGTGTGCTTATATTTGGTATGAGTGCTTGTACTTTAATTTTAATTTGATATCAGGCAACACTTTCCTTAAACTTGTAGTGGTCTATTTTCTTCTATGAAGTTTAGAGAGCTGAATTATTACCGATGCTAAGCTGTAAATTCTCTTTAATGTAAAGTGCATGCAGTGACTGTCTTTGAGGTCATTATTTGAGATTGTTGTTCTGCAGTGCCCCCAACGGACTCATTGCAGCAAAGTAACAGAAGGGTTTTTGAGTTCTATTCCTTTCATCCTGATTGGCAAATCAGCAATGGCTTTTTTAACACATACCTGCCAACTCTCCTGGTTTTCCCGGGAGTCTCCAAGTTTTTCATCAAATCTCCCGATCTCCCGGTTAGAGCACCAAATCTCCCGGATCAAAATAATGGACTTTTGAGCATTTCTGTGATTTAGTTTCACAAAATTTGAACTTTTTTAATTCATTGTACAGTTTCTGGGACATTTTTGCACATGTCTAGTCAATGACAAAGATTAGTTCGTCATTACAATGATGAAAGCGCATTTTGATCCCATGTACGTCATGTAAGATGTCATATACCTTATGTCCTAAGGCAATTTGTTGGCGCGAGGGGGGGGGGGCAGTGGGGATGTTGGTGCAGTTGACATTCTGGGGTGGGGGGGGGGGTGCAGTGCAAAATAGAGAGTCTCCAGATTTTAGATCTCCGGAGGTTGGCAAGTATGTTAACAGGCCATTTACATTTAACCATTTACTCAAATCCTGGTATAGATTGAGTTGTGAGGTACAATACAAGCATTTTGGCGCTGTTTTGCAGATGGACTTAAACAGAGTTAAGTTTGGTTTGTGGCACAACGTCTTACCTAAAGTTATATTTCCATTTGCAGGTGACAATGAGTGGATTGTTTTATTCAAGGCTGAAAGTGCATGCTCAAGAAATTGTGAGAACTTACAATGTCATATTTATAGTAACCTAAATTTAGAAGGTCACAATATAATATTTTAATTTCATTTTTCACTGGATTTAGGCGATCACACTGCTATAGAATGATCATGGGATCATTTAAGATATTAGAGGAAAACAATTGAAAAATGTATGTTAAAATAATATTTAAGCACATAGAAAATTTAAAATTATTTATCAAGGCAAGTTACTATGCAGTTGTATTGAAATGTTCATTGTTCACAATGGAAACGTTATTTTAAAATACATGTGAGCTTATCCTTTTCATTGTCAATATTTATTATTACAGGAAAGTATGTTTTTTTCAAGAGTAAAGGCTATCTTTAAATTATTAATATAAAATGAGACAGTTAATGCTGTAATGGCTCACACATTTTTACCAGGCGTGACAATCAAGCCTTAGACCTCATACTTGGCATGAGTATTTGTGCTTGACCTGTTAAGGGGAAATCTTGCTATATATGACCTAAACCTATAGATTACCGTTTGAAAATGGTTTCAATATACAACATGACGTGGGACAAAGAAAGTCAAGTCCATCCTTTTTCCTATTGACGCCAAAGCAAGTGATTACAAATAATTATTTTAGTGTGTACCACAGGTATACCACCCCCATTTGTTGCGTCCTGTGCATAAATTCTTGTGGTGGGTCACGTATCCAATCACGTGACCAACCGTACCAAAGCTACGTTTTGCGTAAGACATTACACTACACTGTGTTATTTTTCTCTGTCACGTCAACCAATATATGTGTGAAATGGCCGATGATCACTGGCAAACAAAATGTTTGACGATCAGCGAAAGAACAAGGTTCATCTTTAACAACGAGTTGTTAAGCAATGTGAAGTTTATCGTTCCTGTATCGATTAGCGAAAGCGAAAGCCAGAAGATGATTCCAGCTCACAAGTTTGTTCTTGCTATCGGTAGTCCTGTATTCTATGCCATGTTCTTTGGTGAAATGGCGGAGACTAGAAATTCTATTGAATTACCGGACTGTGAGTACGAGAGTCTGTTGGAGTTGTTTCGTTATTTGTACACCGATGTTGTGAACTTAACCGGAAGTAATGTAATGCATGTTCTTTACTTGGCAAAAAAATACATGCTGCCGTCGCTCGCAGAAAAGTGCGGTGATTATCTTCAAGAAAACCTGGAGGCATCTAATGTGTTCGCAATTCTGCCGCATGCAAAGAAATTTGATGATCAAGATTTGGAAAGCCGATGCTGGGAAGTGATCGAGAAGCATACAGAGGAAGCTGTGACGTCAGATGAATTTGTCACGCTTGAACGGTCATTAGTTGAATCTGTTGTGAAGAAGGAAATATTGAACGTGAAGGAAGCGGAGCTGTTTAAGGCGGTTGATCGGTGGGCAACACAAGAAATTGAAAGACAAGGTTTGAGTCCTGATGGTGAAACAAAAAGAAGAATTATTGGAGAGGAATTGTTGAACGCCATACGGTTCCCACTGATGTCACAGAAGGAGTTTCTTTCCGTTGTTCCGAACAACATTTTGACAACGAAGGAACTTTTTGACTTGATGAAACACTATAACAGTATGTTAACTTCTCCTTTGCAGTTCTCGGCATCTCCACGGACGAGGCGCGTCTGTACTTGTCATCGATTTCTTTCTTTTAGGAAACCAGGTAGTTCTTGGATCACTTGGATGTACAGGGGTAAAAGTGACCGCATCTGTTTCGCCGTAAACAAGAACATTCATTTAATTGGAGTGGAGCATTTTGGCCACGAGGGATGCAGCTACACCGTCAGAACTGAATTGATCGATACTGTAAGTTGTTCCTGTGTCGCAAGCAAATCAGGGGTGTACAGTTCAGAAAAAAAACATAAAAAGGTTACTAATTACTATGGCTTTACTGTTTTGTTTGATGATGCGGTACCTATCAAGCAAAATAACTGGTACGAGGTGGTCTCTCGTATTAACGGTAACCTTTCATGGTATGGAAGTGACGGAAAAGGAATTGTTGAATGCTTTGGGGTGATTTTTTCGTTTAGTAACTCTGAAGAGGAAACAGATAATAACCACACAAACGTTAACATGGGCCAGTTCCCTACATTGTTGTTTGAAGCAGATAATTGACCCGTGTCGCGTAGGGAATCCGGAACCGAATCGAACCAGTCAATCGAACTCAGTTCATGGATTGATTAGGATTACATCCGGTAATGGAACATAATCGAACTCAAAAAATGTTCACAAGGTCTATTTTCGAACTGTGGATTGGTAAATTTAATCGCTGTTCAAAAGACTGTTTTTCTTTAGGCTCTATTTACTTAGCCCGAGTGCTTGTGTGTGCAACATTCAAAGATAAATCTGGTGATGCAGAGATCAGAAGGCTATATACGGGCAACTAAAAATTAGAGTCGAATACTGCAATCAACGCCGGCCCCAGGCCTGTTAAATTTGATTTTGTAGTGAAATGTTTTCGTATAAAGGCTTACTAGTAGGTTTTCTTAGCTTTAAAGTGAATTAGGAAGCGAAAATTGTTTTTATTGAGTCATGAACTTTTCGATTTGAAATCGACTCGATTCGATCCAAAGTTTGAAATGGTTTAAGTGGAAACAAGAGCCATATTTTAGTCTATTTTGCCTTGAAAATGGTTTTCGAATCGCGCGGCCAAAATCCCAAGTGACTTTAAACTGATGAAGTAAATTACGTAATTTTGGTTGCATCGAGAATCACTAGCTCTAAAACAAGTACCGTTAACACTCATCACTCATCTTCGTAAGGGCTTATAGGAGGGATAATATAAACAGAGGGGCTTATATCCGAGGGGGCTTATAACCGTAATAGAGCTATAGCAGTGCTGGTCAAAATAAGTTTTTCATTTACAGGAGTCTTAGCTTTAAAACGTCATAATAAATCAAATTAATTCCAGTCCCGAGGGGCTAAGAATCAGGTGTATTTTTTGTTTACAGATAGATGGGCCTAAAAGTGGGTAGGGCGGGTTGGGGGTGCCCGGGTATAAGTGGGAAGGATTATAAACGGTAGTTTACAGTATGACGGAAAGTAAAAAAGAGAAGTGTCGCGGAGAGTGATATTGCGCTGCTGGAACACCAAACCAGCAAAGTTGCCCTGAAGAATACGTCGTTCACGCCTGGTAAAGCGATGCACCATTCCCTACCGATCCAGCTGTGAAAAATGTTAGTTTCTACCAAAAAAAACTTGAATTGGCTAAGTCCTACACGCGAAGCACTGACTTTATATTGTAAACATTGACTTTCGCGATCGCGGGGGTATCCTCTACCCGGAATCACAAACCCGATTTTGAATCGATTCAAGAAGGATTGAAATGCCTTCCCATGATGCTTTGTTCCCAACTATGTTATCGTTGAACTTTTATCACGGGGTCTTTTTTTTAACATAACGCCGAATGCTGCTCGTATGGTTGAGAGAACGCGCTGAGCGTCCATTTGATGTCTCTAAACTTGTATATCTTCCCTGTATCGCTCGCTAGTTGAGGTCTCATCGCTAAAAGACGACCTGTAAATATCTTGTAAAATATAAAGTAAGGCAAATAAGTTTACAAGTAAGACTTCGTTACGTATTGTGCTCATATATTGGAATCGTGGCTTGTTGTATTTCTTTTCTGAGACTGAAGCTTGAGACTTTCAGTTTATTTTTCCTTAGTAAGCAGGTTATATTTTACCATTTTTTTTTTACTTGTAGGGTAATATTTTCTTTAAATTTTATAGAACACAACCGGAAAGCTTCATTAACAGATGTAAGCTTATCGTCTATATTAAACAATTATTGGATGAGGTTAGGCATGATATCATGAATTATCAAAACCGAGGTCTGTGTTATCTGCCTCAGCCTTCGGCTTCGGCAGATAATACAGACACGAGGTTTTGATAATTCATGATATCATGCGAAAACCGAATTCAATAATTGTTTCATTATACATGTTTTAAACAATAGGCAAAAGAAGACATTCAGCCATTCTGTTTCTGAGTAGAACACTCCAAGGGGCTTGGTAACAAGGCAGACGTTGAAATTGACATGATAAATGCAATATCTGCAGCAGATATTGCATTTATTGATCGAATGCTCTCGACCAATCAGATTTTTCATAATGAGTCTGATGTATAATAGTTTCAGTTATCCTTTTTACTGTTAATATTAGTTATTACAGGAAAGTTTGAGAGAGGAAACGTGGAATCTTGTACTTCAGTTTGCTCGTTGTGTGATTAGTAGATTAAAGATTGAATAGTAATCATGGTCATTTAACTGAATTTTTGTGCTTGACCTGTGGAAGAGATGGCCAGTCTTGCTTTGACCTAAAACAATAGGTTTCCGTTTAGAAATTGTTTCAATATACGAGATAACGTGGGACAAAGAAAACTAAGTCTCTTCCTATTCCTTATGACGCCAAAACAAGTGATTGTAAATAAATTTAGTAGTACCACAGGTATACCATCCACTATTTGTGTTGTGTCCTGTGTATAAATTCTCGGTGGTGGCCTATCCAAACACGTGACCAACCATACCAAAGCTACGTTTTGCTTCAGACATTGCACTGTCCTACACTGAGTTACTTTTCTCTGTCCCGCCGAGAAATATATGTGCGAAATGGCCGATGATCACTGGCAAATAAAATGTTTGACGATCAGCGAAAGAACATCGTTCATCTTTAACAACGAGTTGTTAAGCGATGTGAAGTTTATCGTTCCTGTATCGATTAGCGAAAGCGAAAGCCAGAAGATGATTCCAGCTCACAAGTTTGTTCTTGCAATCGGCAGTCCTGTCTTCTATGCCATGTTCTTTGGTGAAATGGCGGAGACTGAAAACTCGATTGAATTACCCGACTGTGAGTACGAGAGTCTGATGGAGTTGTTCCGTTATTTGTACACCGATGAAGCGAACTTAACCGGAAGTAATGTGATGCAGGTTCTGTACTTGGCGAAGAAATATATGCTTCCTTGGCTCGCTGATAAGTGCGGTGCTTATCTTCAAGAAAACCTGGAGGCATCTAATGTGTTCTCAATTCTGCGTCACGCAAAGAAATTTGAGGATCAAGATTTGGAAAGCCGATGCTGGGAGGTGATCGAGGAGCATACAGAGGAGGCTGTGACGTCAGATGAATTTGTCACGCTTGAACGGTCTCTCGTTGAATGTGTTGTGAAGAAGGAAGTATTGAACGTGAAGGAAGCAGAACTGTTCATGGCCGTTGATCGGTGGGTAACGCAAGAAATCAAAAGACAAGGTTTAAATCCTGATGGAGAAACAAAAAGAAGAATTATTGGAGAGGAATTGTTGAACGCCATACGGTTCCCACTGATGTCACCGAAGGAGTTTCTTTCCGTTGTTCCAAACAACATTTTGACAACGAAGGAAATTTTTGACTTGTTGAAACACTATAACGGTATGTTAACTTCTCCTTTGCAGTTCTCGGCATCTCCAAGGACGGGGCTCGTCGCCGGTACTTGTCATCGATTTCTTTCTCTTAGAGAACCGGCCAGATATGGTCCTTGGGGATACGGGGGTACCGCATTTGACCGCATCTGTTTCACGGTAAACAAGTTTTTTATTTAATTGGAGTGGAGCATTTTGGCTGCAAGGTAAGCACCTACACGGTCAGAACTGAATTGATCGATACTGTGAGTGGCTCCTTTGTTGCCGTCAAATCAGGGGTGTACAGTTCGGAAGAAAAACATCAAGAGATAACTAATTACTATGGCTTTACTGTTTTGTTTGATAATGCGGTACCTATCAAGCAAAATAACTGTTATGAGGTGGTCTCTCTTATTAACGGTGTCCGTTCATGGTTTGGAGAAGAAGGAAAAAGCACTGTAGAATGTTTTGGGGTAACTTTTACGTTTAATAACTCTGAAGAGGAAACAGACAATAATCAAACAGGCGTTAATAGGGGCCAGTTCCCCGTACTGTTATTTGAAGTGGATCCTTGAAACATTACAGTGCTCGTGCTAGGCAATCTGGAAAGGATTCGAACCGATCAGTTCAATCAAACTCTATCCGTTCTTAATCCGTGCATTGATTTCGAATGAATTCGGTAATCGAACATTAACGAACTCAAATAATATTCGGACGTTCTATATCCGAACTACCGATTTGTACAATCAAGCCTCTGTTGAAAAGGCAGTTTTTCTTAATGGAGGCTCTATTTACTTAATTCGTACTTTGGATGAAAAGTTATGGTCGAGGTAGTTCAGTTTGTAACCGGCAATACAACCCATAATATGGAGAGACTTTGCGCGACTGACTTCTGTTTTCAAACTTGACTGCAAACATTAAACATTGGATTATAAGACATTGATGGCCGGGTCAGGTGAACAATTCGGTTTGACGATTTAGTTGTAGTTTTTCTGTGTTGCATCATGGGATTCTAAAAAATCCTCTTTGTTGCACTTAAAACACCTCCTTGTCTAACTAGAGTATTTGCGCTGTAGGCTTTTTTATTGGAGGTCATTGTACAACTATTACTGTTTATATACTTGTATGACAACTCTAGTCTCAAGGTCCGCAGGAATTATAGCACTTAGTTTTTTAAATGTTTATGGCCGGTTAAAGGACTTAATGATATCGATTATTCTGGCAGTATTTCCAAGAATTAAAGGTTTAAATTGCGACATTTTTAAAACTCCTTCAGTCAGTATCTTTGTCAGTGTGTGACTTTACTGGGAAGAGTGTAGACTGTCTTACATCGCCACATTGACATAGTAACTAGATCACATTGACCTGAACTAAATTCGGTGACCAGCGCGTGTGCAGTGAAAACAAGGTTTTGGCAGAAGGGGTACTCATTCTCGCAGGCTCAGGTGACAATGAGTGGATTGTTTTATTCAATGGCTGCAGGTGCAGGTGAGAACTTACAATATCATATTTATAGTAACCTAAATTTACAATATAATATTTTTTAAATTTCATTTTACACTGGATTTGGTGGATCACTCTGCTTATTAGTATAGAATGATCATGGAATCATTTAAGATATTAGAGTATAAAAAAATTAAAAATGTATGTAAAAATAAAAGATAGATGTAAGTTAGCTTGACATACCATAAAATTCCGAAAATAAGCCCCGGGGCTTATATTTTTCAAAGGCCCTTTTTGAGGGGCTTATTTTTGGAGGGGCTTATGTACGAAGGGAAATTTGCTTTTCAAAATCGATTAGGCTAGATTGTAGAGGGAAGGAATATACCATTTTTGCATTGTTTGACTTTGTATTCGAGGGCAAATTCCAAGTACAAGCCCCCCGGTGGCTTATATTCGGAGGGGCGATTTAACGGAGGGTTTTTTGCATTACGATTTTGAGGGGCTTATAGTTGTAGGGGCTTTTACATGGAGGGGCCTATTTTCGGAATTTTACGGTAACATCTCTTAAAGCTATAAATTTTTTCATGGAAGGTATAAGCACATAAAAAACGTAAAATGTTTCATCAAGCCAAGTTATTGTGCAGTTGTACAAAAAACGTCATTGTTCTCTAATCACTCTGCAGTGAAACGAGAACAAATCATTTTCACTCTAGAAACCATGAAACGCAGACAACAATCAGGAATAGGCATCTCGTTTATTGATAGCTAGAACACGGGCAAAATACATGAATAAACATACTACAAAGTATAGCTAACGAAGACGTAAGCTAACAATAATGTCAATAATGTACAATCTGGTAATAACCTTTCTGAAAGATTAAATATAATAACAAAAAAGATAACAAATACAAGAAAATTTACAGAACGGTAGCGAGAGATGCCGTCAAGTGACCTTGAATCTGCAAAGAACAGCTCATATACCTGATAACAAGTAATCACGCACTGTCAAAATAACTCACGCGACAAATACCAACACATCCGTATGCAAAGCACTGAAGCAGCGTGCATTCCTTAACGCGAGAAAATACATTTGTTCACAATAGGAAAGTTATTTTAAAATACATGTGAGCTTATCCTTTTTGTTGATAGTATTTATTATTACAGGAAAGTATGGGTTTTTTTAAGAGTGAAGTTCATTTTTCTGAATATTTGTGCTTGACCTGTTGAGGGGAAGTCTTGCTTTCATGATATGACCTAAACCTATAGATTACCGTTTGAAAATGGTTTCAATATACAAGATGACGTGGGACAAAGAAAGCCAAGTCCATCCTTTTTCCTATTAACGCCAAAGCAAGTGATTACAAATTATTTTAGTATTACCACAGGTATACCAGCCCCATTTGTTGTGTCCTGTGCATAAATTCTTGTGGTGGGTGACCTATCCAATCACGTGACCAACCGTACCAAAGCTACGTTTTGTATAAGACATCACACTGCACTGTGTTAGTTTTCTCTGTCCCGTCAACCAATAAATGTGAAAAATGGCCGATGATCACTGGCAAACGAAATGTCTGACGATCGGCGAAAGAACAACGTTCATCTTTAACAACGAGTTGTAAAGCGATGTGAAGTTTATCGTTCCTGCGTCGAATTGCGAAAGTGGAACCCGGAAGATGATTCCAGCTCACAAGTTTGTTCTTGCAATCGGCAGTCCGGTATTCTATGCTATGTTCTTTGGTGAAATGGCGGAAACTAAAAACTCTATTGAACTGCCCGACTGTGAGTACGAGAGTCTGTTGGAGTTGTTTCGTTATTTGTACACCGATGAAGTGAACTTAACCGGAAGTAATGTGATGCAGGTTCTGTACTTGGCAAAGAAATATATGCTTCCTTCGCTCGCTGATAAGTGCGGTGCGTATCTTCAAGAAAACCTGGAGGCATCTAATGTGTTCTCAATTCTGCCTCACACAAAGAAATTTGAGGATCAAGATTTGGAAAGCCGATGCTGGAAAGTGATCGAGGAGCATACAGAGGAAGCTGTGACGTCAGATGAATTTGTCACGCTTGAACGGTCATTAGTTGAATCTGTTGTGAAGAAGGAAATATTGAACGTGAAGGAAGCGGAGCTGTTTAAGGCGGTTGATCGGTGGGCAACACAAGAAATTGAAAGACAAGGTTTGAGTCCTGATGGTGAAACAAAAAGAAGAATTATTGGAGAGGAATTGTTGAACGCCATACGGTTCCCACTGATGTCACAGAAGGAGTTTCTTTCCGTTGTTCCGAACAACATTTTGACAACGAAGGAACTTTTTGACTTGATGAAACACTATAACAGTATGTTAACTTCTCCTTTGCAGTTCTCGGCATCTCCAAGGACGGGGCTCGTCGCCGGTACTTGTCATCGATTTCTTTCTCTTAGAGAACCGGCCAGATATGGTCCTTGGGGATACGGGGGTACCGCATTTGACCGCATCTGTTTCACGGTAAACAAGTTTTTTATTTAATTGGAGTGGAGCATTTTGGCTGCAAGATCAAGATTTGGAAAGCCGATGCTGGAAAGTGATCGAGGAGCATACAGAGGAAGCTGTGACGTCAGATGAATTTGTCACGCTTGACCGGTCTCTCGTTGAATGTGTTGTGAAGAAGGAAGTATTGAACGTGAATGAAGCGGAACTGTTCAAGGCTGTTGATCGGTGGGCAACGCAAGAAATCAAAAGACAAGGTCTAAATCCTGATGGTGAAACAAAAAGAAGAATTATTGGACAGGAATTATTGAACGCCATACGCTTCCCACTGATGTCACAGAAGGAGTTTCTTTCCGTTGTTCCAAACAACATTTTGACAACGAAGGAAATTTTTGACTTGATGAAACACTATAACAGTATGTTAACTTCTCCTTTGCAATTCTCGACATCTCCAAGGACGAGGCGCGTCTGTACTTGTCATCGATTTCTTTCTTTTGGAGAACCGGAGAGCAGTCGTTGGGTGTACAGGAGGAAAATAAGCGACCGCATCTGTTTTACAGTGAACAAGGACATTCATTTAAGTGGAGTGGAGCATTTTGGCCGCGAGGGACGCACCTACACGGTCAGAACTCAATTGATCGATACTGTAAGTGGTTCCTGTATCGCAAACAAATCAGAGGTGTTCAGTTCAGAAGAAAAACATCAAGAGATTACTAATTACTATGGCTTTACTGTTTTGTTTGATGATGCGGTACCTATCAAGCAAAATATCTGTTATGAGGTGGTCTCTCTTGTTAACGGTAGCCCTTCGTGGTTTGGAGAGAAAGGAAAAAGCACTGTTGAATGCTTTGGGGTAACCTTTACGTTTGAGAACACTGAAGAAAAAACAGACAATAACAATACCACCGTCAACAGCGGCCAGTTCCCTGTACTGTTATTTGAAGTGGATCGTTGAAACATTAGAGTGCCCGTGTTAGGCAATTCGGAACGAAATCGATCAGTTCAATCAAACTCTATCCGTTCTCAATCCTTGGATTGATTTCGATTGAATTCGGTAATCGAACTCAAATAATGTTCGGACGTTGGATTTCCGAACACCGATTTGTACAATCAAGCCTCTATTGAAAAGGCAGTTTTTGTTAATAGCTTTGAATGAAAAGTTGAGCTCGAAGTAGTTCAGTTTGTACCTGGCAATACAACCAATAATATAGATAGATTTTGCTCGACTGAGTTCTGTTTTCAAACTTGACTGTTAACATAAAACATTGGATATTGAAAGCCGGGTCACGTGAACAATTCGGTTAGACAATTCAGTCGTAATTTTTTTCCGTGTTGCATCATGGGATACTAAATAATCCTCTATGCACTTAAAACACTCCTTGTCCAACCGGGCCCCAGTTGTTGAAAAAGTGGATAGCGCTATCCAGCTTTTGAACAACTAGGGCCTGATAATTATTTGCGTAGTAGGCTTTTTTATTGGAGGTCATTGTACCACTATTACTGCTTATATACTTGTGTGACAACTCTAGTCTCAAGGTCCGCAGGAACTATAGCACTTAGGTTTTTAAATGTCAGTTAATGTTAGTTAATTAATGGACGGTTAATGGACTTAATGATGTCGATCATTCAAGCCGCAGTATTTCCAAGAATTAAGAGGTTTCAATTTGTGAAATTTTTTAAACACACGCAGTCAGCATTTTTGTCAGTGTGTGATGCTAAGACTTTTTACAGGGAGGAGTTTTGACTGTCTTACAACGCCACACTGTAGCAACTAGATTACATCGACCAAAACCAGGAGCCCGTGACCAGCGGTTGCAATGAAAACAAGGTTTTGGGAGCAGCGGTGCTCATTCTCGCGGGCTCACAATTCTGGTTTGCAGTCAATCGATAAGCGAGTGTTTTCTACGTCACACATGGTTCCTTTGCAATTGTTCAAGTCCGGTCGCCTTGATTATTCAGGACGGTCCGAGCGATTATCTGAAAACCAGCACTGCTATGTAAACGTCACTTCTATCCAGGCGAAAGCGATTGCGTGAAATCGATGGTCCGGATGATCGCCTCATCACGATCGCTTGAGGACAGTTCGAGGCGGCTCAGGTGATCGAGAGGGAGCTGGAAACCAGACGTAAATCAACGGCAATTGTTCGCTAATGTTCGGCACAATTAAGACAATTTGCACCGTGATGTTTCAGTTCTATATATTTCTTAGTCGCTGAGCCTCTAAAATCGAAAGTTTTACGAACACTACCACATGCTTCTTTTTTAATTTTTTTTTATTATTATTTTAATCTTAACTGTAGGTCGATGAATTATTGTAGCATCTTCCCCTTTCCTTGTAGGATCTTTTTTAAAAGGAAGTCTTGAATCAGAGCGAAACAACGCATAGCCCTTGAATTATATAGGCCTTGTTTGGGGGCACATTAAATAAATTAGCACATATAAGTTTCATTATGAAACAGCTTTTTCTAAGTTCGGTGAAAAAAGCTAACTGCGACTCTTTTACTGATGAACGGATTTTTTGCTTGGGATTAACAAAGAGTCAATCTCTTTATTATGACTTTTATTTGGACTAGCAGTCATCATGAATATTAAAATATTAATTCTTACTGTTCAGATGAGCTCGCGTCTTATTGTTGTATCATAGAAAGTGGGACTACAGATCTTTTAACAGTTAAATGTCTCGCATTAGACGCGCACATATAATGATCGCTGTAATGGCGAACTAGCCTTTACGTTACCTAGACAAAATTCATTTTTTTATTAGCAAATAAGCACAAATGAAATGATGAAAAACAACAGGCGCTCTGTTAACCCGAATGAAAGGAGTAATTAATGTGGCGTATTTCAAAGCCGAACATCAATAAAAGATTTGCTTTGTTTTATATGTTAATGCAATCCGAAAACAACTCTGTTCTAATCAGCTTTAAGCATACAGTAGATCATTAATGTCTAGGTAGATGTTTACTGAAGCCAAGAAAATCTTTTCATAATGAGCTGGTATGAATACTTCGTTGCCATATCACTTACGTTATTGCCTTTAAGCTTCTATAGTGCGCGATCGACTTCACGATGTTAAAAGCCTGTCAGTCGAGTGTTCTAGGAAGTATAATTGAGTCTTTCACGAGTTCTGGAAGCGACCCTAAGAGTTTGACATCGACGAGTGAGAATTCAAAGGGACTTTAAGTTGTGTGTTTATTGCAAACCATTACTTTGTTTTACTCAACGGATATATTACCGCAACAAGAGGGAGGAAAGGGAATTCCTCAGTCGCGACTGCAAATTTATGAACAATTCTCGATACTCAGCAAAAACGAATCTGAGATTACTCATTGCATTTGTTTTCTTAAATTCACAGTATAAATACACGAGGTATATAAGGCTTATCAATCTACATTTATACAACCAGAAACGTTTTCAGACTTCTTCCTTCTTAGAACTTGAAGAGAAGAAGAATAGGCTAAGTTCTAGAAAGCCACGCGAAAAAATTGTTTTAAGAAGAGATGTAAAATCTGATTATTCTAAAAGAAAATAGGCGCTTCGAGAAACAAGCCTGCCTTTTCAAAAAGGTGTTGGCTTGAAGAGCCTTCCTCGACAATTTTAGTTTAACGAGCTGCATAAAGATCGAGTTGATGGATAATTTAATAAACCATCAGATATTGTAGATTATATCGGACAGAGAAGTTAGCTTTGTTTGAAATAACTCATTAACCTCTTTTCACGTTTCGTCCAGGAAAAATAGAAAATAAGACAATTACTGTGTTCATCAGACCTTTTGGATCTTAAATCACTGTGAAGCTGAGCATTTTGTTTCTTCACCGTATTTGGCATAAAAATCAGTCCAGTTATTGGAAAACACAATCAGCCCTTGAGAACTTATCGGCTTAAAAATTTAATAAACTTTTTTGTTAACACTATTAGTTTTAACTTAGGTTATCCAAAGATTTTAAAGTTTCTAGCTAAATGAACTCCGTATTTATAAAAGAACTCTTTTAAAGTTGCCTTCCGCTATACTTGATTCGAGAAAATACCCTTCAACAGGAGGCAAAGTTAAGTCTTTAAGGGATGACTCCAGTGAGTGAAAGCTGTGAATTCACCTCGATATCCGGTCTTTTGAACACTTACGATTTTTGTTTATTAACAAATTATATATTAACAGATTATCTGCTTTTTCAATGACTGAGACCTACGCTTGAAGAAATCCCGGCAAAATGCTGTGGTTTCCTGGTCTCCATGGTAACAGAATGTCACGCTCCTCTCTTCACTCAAGATCCTTTTTTGTGAATTACAACAAAGGCGCGCAGGGAAGCTTTTGACACCCCTGGTCGGTATTGGCTGACGGGTACCTTTCACACCTAGCTCAATTAAGGGTTGCGGGTATTCAGCACACAATTGAACAGCTTTGTAAACTCGCCCTCTATATTTGTATCGACTGGTTAGCCAGTTAATTTAACTTCACGACGCGAGCTTCATCACAACACAACATGGATCTCTTGAAGCATCACTACCTGTATTCCCCCCAGCATCACCCGTATCGCCTTACAGGCATGAGATACGGAGCTGTATCACCTTACCAAGTGGTCAGCATTCCGCGATGCACCTGTGAGTGTTACTGTGAAAGGAGTCGAGTTCAAATTGTCGACACGGAGGCTCGCAACTTATCGGAATCGGACAGAGAAGGACGAAGCAGGGATCTTGACGATCTGAAAAACGGTATGTATCAATGACTATTCAGTACAAAGATTTTCCTAAACGTAATGCACCTTTGGGATTTTAGTAACCTTGACCAACACCCCACCAACTGATTGATGTCTTTATCGCGCTTTAGAGTTCTTAACATCCGGTTTTCATCATAACCTAGTATTTAGCGCAATTTAAAGGCTTGTCGCAGTGTTTATAAGGCTTATTTTCTCAGAGTTTCCAATATCGAGCCTTTCATGTTCTGTTTTCAGTGTAAAGTTTAGATGTAAGCGCATCAGTAACCAAGTGAGATGTGATATGCAATTGATGGATTTTTATTTTAAAAAGTAATTAAAACAACAGCATTAGGGGTTACTTTCTCCCTGTTTTGTTTGATTTTTACGGTTAGAGTGAGCAGTGCGGATTTTATTTGCGAAAATGAAGCAAAGTTTGCTTTGATTTGGTCGAAAGATGCAACTGAGGTTAATTGTAGTATTGGCCACTCAGTTTTTACCACTGTAGAAAAAAATATAATTACATATCGCACGGCCAAAGCAATTTGTATTCGAGAGTGTTTAAATGTCAATTTTCCTTGTAGTCAAAAAGGCAGATGGTTTATAACGCAGGGGATAATCTTTTCCTCTCCAAATGGGTTTTGTTTTGTAGGTTTTTCGCTTTTAAAAATCACAATAGCAAGATCGAATTAATAATGAGCTGAGATTTTCTATTCCACTCAGGCTCTTTTGTGTCCATCTAATCCGGTTCATAACCGACTAATTTCGGGTGAATTTAATAGCCAAGTGTTCTTCCCTTCAACCACTAATGCGAGCCCTGATTAAAGCTTACTTTTATCCACACTTCTGAGATAACTGGCGTCTTTTACACCGATTTATTTAATGTCGCTTGAATCATTCTTGAGGCAGTTGCGAAGCGCACGCACTGCGTTTTTTTCTCTTTTCAATTATTTTTAACAATATTAGAGTAAAACATATTTTCTGCTTTTACTGATTTCCATGCAAGTAAGTCCTTATAAACTATTAAACGGTATTTTATGCGCATTATTAACTTGCCCTGTTTTCTGCTAATAAAATATTGTTTATACTAATGAGTCTTATTAGCGAATGAAAAATTAGTAAAATGCATTACTGAGGCAAATCTCAACTTCTCAATTTTTATGGCTTTTTTTGTTTAATCTTTTTTTTCTTCTGTTTGATCTCAGCGAAATAAAAATTTTGTCTTTAAGTGGTTTTTGGTGCGTTTTTGAGCGCAAATGTTCAGTTAAACTAATGGGGACAACTGGGTTTTAAACAATAGCCTGGCGAATGCGTCATATAATTGATAGTGTTCATTTCACATTCATTTCAGAGGCATGAAAATCAGGGTGACCAACGATCAGAAATATCAACGAAGCCCTTCATTCAATATCAATGTTTTCCAATATGCCACTCTTTCACAAATTGATTTTGACATAAAATTCAAGGTAATTAACTTGGAAATGATCTCTTGGTAGCTCGAGCTTTGTGCAGCTGACAGGTTGAGAAAACATCAGGCCCGCACCTCGAATCCATTCTTGTTTCGAAAAATACACAAAAGCCAAATCTTAATATCAACCTTGATACAAAAATTCACACCAACCAAGTATTTCTTAATTACCTCATTATCGCTCCTTCCTAGCTCCAGAATAAACGTGTTTAATTTGTCGGGGTATAAACCATCGACTTGAGATCGTTCAGATATAGCTATAGCAGTTGTAATAAGCCCCGCAACTTGACGATTAATAAAGTGTTAAGTGGCATTGCCGAAACCACTGGGAAGAAATAATCATGGTTAAACTGACTAGTCTTGCTACATCGTTTGATCGAAATTTTGCTCTAAAATCTTCACATTTTTTTTCTGTTGAAAATGTTTAAGCATCACGTTTTTCAATATACTGATACTGTAAGCAAACGCCTAGACCACCGAGCTAATTTTCAAACTGGAGGGATAGAATCATAAAAATAATATACAAAGTGCCGCTCTTAACATTGCGTCTCAACCAGTCATACTAAACGTGTAACTCGTTGGCATACATTGAATTCAACTAGAGTCGTAAATGACCGGGAAACTCCCGTGAAATTGCATAAAAAAACTATCCGGAAAAGCTTGAAAATAAAAGATAATTTAAGTCTAACAATTTAGGCTTCGGAATCTATTTCTTTGTGCACGGTTTCTCTTTTTCCTCACGCTTTTATCCTCCTCTGTATCCTTCTTAATATTTGGAGTACACTTTAGGACAAAAGCGATTATATTTTTCCATAGAATTCTTCTGAGGCAGAATTGAGATTTATTTCATAGTTTCCTAATGGAGGCTAAAGCGTGTACAAAGTATTCATTTGAAATCTCATAGATATCATGGGCATTGTTTCAACTGATTTCGACCATATTTCAAGAAAGGGCGTTATTTGTCTATATATATCCTGAAACTGATACTGTGAATAGCAATAATAATAATAATAATAATAATAATAATAATAATAATAATAATAATAATACTAAACATCAAAAGTCATGCGACTCCGCAAAAGTCCCACAAAGTTCCTGGTTATTGATTTTTTTGTCCAGTATAGAATAACAATAGGAGTAAGTCTCGTCTTTGATTACCGTTAATGGTGTAGGTAAAGGTCACTGTTTGAAAGCGTATTGTTCTTTAGTTTTGTAGGTATGTCCACAGTATGGGCTTCGCGACAAAATAAAATAAAGTGAAATAAAAGTGAAAGAATGAAGAATGAGGGAGAAACTAGGAATTTCAAATATTTGAAAGTGTGCGCTGGCGTTTAAATTGGAAGATGTACAACCCGGTTGGAAATAACAGCTAAACTTGAATTTCTATAGAGAATAAGATACTAGAAATGGGACAATAGATATCCCGCAATTTATCTAAATTTAACCGGGTTGCTCTTTGTGTACTCGTAAATTGAGCTGTTGTTTCTCATAAAAACATAAGGAATAATGAGGAAATGTTAGAGGCCAAAGAAAAATTTTACAAAAAAATCATCAAAATTTCTTTTTAAAATATCTTGACAAATAAATATTACTATTCAAAAGTTCTGGAAAAGAGGTTTCATTTGAATGGTAACACCAGAGGATTTGGTCCATTGATTTAAAAAAGTTAAAATGACAAATTCTCTAGCCAGTCGGCATTACTGGTCTTAAAGTGAAGGGTTAAAACTAAAAGCTATAGAATGAGATACATAAGGGCTACATAAGATAGATTCTATCCTTATGTTATGCTTTTTCAGTCCTTTTGTTCAAATGTCATCGTTAAAAGAGCATGAATTCAACCTATCTATTCTTTAATATTTTCACTAATCATTCCAGATCGGCTAATTAAACACAAGACGAACTAGTTTTTCCCTTTAATAATTGGCGATTTTGCTCTGTGTGCAGTTTAATAAATGAACAAAGGCAAGAATGGCTATAATAAATGATTTTACTATGTTAGGTTAAAAGACATCATTTTTCTATGACACTTTCAGACAGTATGTTTTATCACCTTTCCTGAAGTATTCACACGTGTCCAGCTGAGGTTAAACAAAGGCATTCTGTTGCGCTGTATAAACGAAGATGTGTCTATACGAGTAAATAATACCTTTTGCGAGATGACATTTGTTGGCCTATCTTTTAGTTTCCATAAACGCGTAATTGCATGGCTTAACTTTTTTTTTAGCAAAATCCGGTTAACAGCAAAACCAATTCGCCACTTTAGAAAGGAAACTGGGTCGAGTTAACCTCCGCAAAGACTTCTGGGACTGTTGCAAGGGACTGGGAAAAAAATTGGCCAATAGCCGACAGGCGCGTCCCCAGTAACGATCCCACAAAAATGAATTGCGGGACGCATTTCGGCTCCAGCCTGATGTTGAGCGCGGGAAAATATAACAGCAGGTCCAAGAGAACGCGAGAACATTTAATTAAAGGAAGTAAGTCGAAGGGCATGCATCCTGAAGCTAGCTCTGGTAAATATTCAGTCGCAATTGCGGGAAAAGATTTAACGGCACGCAAGGGCGGGAAAATATTAAGAAGTACTACTAGAATAGTTAAGAGAGACGCACATATAGATGTCGACGTGGTCTTGTTCCTTAATGGCTAAAAGACTGACGACGAAAGTACGGGAAAATATTCAACTGCAAGGGCAGGAAAACATTTAGTAGTGCTAGCAGTATAGTTAGGAAAGACGCACATATAGAGGTCGATGTAGTCTTGTTCCTGATTGGATGAGAAAAGTATCGTTTCTTTTTATTTTACCCTGGTTTGTCAGAGCCATTGCACGCATTTTAACCTGTGTACAAAAATCAGCGAAAATGAAACGGAAACAAGCTCTCATAAACTACCAAAAAAACGCTAGTGACGATAATTGTCGTGCAATACTGACACATGCTCTTGCTGACTTTATTTATTCGTCGTTGGGCTATTAATTTAATACAATTATTTCTTTGCTGGAATGTTTAAAGCTATAGCGGAGAAGCTCTTGTTGCTAATATCACCACTGATTAACTCATAGTGACAGTGACTTCTTCCTTTAAACTGACCTAAAAAAACAAGACGTTTCCCTCATATTGACAGGCCTTGTTACAGTGCAACTGTGTGTGTATGTGAGGGGGTGGGGGCATTTCGAGTCTTTTCTTTTCCTTTTCGTCTTATATTGTTGCTATAGCAGATAAGCCAAGATTTTAATTCTCTTTTTAACTTGTATCTAGATTTCTGTCTCGACAAAACTGGCAGACGAAACCGAACCACTTACAAAAGATGGCAAATTGATGAGCTTGAGCGTGCGTTCTCTCTCAATCCGTACCCGACCAGCGTGTTTAAGAAGACTCTTGCGTTAAGACTCGGTCTGAGGGACTCGCGAGTACAGGTAATCTTCGTTTTTGCATTCATAAAAGAGCTGACTCGTACCAAGTCGCTTCTTTTTATTCGCGCTGTGATTAATGGGAAGGATTCAGCGAGTTCGCGGTGCATTAAGGGAATGAAGAAAAACTCTTCTTCGCAAGCGCCATTGCGCGCGTCGATCTTTCTTTCCATATTCCTTTGCGAGATTCAGTGGCGACTGGATACGAATCAGGAATTTACCTGTTTTCCTGAGCAGTCTTTTAAAATAGAGAAGTCATGTCAGGTAAAGCGAAGTCAAGAAAGTTTTTTTTATAAGTAAGATAAAGAACTATTGAGAAAATGTAGGTGTGATGGAATTAAATAAGATAAAGTCAAGTTGTATCAGGAAATAGTGAAAGGGGAAATTAAAGAGATTTCGACTAGAGTTAAATAGTTTTAACGTCGACAGAGCTCAACCATTTTCCAACACTTCCTAGGTTTGGTTTCAAAACCGCCGAGCAAAGGCGAAGCGAGAAAGGCATGGCGGGATATCAGAATGCTGCAGCAACGATACAGAAGCCGAGCTCACTGAGGCAGAAGACGAGCAATCAGAACACGTGACTGAACACGTGACTGAGGGCAAGGAAAACAAAGATTCTGAACAAGATGTGGATGTGGATTAAGTCTGTCTAGTCAAGAGAACATAAACTCCCCCACTCCCGACAAGTTTTTTGCACTATCACTCCTCCCCAAAACGTCCACAAAACGCGCGAGGATGCATTATCCGCGGGAAAACTAATACGTTCCAAAAATAGCTTTAGAGGGGGTACGATGGGTATAGGGCCTACACGGGGGATTAACTCGCTGCTCCCTTTATGTTCTCCTGGTCTAGTATTCGCGCGCTAAAATACTTTTCAACTGCATTCAAATAATGACTAACTGACTTGGCATAAAACCGAAAATAAGAAAACAATGGACAGAGCTTAAACTGGTGGCTTATTTTAATTCAGTTCATGTCTTAAATGATTCTGTTGAATCATGAAAATCGCATATAATATTTGGAGAGGAGTACTGAAAACTAGTTGTCTTGTGAAATAGAATGAAGGGTGAGAAATTATTGACACAAATGTACAGCCTGGAGAAAAATTTCAATTGGAAAGGCCGCAGTCACGGGTAATTACTTAATTAATTAGATTTGTTGAATTTTCCTTCTGGTTGGCCAGAATCATCTTGGGTCACTTGTTCAGCTTATCAAAAAAGAAATATTTGTTTTTCCCGTGCTTACATTGTTATCAAGTTCGTATCAGTTTGACATTGGTCTGCGTGTGTTCCACGTTGTGATTAGCTAGTCCTGTTTTACTGTTACGTTTCGTTTTACGTTACGTTACGTTGAAAATCGCGCTATTCCCCGCATGAGATACAGTAATACCTTCTAATACGGACACCGAAGGAACAGAACCAAGTGTCCGCATTACAGAGGTGTCCGTTTTGTAGAGGTTAGAATTGCATTTAGTTTGGTGTCTTTTTGATGAGGAGAAATGTCCATAATAGAAATTAGCCTGCTAGAAGGCTCGCTGGGGAGCTCGAGGGCGGCGGTTTTTTCTCTGTTTCCCCGCTTCCCTCCCCATGGGGGCTTGCTCGCTGGATAAATAGAAATGTGTACGTATTATAGATGGAGGTGTTCCTAAGCCTTCGAAGGTTTGATTTGGCTTATTCAACAGCAAGGCTGGCAGTGATCAAAACTTAAAAACTTTGAAAGGTACGAGAAGATTGTACCATACTAGGAAAGGAGTAATAGGCTCCTAATAATAGGAGTAACAAGCTCCTGACCATACCAATAATGAGACAGAGAGGGAATACTAGGGCGTTGGCCGGGATGTCTGAATTTCACTAAAGTTATTTCTACAGGTTGTAATAAAACGGAAGTCTAATTCGCCTTAGAAGTCTGTAAATTTTAATCGATTGTTTGAAACGTCATGAAGCCCACGCGCGACTGCCTCAAAGCAAAAACAAAAAACAGAATATTGTAATGGCAACTGTTGAATTCTCTCTCGACAACACTGAGTAAGCTAGAATTTGCGGACCTCTCCGGGAGCCAACTTCCGATTAATTTCAAGCGTTCAATTGGTCTAAAAATAACTTTGGAGAAATTCACATATCCCAAGGGTTTGACTGGACGTCTCTTTCTCTATGCCATTATTCTCTCTTGACTATACTTATCATCTTGTAATATATTGTGAATAGAAATTTAAAGTTATAAAGAGAATTATTCCAGACTTTGTACTTCAGCTGAGTTATGCGTTTGTTGTTGTTATTCATGTTCCAACTTCCACATTACCTCTCAAATCATATATATTTTGACTGTCCGTTGTCATGACATTGGTGACCTTACGAACAATCAAATAGTATCTCTGTGTGGCTTTTACCAAGCACTAATTTATACAACGGAAGTCTTTGACCTTATCTCGATGCACGGCACGCTTGTAAGCTTACCCCACCAAGAGAATCCATAATGAGACAAAGCTGTAGTGACAATGCAAGTGTCTACGCGTGGGGCACAAACTGCATCCTTTCCTTTTTGTATACGAACCGAGAATGCTCTTAAAGAGGCCATCCATGTAACACGTCACCTCAACTGGGACAACCTAGAGGTATACTTCCTCGTAATAGGCTATTGGAAATGTGCTGCTGGATGGAGACGCATTTTCAAGACTTGGATTGACTATAATGGGGTTCCATTTTTAATAGTCAAAAATATTCCCCCTCCCCCTCCCCTTTTCCGGATTATTGGGGTAAGAAAATTCTTAGAAATGGGAAAATGCGTGGTAAAAAACTGAAAGTGACTTGGCTGGTATCGCGAAGTTGGGGTCTATAATTGGCGACAGAATAGACTATAATGGGGTAGGGGCTCTGAAAGGTCAGCTGCACATACCCAGCAAAAAGTGACTCAAGTAACCCCCTTTCCCCGGGTTGGACAATTGAATGAAGGGACTGAAGATTCATGGATGCCCGCTATCAGACAATGTAGGAGTCATTCGGTACTATGTCCCGGGACTATGCCGCACCACTGAGGGAAAAAACACTTGACGTGACCAATGACAATCGAAATTGATCGCAACTGATTGCTATTGTAGGAGGAAATTAATCACGAATACGAGCGCATGCGCAATACAAAGCAAACCAAACTTACCGTCCCGCACTGTATTAAAATGTTATCATAGTCCTTTCCATATTTTTAACTTGTATTATCTGATTCATGATCGATAAATGTTTAAGTTATTTATATTTTATATATTGATCTAGTATACATAACATATACCAGGTAGAAAAACAAGGGAACACGAAGTCACCTTAAAGTTTAAACCGCCCAAAAGCGACCCCCCGGCCTCCCCATCCCCAAACATAGCAACACAAAAAGCATCTAACCACACCCATACCCCATGAAAAAATGAAGTCAATAACAAGAAAATTATCTACACATCAGCTATTAAGTGCACATCGCTATAGCCGGAGTAGCCTTATGAAAAGTAACTACATAAGAAGCCTCACCATTTAGTCAACGATTCAATATCTGACCCCAATTTTCCATCCTGAACAACCGTTCTTTAAGAAAGCCATAAACAGCGGGTACACTGCGGGAAAGTAATTGTAACATCCAATGATATAAATGGTCACACCTATCATATTAAGGATTATTATACTTAAACTACAGCACCAGAAAGTAACCCTGACCTTTTATGAAACTGAGACATAACAGTAAACAGGTTAGCGCAGGGATGCGCGGCTCTTTTGCGGATTCGAATGGCCCGACTCTCAGCCTTCCGATTACAAAGGAACTGCTGCTTCACAAACAGGGGCACCCAACAAGGATATAGTTCAAAACCACTTAACATAACATTGTTGAACGTATTTTAGTACTCAAACGGTAGATATAGGCATATTTTTATCCCCTAAAAACCTTTCATCTGTTCGGATTTCCTAGCTGAAAGTCTAGTGATCCGAAAATTATAAGGATAAAAACTTACCTTCTCGAAAATTTCAGCCAGGAAAAGGCTCCCGAAAATTCTAGGAGGCCTTTTTGAGGGTCAAAATCCGTTAAAAATGGGTAATTATACCATTTTGTAGATGTTCGAAAATCCTAGGAGAGGCAGGCAAGCAAGAAATTTTACAACAAATGCTCCGAAAATTCTAGATCTCAAATTGTCTTCCGAACAGATATTTTCGCGAAAATTGCCGTTGGGTGCCCCTGCACAAAGTACTTCCTTTTAAATAGACCAGTACTTACGCGCTACTTAAAACATGCGAGGCTCGTTTAATGATAGTAATTAAAGGAAGATTCAGTATCCTTCTTGTGAAACGCCAACAAGATTTTTCCAAAACACACATGACGAGCATAGTGACTGCCTTAGATGCTTTGTTTGGGTTAACTGTTATATACCCCCAGAAGTGTACAATATTTCTTGTCAGTAATAATTTCCTTTGCCTTTATGGCGGAAATTCATCTTCCTTAGGTAAAATGTCTCTTTATTTTCCTTCTTCCGAGACTTCGGGAAGCTAATTGTGAAAAGGAAGATGTCGCGTGGCAAGCTAATACCGGAACAATATGGCGGAGGTTCTTGAGAGGGTGTAAATTGTTCCTTGATTAATCTGCAGAATCAAGGGATTAAAAAGTCACTAAACATCAGTATTATATAAACTGGCCCAAAATCACAGGTTGCTATTCGTTTCAGTTCGATAGCCGGTGTAAAACCTTAAAGTGTCACGTTTTAAGTCCGACCAATGCTTGGCCATAGTGCAGTCGACTACCCTTATTTAGAGGAACATTATAAAAAAATGTGATCTACAAAAAGCAATTATGTTCTTGAAGGACGTTTAGATTAAACAAGACTGATTTATCAAACATTTCTTCATACCCTGATTCATGCGGCGAAATTCATAGGGCCACAAAAGCTTGAGACTTGAATTACCTTCAACTTTAGCTAGAAACGCCTGCGTGTACCATCGCAAGATAACTTTCCGCAGCTGTTTTATTTGGCTTGAGTTTATTTATTGGAATTTTTATTAAAAAATTTATTCGAATCTTTCTGGAAACAAAAGTTCAGCTACGAAAATGTACGGTAGCATTTAGCTCCGTAGTGACAGTGGTAGTATATACTTGTTTTATATATATATTTGTAAGCACTTATACCGCAGATAACAGGAAATTAGTTGAAGGCTAGCCATTTTTTCAGTTCGTTAGACTAAGACCATGAAACCTCTCGCTATTCTCCGAAATTTTAGCCACATAACTCAAAAACTATCAATTTTCTAGATTGTTTTCAAAACGGGACGCGATCGATCATGCTCAGTTCATGAGGAAAAGACAACAAGCCGACTGTTGTCTACTGTACTTTGCCCAGATACAGGTGCAAATAATTGTCTAGAACGAATTCATCTGGGATCATTTTCATTATACGAAGTTGAGATTGTACACATTGTATCTACCTGCTGTGTAAGCGACCCTCTCTCCGTAAAGGTTGCCGAATCGAGGTAAAAAAATTCCGGCGCCAGAAGTTTCCGCATAAAATTTTCGAGCACGGGGGCGGCGGCCATTTTTCATTTTCCCGGCGCATGGAGAAAAGTTTCCTAAGTTGAACGCCGCTACCACATTGTAAAATATGGCCAAACAGCCGGTAAATATGTCAAGTTTACCCGGCATCTGTTTTGTCACTACTTTCCCACTATATTCTGGAGACCGGCGAATTGTTTTAACCTTGAACCTCAGTAATTAACTCACTGAGTATGCAGAAAGTTGTCTCAAATATCTCTAAGGCTTGAAAAGCTACCCTGAAAAGCAAACACACGGCTTTTGCTGAAAGCAAAATTTAAAAAAAATCAATGATTGGATTTACTGTTTGTCGCAAGTCACGATCCAATCCCACTATTCAAATGTGTTTGCCGTTTTCCTACCACCCAGCAAATCCACTCAGTGAATTCGTACTGGGAGCTGTTTTTAATTTAAAGTAGATACCCTTAAAAGTGCCGTCAGGGATCGGGGTTTGGACAACTGTGTTATTGCTCACCATGTTGCCATTGAGGTAATGGACCAGATTAGTTCCATTTTTGGCATATTAACCTGACGAAAAGGTAAGCCTATTAATGTTCTTTCCCGCTGGTAAGAGCCTTGAAGCATTCAAATGAGATTATACGGGGTCAGTCAAACGACTTTTAGCGCAGTCACTGAGTTTATACGGTAACACCCTAGCACTAGACAGTATAAATTTCTGGAAGATAATACAACTATTCAATCATCGCAGTTGCGTGCGGCTGGAATCTTTCAAAAGTTCGATGAATACAGTTTTTAATTATCTCATCGGGGATGTTCAACCTCACGACCCTTCGTTCTTCGCAAACACATAACTTTAAAGCTACAAAACAACAACACGATAATGAAAAAAAGCCAACACTTTGCTCTATATTGTCGGTCATTTCATGCAGAAATTTCGTGTCGTCATCCCCTTAAATTGGTAATTTTCTTCCAATTTTTTTTTCTTCGATGAAATGCTGTACACTACTCTTTGCTTTCTTGTGAAAAATAATTAAAAAGTCTGTAAAACATTCGTGCTATTGTCGGTTAATTGATAGTGTGCTTATTATGACGTTGAATTTCTCTTCGCCGCAATGGTATCTATTAGTCAGCCTAAATAGCACTTTGCTGTAAAGATTCCTTTCAGTTCATCTCTGTCTTTCCAATACAAAATGAAATGTCTTTTGTTTTCAAGAGTACCTTTATTGGGAGCCACATTATAATCGGAAAACTTGATTTCGAGTTAATAATAACATTGACCTTGGAAAGTGTACTGTGGAATAAAAGAATAAATGGGATTAATATAATTCAAAGAATTTTGGACAAAAAAAGGAATTTCTCGAATCAAAACTAAACTTGTTAGTACTGGCCAACACAATTAAGACAACTCCCATTAAATAGTCAATTCATATGCATGTCTGCAATTACAAGAAGTCAGAAAAGTTCGCTAAGAGGAATGGCTGTTTGGCAAACGAAAAAGGCTAAGTTTTTTTTAATTTAACATATCTTTTATTAATTTTCTTTGTAATTTCGTGAAAGTCTGACATATGGACGATTTATGATACAATAGGGATGATTTGGCAAGCTAATCCGTTTATTAGATTTGTAGTAATTAGCAGTAACTGATGACAGCTTATTTTTCAGCTTCGATCCCTGCCATCATTGACCTCAGCTCGCGCTTGCCAAACATCAGCAGCTCATTTTTTTCATTCTTTCAAATTATTAATCCTCCGTTTTTATCCCATATCACTACATTTCACTAGCCTCCTTAGCCTTGTCAGTTTGAACATTTAGGTCACCGTAAACAGCATTTCCAACACGATATAAGTCTGTTGTTTAATTAACACATCGACAAGGAGGAAAGCACCCCTCTCTGGTATCCTTAAGGGCGAAATTATAACCAGGACTACTTCGCCAATGTTAAGCCATGGGTCGCAAGAAACTGTTGAATGTTGCATGAATAAATAAACGTTGAACAACCTCGTAACAGGATCAGCTTAAAACCCAACTAGAAAGCTAACAAAAGTCCACTATGACTTTCACAGTATTAGAAATAAGTGGGTTTGGTATATTTTATATAAAACAGTCTTCTGCTTGCAAATCTAGTTGGGTTATAACTCTGGACTTTACGATCCCACGGCACGACAGCAACGAGAACGTCAAAAACAACAATAGGTTTAGTAGACAAAACAACAACTTTGCACGTGCATCACACTTTTTTGTACATTTGTTTGCCTTCTTTGCACGGCTACGACGTGAAATTGCCTAATTTTACTTTTTAGGAAGGGCGTAAACAAGCGACGATGAAATTTTATTTTCTTTCTAAACTTGAATACAGTATACGGTTCTTAGAAATTCAACTCCAGGAAGGTTTGCCTACATTTGACAAAGTAAGTGAGTTGAAATAATTGCGATAAGACTGAAAGAACGCAAATTCATTTTGAAGCGACGTTTTCGCTGCCGTCGTGTTATCGGATCGTGAAGTCCCTGATGTCATTGAGAAGTTGACCCCAAATGCCCAGAAAATGATTTGTTATTTTCTTACATATTCGTTAAAGGTCAAGGTATTGTTAGTATAGTTGGACAAGATAAGTTTATTACGTTGAAAACGGCGGCATACCGTAACTTTTCAGCCTTATCAAAAATTTTTGTGGGAACGTTCAACCTGTTAGTTTACTGCTTCATTATTTCAAGCAGATCTCTTGAGTGATTTAGCTAAAGGTTTAGAACTGTGTTGGCTCTCTTACATAGGTATGCAGAGGACATTCCATGACTGCAACACTAAGGGTGCTGACTCGGCTAAAAAATCATAGATCATTCTATCGACGTTGGTCAATTCGTGGCATCTGGCTATATATTACATGTTGTGTTGCTTTTTGCCACACCTCTGTAAGGTAAGAAAGAAGAAGTTAACTGTTCTTTTAGAGTCAACCTATGTAAGTGTTTTATTTTTTTGACATTGCGGCTGTTAGACCGCTATCGATAGCCGTCTAGGGAGCTTTAGCAACGACAAAGGAGACGGCTCCGGAAACGTCGTTATCAAAAAGTCTTCGTGTTTTTTGAAAGTCTGTAGCCTTTCTCGATTTTCAACTTACGCTCGCTTAAAATGTCAAATATAGGTAATTTTCCCTGAAATTAATTTCTTGGGGACCAGACCCAAGTTTAGAAGGAGAGAGAAAAATTCGTCATGGAGTGTTAGTTTACGTTCTCCATGAAACGTCCGGTGAGGGAACTTCACGTTGTAGATGTGCAGTGACGGGAAAGCAATGCAAAAAAGTGTGCTGCACGCGTAGACGTCCTCGTTGCCTTCGCCGTCGCCCTGTTAGCTTCCTACTTAGTCCTTCTAAATAAGTTAACTGATTTTCGTTCAAGTCCTCAAGCAGTATATAAATATTTTTTAATTAATTTCTCTGCAGTCACAACTCTGTGAGTGGGCCTATGACGAGTTTGAGTTATATTATCTTCCGACCTTTAGAGGGACTTCAATCAAAGGACATTGAAAGCTCCCCCGAAGCCCTCCGGACAAAAATTTGTATTGCCCGACATCATTAGTTATGATTCGAATATCGTTACTCAGCTCGATCTCATCTGTTTAAGTTTGAACAAACATTTCGTTAAGGTTTCGCTTTTTTTTAAATTCTCATGAGCCAAAAACTGGACTCAATTTTACTAGGCACAATTCTTAAAGGATCGGAGAATTCCAGTTAATTAAAATGTCTGAATTGCATCACTCGCCGAGCTTGAAAAAAAAGAGCTCACGCCCGTCAAATTAGATCTTTAATTTCCCTTTTCTTCGTTAATTAGACGTTGGTAATTTGTAAAGCAGTTTAGAGCAATTTATACGATCAATTTTAAGCAATTTATTGGAATCTTCTAGGTAAAGCTGACTTTCTATTTTCGTAAGACTTAATTTTCAGTCTTTCCAGTCTATCCTGTTAGTATAGAGAAAAGTAAATTACAATTCATTAGGATAATTTATGATTTACCAAAATCAATTAGTGTTTTGGATTAGGTTACCCAAGACGGATTTTAACTATTAGTGGCCCTTAATTCTTGTAAAGTGCCTCAAGAACAATATTCATTGCTACTTCTACTAGAGCTGGACTGCAAAACACCCCCGTGTTTTTGCCTAGGTCAAGAACGCGCGCTCCGGCGGGCTTAAATGAATCGCCAAAGGGTATTCCAAAAATATTTTCATACTTTGATCTGATCAGTGTATAACAAAAGCTAGGTTAACGTAGAAGTTTCAGGCCGGTTAATCTAGTTACCCTGAACATGTTGTTGCAAATCGCCCCCATACTAATGGCGGTTCTAAACTCAATAATACTACATGAGTGAAAAGAAATGCACACGAATGACTTATTAAAATTCCACATTTTATTTTATATTCAGGGTAAGTCAAAATATGTAGTATGAATGAAAACTCTTGTGGTCTTCTTTCCTTGCCGTTCAAAATTCTCAGCTCGCTCGACCTCGCCTGATTTAATCGGCTCACCCATTTACGTTGGCCATGGCTTGTGTGTACCTATAGCTTTGAGGAATTGTCTACAAGATGCAAAATTTCCCGACTGCTCGTTTCAGGTATTTTCCATTTGGGAAAGCATCTGTTCTAAAGCCCTTTGCCATCGTACGTCTACTGAAAAATTCATTGACGGAAAAGAGTTTTGGTAGAAAAAATTTCGGGCAAATTTCACTCGCCTCCAGCTCTCTTTTAACAAGCGAATTTTGGACTCTCATTGATTTTGAGACTAAGTGAGGGCACATAAAATGGGTTAAGCAAAAGGAGATGAAGAGAATCCAGCGAGAAGAAGGTAGTCTTAATTGCTAAAACTGTTTGCGTTTATTCGTGCCTTTTTTAGAGTTCCGAAAACAGATCAGCCTTGTAGAACAGTTCAACTCAGGTTGATTCGCCTTCTTGCCAAATTGAGCGGCGAGATGGAGAACACGACGAGAATCGATAATTCACGAGATTATTAGTGGCCTTTCCTGACTCGTTCTCTCTTTTTCAATAGCACCAACGTTTAACTTAGTTCTAATGTGCATATTTTCCTCTCCCTCCTAGGAAAGACAGATAGAGCTGTACTAGGGAGGGTATGATCACAGGTTAACGCAGTCTTACGAAAACAGCCGTCCCTCCTTGCTCCCAGCCGAAACGTCCGGCTAGCGGCGAGAAGCAAGGAGAGAAGGCTGTTTTCGCAGGCTACAGTAGTTAAAGAAAATAGCACTAAAGGACTTGATGCCAGCCCTTTGATGAGCAGGCCCGAAATTGCTAGCTCACCATCATACATTCCACCAAAATGCCTTTACCGTTAGGGTACCATCAAGTTTTTCAAGTTTTTTAACCTCATTTCTGTCTCACTTTCCTTGAATTAGTTGCAACAATGGATTTTATTGTACGTATTTCCCTCCCTTTTTGTCCTTATCTCGGTTGTCTTATCCGTAACAGACTTTCTGACGGTGGATAAACGGAATAAGCGATCCTTGTTGACGTGAATTTGCTAGTTCGTCATGACGGCTTCGTCTGCGGGTTAAAAAATGCTTCCGTTCTAATGATGTTGTTTAGTCACACCGGAACTGAATTTCGCGATCATAGATAAGATTTTTCTAGCGATATTTCGATCAACCTGGACCGGAACGATTAAGTAATCAAGGCAGCGAGGTCTTGACTTTTTTTTTCTTGATTTGAAATTGTAATTCAGCTTTTTCACGACCCGTCCTTTCCTCGAGTCTGAACTGCCTTTTTGTCCGATCTATGGCGTGAGTATGTACTGATATCTAAACGGCTAAGGCACAGTCAGGCCGTCTTTGGTTTGTAGAGGTGTCCGAAGTGTTAAGCTGTGAAGGAAGGGTTTAAAAACCTTATGAAAATGAACATGAGTATCAATTAAGGCAATCTCTTGGCAGTTTAACTACCGGTGGAAGCTGGTGGAACCTCGAAATAATGAATGGCCAAGTGACTGGCAAGATTTGTTTGCTGTATAACGAGATTTCGTTATATCGAGGTTCTTTTTCATACATTTTACTATTACTGAGGTAAAGAAAATCGTTTATTTTGACCGAGAACTTCGTTCTATAGAGGTTCGTTTTATCGACGGCCACTGTATGACTCATCCTAGTGGGCTTGCCTAAGGTACAAGCTATATCAAGACCACTGATAATGTTTGCTTTAAATGGAAATGTTTGTTGGGTACTCGGCTCGAAATATGAGGGTTGTCTAATACTGTGCGAAAGATCTGTTATTTGGCTTTTCCATTTTTTTTTTCAAAGAAAGAGAGAAAGAATGACCTTATCTGCCATTCGCCCAGATGGCGGGGAGAATTTTCGCCTATGCATGATTCTATCGCAACACCACTTTTTCCGGTTTTTTTTTTTTTTAATTTCAACAAAAAGTGGATGATTGCCGGTGTACAAGAACAGCAAAAAGACCAAATGAAGGCTTAGCCACGTGCACTTTAAAACGGAAGAAAGACCTGATCGCAGCAAAATCATATCACCCGAATTTTCTTAGACTCTATCTTTGAACATACGAGGTTTCCAGGGGCGTTTTTCTGTGACGACCCTCCGCGCTTCGAGTCCCTGAAGCTGAGTCACTCAAATATACTCAATTGTCTTGCTAGCACTAACATAAGCTTATCATCAGGTTTATCTACTCATTGCATGTATGGCCTTCGCCAACCATTTAGCTGGTTGCAAAGTACGTTAAACCCCACTCTCTTCGACTTAGATTAAAACAAAGTGCCCTTAAAATTTAATTTTCGAACCTCAGGAGTCCCACACGTCATTTCAGAAGATAATATCATGTGGCAATGTGTTAGTGAAAAGCTTTCATTCGGGTGATCTTATTTTCCATTTACAATTTACAATTTGCCCCGCAAAACTTGACCCAAGTGGTGTACGATCTCCCGGAGAGAACACGGTAAATCGGCCTTGCAACTTTGCATGGATTGCACGTGATGATTTCAGATATCCCAAAATTTCTTTTCAGCAAAATTTGTCGAATTGAGTAAGACCATTCCGCGCATAACTTTTACCATTCAAAACTCTAAACTATCCGTCAAAACAAGACACACAACACCAAACAAATGCAAAGGTTCATACACACTTTTATGTTTTAAAACAACATGATCAGTAGTATTTTAAGAATAGCAACATGCTACACGAAACTATTTGCATAGTAAGCGGGATATGGAAAGGTTCAATCTTTTTAAACTTGTAAAACATAGCAGGTCTACTTAAGTCTTTATCAGGAAATTTGAGGATTTTATTCGAACTCTATGGCAATGATGTTGAACGAGATCCCCCTTCAAATTTTTTTAAAAAGGATTAGAAGCAGGGTTAATTAAAGAAAAGTTCTTGTCTATAGCCTTAAAATGCATGTTCTCACTAAGCGATTCTTGGTTTGTAGGGCTACAGTTGGCACTAACAATGGACAATGTAAAAACTTTGAATGCAGTGGTCCACCTTAATAATGTGTGAATAAAACCGACTGGTCCTTCTTGCTAGATCCCGAATGCAGAGACTGTGCCAGAGCCAGGCTTAAAGTGGGAATTAAAACAAAACTGAATGCAAGGCTAGCATTAAGGCAAAGGGCTGATTTATTTTGAGCCAATGAATGCTTCTAGGTTCTTTAAAGCTGATAGAAAATGTTATTCTTAGAGGGTGTGAAATGGGACCGATTGGCGAACTGGAAGCGGATTGATTATAACGTGGAAAACCACACCGAAGTATGGTTTTGATTGCGTGGAGTAGTGCCCATCAAGATTTATGAGTTTGCCATCTACAACTGACAAACAAGTCTAACTTGGGACGTGCTTCTCTAGTTATAGTTATAGACAGTCCCCCAAATTGAAAATGCCTGTGTACTTCAAGCGTGCACAAGATAACCTCTTGACTCTAAGATAACTAAATAGACAGTCAGGGTGTGGCTGTGTGCCAGCACTAATAAAATCAACTTTGTTTTGCAGGGCTTTTGACTGTTGAATTAAAACAACAGGGCTCGAGATGGGTGCCATTCCAGCTGGTATGAATCAACAGAAAATCGACCTCCATGACAGCATTTCAACCCGTAAGGAACACAGTGCAGTTTACTTTAAGACTACATACTGAATATCCATTTAATTTAATCTACTTAAGCTACCTGAACCCAACTCAGAGGATTACCTTGTTAATGCTCGGTACTCTATCTCCCTTCATCGCGGTAATCTCTGAATGCGGCAGATTACTGATTGGCAAAACCGGGGCAAAACCTGATGACCGAATAAAAAAGTAAAAAGGAATCAAAGTAAAATTGGGAAGTCGGGGGCCTTGAGTCAAGTCACAATTTTTGCACCTACTTTTATGAGAGTCGGTAGGTTCACATGTCTCTGGAAGTATTGCGGTATTACTTTAAGCGCAAAACATAAAGCTAAGCTTGTTCGAGGTCTCATCGATCTGACGTCACGTTCGTGTCTCATCGGTTTCTATTGTATTAAAGGCAAAAAAAATTATAATTATCAAAATTAAAAATTTAAATAAGAAAAACATATGATTGAAAAAAGCGATTCTTTGGTACTGGAGTCGTTTTGAGTGAGTTTTGAGCGAATTTTGAGTAAAAAGATAAAAGAATTCAAAAAAGAGTTTTAGATTATAAAACCTTGTAAAGATAATGAAACCTTTGCTCGACCAAAATGAGTAACAGTTTTACAAATGCAAGCAAAACACCGCGGGCGAAAAAGATCAGAAAAAAAAAAAGCTAAAGGAAAGGAGCCGTTTAATAGAAAAAGCTGTACATGACATTTAGTCTTTCAGCAAGAGCTTCGAGTTTGGCGTCTTAGTTTCATGTAACCGAATAAAACGCCTGAGCATGATTGATGGCTCCTATTCTGAGGTATAACACGAAATGGTCTGAAGTTTTGATCGGGGGGTAGGGGGAGGGGGGTTACTCAACAAAGTTCTTACAGGGAAGCTCCACCCCGAGGTCCAGCCCCTTACCCCTTTTACTATTTTTGTCAGAAAAGGGTATTCCTTTCGTATGCCTCCTATGACAAATTGTACCCTATTCTCATAACTAGTTTAGAACTTTTGGCATCTCTTTTGACTCACTGTACTGCCTTTTAAATGTGTATAATCCACAAAACCAGAAAATTTTCTCGATTTTTTTCACAGACATTAAGTTCTTCTGTAGTCGTTTCAGGTCATTTTACAGACCCAAATAACTACTACCCTTTCACACAATTCAGCTGGTGAAATCCTTACCCTTTCATATACCAGAAGCCTAAAAAAGATACCCATTTCGGGCGGAGCCTCCACGTATAAGCCATTCTAGGGTCTGGGGTACCCCCCGGGTCCCTGATTCACCTGGTTTAAGAATCTCTGTTTTTAGTAGAGAACCTTTTGCTCAGGTTAGAAGATATATAGTCCACCAAAAGTCTCAAAAAAGCGAATCAAAAGCAAGAGCAAGGCCTAATTGAATTTCCTGGCATCAAGAGTGGATGATCTTCTGTTATTCTCGCTGACAATAATAAAACAATCCAGATGGAATTAACTAGCGCGGTAACACATGATAACATTCCATTTTCCCTTGTTCTCTATCTTCTATTTTTACATTGTGAAGGCTTTTTAAAAAAGGCACCAAAGTTGATTAAAACCTGAGGAAAACTTGCTAACGAGCTCTGACGATCTCCAGAAGACCCAGAAAGGTTTTTTTTTCCCGATTAGAGAGTTCTTGTCGATGAAACCACTGACTTGTTATCAGGGCGTGTGTGGTCTGAGTTTTTAAATCTTTCAGATCTGAATTCGCGATAGGAAAAATATTCCACTAATTTAATTGTGCAAGTGTTTGTGAAACACAGATGTTTTTTGTATACTTCTGACTTCACGACCTGCTGCACGACTCAGCTGACGACTGCTTGCTCACCCTTCACGAGTGGGCAGACTTATTAAAACACTTAAAACTTGTCTTCCAAAAAGATTTACTTTCATCGGAGATAAACAGAGGATAAGGAGCCCCTGATTTATGGTTTTCGCTCGTTCAGAAATGCCACATCATTACAAGCAATAACTAATATTATCAAAATCCTAATTCCTTCAATAAAATGCGTATTACACCAATCAAAGGTTTTTCAGTTGAATCTTTGGATTGTCAAGAATAGTATTAGACCACTAAAGAGCTAAACAGAGTTTAATCTTTCTTTTCCACACTGCGTAATGGTAATCACACCCCAACAAATTGTTTACCCATGGGCCAAGCGCTTTTAACATAAACAGCCCGAATCGCAAACAATCACCAATTAACGCGCGAATGAGACAATTGTACCGCGCGGCGCTGGTCACCGATGTGAAGAGTGATCGCTATGGCGTCGGGACGGAGACTCTAATTACTTTAGACGTAATTAGATAATTGGACAGCTGACTTGACGGCTTGTTAGGCATCTCGGCCTGCCTGCCAATCGCAATGGACTAGTGTCTCTGTTAACAACTCGCAGCGCTGTCCTAACAAGGCGCCTAAAGCTTGGAGCGTAATTAATCCTCCAGTTCTGACGGAAAAACGCGCTGTTTTTATGCGCGCGGCGGATGCAACTGCCTAGCTATTTTAGCGCTGGCTTCGACCGAGAAAGGGATTATGAATTTTTATCCTGCCTCCTTTAATCTTATGGTGTCTGAAGACGGGTCTTATGCGCACGCAGCCCGAGTGAGTCTACGCGACCCGAATGCGACAAGCGCTGGTTCAGATGCAAATTTATTCCATTTTCCAGTCACTTTGGGAAGTTTGGCAGACTTGAACTCGGACTCCGACGTTGAAATCATTGAAGCTATAGGTATGCAAATTGAAACACCCCTTCGTTCTCTTGTTTTCTATGTACTTAGCTGTTGTCATCTTGGCCCACGAATGTTCTAACATACTTCACGCGCGAACGTACTTTTAATACATTTTCCTATACCTCATTTTCATATCCTGACATCATGCTATTTCTACAGAAATTCCTATCTTGCCAAAGAAGCGAAGAAGCCGTACAAACTTTGACGCTTGGCAGCTTGGAGAACTAGAGAAGGTCTTCAAACGAACTCAATACCCCGATGTGTTCACCAGAGAGGCGCTTGCTCTGAAACTCGACTTACTTGAATCAAGAGTTCAGGTAGGAAAATCCAACTTGAATCTCACTAGAAACGCAGTTGCACTATCTACTTGTTGAAAATTGTTGTGACTGCTTACAAGTGAACAAATCTGTGTCTGTCTGTCCTGGAAGTGTTACGCACTGTAGCATGAAACTTTCCCGTTCGTGCTCTGCGCCCTTAATTTTAATTTTCACTTTCGTGGTCGGTAAATTGGGCACTGCATGAAGATCTGAATAGGTTTTGGTGGTAGTACAAACTTCGTACAGTACAATTTGCAACAGCTGCCCAGCCGATAATTTTCTTAACACCTTCTGCACGAAGAATTCCGTAGTTTTCACGCTAGCCACACGAAGCTTAACAGACTCTTTTTCGAGCACACTTCGAAGTCTCGTATGGACACAAAAAGAGACTATTCTGTTAGAACACTGTGCGAAATCGACATTTTAGATATCTTTCAGTCTTTTTCGTTCATTAAGGAGTGTTAAAAGACAGCACAAGAAAGTTTCAAAACAGAAGGTCGCTACATGCCACGAACCGCGTTAGACACCCAACCGAGTTAGTTTGCGATTTACACACCTAATTAAATTTTTTAGCCGGTTGTATCGAACCACTGTTTGTCAATTGGGGATTAAATGATTCCTCTATCCTACAAACCAGAGACATTTTTCTACCACAAAACAATTCTTTGCTTCCGCTAAGCTGCAGTCGAGTTGAATACTATGGGAAGCCATTTTAAGACGTCGCTCTGTTATCGACCATTTGCGACGTTGCAGAAGTGAAAATTGTATTGGCGACCTAGAGTCGCCATCGGCTTCCGTTAAAAGCGTCCGAGACTGGCTTCTTGCAGAGATTTTGTCTCGTTTTTGCTCACACTTTTTTTTAACGTGTAGGCTCAAAACGTACCACGAAACGATCGAAAGGCGAAGATCAGTATTTGTAATGTAGAGATGAATTATCTGTTTTCGAAATGTTCTCAAGGGTGTGATTTATGGCAACATACGTGTTGCGATAGATTACAATTTAAGTCCTCTTCACGCGTTTTGCCACATTCCCAGCTAATCAATAAATCACTTTCCGACAGCGATTTAAGTGTAAATTGTGTTAAATGCTGCTAAAGCTTGCTTCTGGATTGCCTTTGGTTGCATAGGAATGTTTATGTTTGGCATTGTGGGGAAATGGTTTCATTTCTTTTAATGCCTTTAAACGGTGCTAACACAAACTCTTAGAAGCTCTAATTGAGTAAGAACCCACACCACTGTGATAATTAATATAACTGGCAATTCCCAAATTTTTCTCGAACGTCGAACGTCGAGAAAATCAGGTTACTAAATCATAATTAATGACTGAAACAGCTAGTTTCCTCCTCGGGCGAAACCAGCGACTCCAAATACAGTTCGAATAGCCAGATAAACGTCGTTTTTCAATGTCATGGTGTCAGGCAAATAGCTCTTTTTAGCAACATTACTTCCTCAGTTTAACCTTGAAGCTTTGCGCTTGTCAGAACTTGATAAATTGCTCGGAGAAGGGTCACTAGCACTTTATTATTATGATTAATGCGCTGTAGAAACGAGAGTCCCAAGCTCTCTGACGTGACAGCCTTGAGCGGCTGAACCCAAGTGGTTGGTAATGATGGGGCCTTTCTCATTGACTCATGATAATTCAGTCCAGTTTACATAATTATAGACATTTTTTCCTGTGGTTAACTTCTTTATAACTGAAGTTCTTTGGTACGGGAAAAAAATTGAGAAAACGCGTTGAAAACCTGCATGGGTATCTTAAGCTTTTTCGTGCCACAGTTATGTAAATATATAAATAATCACTGTATTCCACACCGTTAATTTTTATGAGCAAATAGCATTTTTTCTTAACGTGAAACTACTAAACAATTTCCTGGCTTGTATTTTTTTTTGGCATGATTTATTGGAGCAATGAATTGAGCTCAAATGGGATCTGTTGAACTTTTTAGGTCTGGTTTCAAAACAGGAGAGCAAAATTGCGAAGAGAAGAGAAAACTAAGGCCAGACCAGGCAGGAGAGAAAAAAGTCAGGTGGAAAAAACGGCTGTAACACTTAAGCTTCTTGAAGTGTTTGACAGAGAATTGACTTCAGGGAGAAATAAAAAAGAAACAATTCAAGCCTCTTCGCCAGCGACTGAGGAGAACGATGAGGAGTCATCACTCCCATCGAATTCTTTCAGTATTGACAGCATTTTATCACGGAAGGATCCACCACAAACGGAAAGAAAGGCCACTGTGTCCGCGGAAAATGTGGGACAAAGCTTTCGCATTGAACAACTTCTTGATAGTAACAGAGAAAACCAAAAAAGGGTGAACAATGACAGCTCGGATGAATCTTCTTGCGGCACGACTGCGGTTTCAAATTCTATTGTATATAAAGTTGCTAATTCGGAGAGCACGTGCCCAGAAAGAACTGCTGATGTCCAAGAAAACGCAAAAGAAATATCAAGCGAAGTGTCCACAAGGCTAGCGCCATTTTATGTTCCATTGGCAAAACACACCTGTTCGGCGTATCAGATCTTTCGGGAGGGTCATGTTTCCAGCAAGCCAATGTTATCTCAAAAAGACGAGATGTTTGAAAACTTTCGTAGCTCAAGTATTTTAAGATTGAGAACAAAGGCAGAGGAACATTTAAAACAGCTTCAAGTTTCTTAAAACGTTAGCTGATTTTCACTTTTTAAATTTGATCATATTAAAGTATTTTAATTATAAAGCTTATTGACGCCGGTGGCTAACAGGTCATAACAGTGGTCTTCTCGTCGTTTTCTTTAGAATCGCTTCGATGCCTGATCATTTCAGTTTATTTAAAACACAGTTTCCTTGTTCGTAGGTTATTTTATATCATGTGAAAACATTTAAATACGTGCTAGACATAACAGGATTACAAATCAATGAAAGAGAACTTCAAGGTTTTTCTCCTCTAAAAATGATCTGTCAAGTTTAGTCGCTCATTTTGAATTTCCATTGTTTATATGGCAAACGTAACTAAGAATTTTTAGTCCTTCAGTTTTACTAATTATGGGATCCAATCATATCACATTTTTTCCTCTTCTCAATTCGTATCTATCGGCGCAGATGGAATTTTCTGACATTTGATAACTTAAGTGATAAATTATCCGATTTCGTGACTTCTCGGTTGTCAATAACTGTCTTGTTAGAGACTGCTAAATAGCGATACACGATAATATATTGTTTGGATACGAAAAATCTTTCCACGTTTTTACATCTGATCCATCTTTCACTAAAATAGCCTTTATAATTCTTTTACCTACGCGAGGTTATTAAATGAAATCTTTTCACAACAATTTTCCTCTGACGCGAAAAGATCGTGTTTGCCTTTGCTTAAATTGTAATCGATACGTTTTCCTGATGCTTTTGGGATATTTTCAAGAAGTGTTTTAAGATAAACCTGTCTCTTGTTATGCTTTGCTTTATTTATTTATTTATTTTTTTAGTCATATTAATCTAAGGTGATCATGATTAGACTAAAAAAGCTTCATTGTTCCTTTGTGTAATTATAACTTCATCTCAATAAACTAATATTATCGTACGGTTTCCACACTGGGCGTAAACTTCAATTCAATTCAATATTTACAATATATAGGACATTTATAAAAGTTATATTAAAAATGAAAGGAAAGAAAGTATTACGAGTAATCATTAGGTGACCAAAGTGCAGTGCCCAACCCTTTCAAGGTGGACACCGCGACACTCTTTCGAATAAATGGCAGCAGAAAAAAAATCAAATTAAATCAGTGATGGAGTAGTAAGATTAAGTTTGATCGATCAAGAGATACTGTATTTCCATTCTTTCTTAAACTTATTATAGAGTAGACAGTGAGACCAATTGGCACAGTCTCCCAGATTCTTGTACTAGAAGATTTTTAAGTCTTAAACATGTTAAAAGACGTTTTACCTCAGTAATCAAAAGCAAATCGCACAGAAAGTAAAAGTTGCCTTTATTTATGTCACTCCAAGAAATTCTAGGAAAAATATAATAATATAATAATAAAACAGAAATTGATGAGAAAAATGATTGAAAGATGCCAGTGGCTAAGTAGCCCGACCTTTCTTTATTTGTAAAGAAGATGATCCCTTTTGACTCAACAGCTTGTATATCACTTAACCAAACATAAAGCCACGAAAGGTTATCATTCACCGAAACATCGTCATGCCTTAACCTTCTGTATTCATTGAATTTGAAGAAATAGCCCATTACCCCGTAATTCCCTCAATAGTTCGTTTGCTGACGTATTCTGGCGAACATCCAGTTCTGGAGATTAGCAGATTGACAAGACTGGTTCAGTTTTAATAACAATGTTGGGTAATCAAAAATTGAGGTCAAAAGATACAGAAGTGTGTAAAAACGCGAACACACCTTGAGTACCTACTATCAACAGAAGCTATAAAAAGACAGTGTCAAAGTAGTTGCTGTAGAATTCAAGGCTTATCTTTGATCCCCCAGGAAATGTTTAATTGACGGAATTTGAGTTTGAACTGATCGTGGTTTTATAATTGCCACACCCTTGGTAGCGGAAGACTAAATCAACAGTTTAAACATCGGCACAATGTGTCTCCGTTTCCTTCCGTTGATAATAACTACGACTAATTTGACACTTGGAGAAGTCGGAGTATTTTAAGAACGCTAGTCCTGCCAGTGGATTGAGTAGAACTGTAAAACTTGATATGGCTGGAACTGTTAAAAAGCCCCTTGGTTTTTGATTGTTTTTTGTTTTTCTGAAAGACCACCACTGCGTTTTGAAGAGTTGTTCTGCGTAAAGTTTTAAAACAAGTTAAACACCTCAGTTGTAACATATTCTAAAATCCTACGCACGGCTAAAATGACCGGGTTACGGGCTGACTTGTGGTCATTTCCTGAAGTTTGAAATATGCGTGGAAAAAACTTAAACAAGAAAGAAACAAACATCCATATCAGTGGCAGATCTAGGGGGGGGGGGGTGGGGGCGGGCCCCCCTTATTTTTAGACCAAACTGAGACCGAAAAAGACCAAAACTCAGAACTAGCTGGTCGGACCATGGCAAGACCAGATATTTTGGCAATGAAATAGGCATTTTCCTAGAGGTTTTTATCTCGTTTGCGTATAATATTTAGGATTTGACTGATCTCGATGGTTAATTTAAATTAAAAGTGAAATTCTCATTACGATGGGAATGGCCGGTCAGTTCTGACAAACTGGAAGCGCCCTGTTTCGATAGTTCGTCCGTTAATAGCGTAAGAGAAGTTCGTTGCATGGTGAAACCGAGCAGAGAAAAAAAGGTTAATTTCGCTTCATAAGATCAAGCTATATACAAATTTCATTTTCATTATCTTTTCAAGAATGTTTGCCTGGAATAAACCGGAGTTTGGCGGCTCAATTTTGGCGCCTCAGTCGATCGGGGAATCATAACAGATTCCCTTGATCACTATTTTTATTTTTTCTTGTGAGAGCCACTAAAAAATATGAGAAAAACTAGCTAAAAAGTTGACTGCTCACAACTGGGACTGGTAGCTACTCGTAGAAAGTTCCCGCCAAATTTTTTTAAACGTCACGTGACAGCCCACGTGACAGCCGTCTTGCTTTCCGCCATGTTTGAAAGGGTCGATGGTGGGATTGTTGCGTAAATATTGGTCAAATGCTTTCCCAAAGGGTGAATTACAGAGAAAAAGAACCTCAAAGGTGAAGGCCTTGGAGGATTGACGTCTCTTCGGGAGTCAAAAGGTTAGTAAACAGAGTTATTCATGTCCTGGATTCATGTCGATTACACCATACATTCATTGTTGCTTCTTGTCACCGTTACTTAACTCTTTTTAAACGATCAGCAATACCTTTCAGCTGTACTACTTAGAAAATTGACGTAAAATTGTTTAAAGTTTTCTTTACATGTAGCAAATTACTACTAAATGATTGTCGAATGTATCAAAATTGATTACAATGAATCATGCTTTGCAACAGACCCGCCAACTCCTGATAAAGACTTGTGAAAAAAATCTGGACATTCTACAAAAAGTATTGAGATTATTTATTTTTCCCGATCAAGATTAATTGAACTCTTTTTCTATTGTGGGAATTAACTGTTTATTTAAACATTACTTTGATTTATTTGTTGTCCCTTTGGTAACAAGATGCCACCTTTTCTTTGACTATAATAGGCTAGGGAAGAGGTCACTAGGGACGAAACTTACAGCAAGGTGCCATCAAGGCTTAAACAGGCACTAGCATTCCCCATGAAATTTCCATTTCCCAAAAAACCTTGAGACTGGCAATCTTGTCATGAGGCGATGAGAAAAGGTAAAAAATTGTGAGGTTCACACAGAATTGTGAGAGTTGGCAGGTCTGTTGTAATCGTGCAGAACATTGGTGTCCACTCAACCAAATTTTCTAGATTTGTTTATGTGTGGATCCTGGTGGACAGTACCGTGGCTGCCAGAGGGCTTTCTCTTCTCTTCATTTTGCTTAAACGCGATCCCAGCCAGGGTAGCTGGCATGAGCTGTGACCACTGTTCACTGCAGTTAACCCTTTTATCTTTAAGCTTAATGAAAGATATTACATGTCTTGCTTTGCGTTGTCTGTGTATGCATCATAGGTCATCATATTGTCTAGAAAACCAAACTAACCGAAAGACAAAAGTGACCCATATCCAAACATCACTACCTGGACGGCAAAACATGTCAGAAAAATTTTTTTAATAAACTTTTATCAGGAGACTGTTGATATAATTTTAAAAGCCAAATTGTTGATGGATTTGAAAGACATCAATACAACTTTCCTTTCTTGTGAGCTGTGAGCTTTAAAAATGATATTTTATCTACTGGTAGCAATACTGAATAGAATGGTTTGAATCTATAAGCTTTTAAGAGAGTGCTCATGTGCTCATTATTTCTCTAGATTCAACCCACTTAATATGCACACTTTCTATGGGTCCCTCAGTCTTTTCCTGATGAGCATGTCCCTAGATCCCCTAGTTACTCCCACTTTCAGGAATCATTCATTCTTTATCCCTCCCATGTATCAAAATCCTAGATCTGTCTCAGTGTGAACTGTTAAATTAAATACCTCTTATAATGGGTGAACCCGCCCAAATGCAATGAACATGCAGTGGTATGGTGCTAAGGGTGCTTTTATCATTAAAAATCCTTATACATATGTTGTTTTTGTAAAAGCTTGCCTTGAAAGGAATATAACAAATATGTTAATTTAAAGGCTGTGTCATATTATATATGTGGTGGTGTTGATGGTAGGGGGGGGGGGGATAATTCTGTCTGTTTCTAATAGGGAGAGGGCATAAGAAGTTTGTTTGTTTGTTTTTTCTTCATCAAAGGGGGTGCAAAAAGATTCAAACTATAAGTTTTCCTCTTCGCCAGCTTCCTCCACCCTTACATAAGGAACACTTCCTCAAGTGGAACAAGATTTTGTTAGATGAGGATCTTGTTTATGTTAATCCTTAAACAAACTACCAAAAACTGCATGACTGACTTTTTTTAAAGAAAATGAGTGGTTGTGTCTCCTAGCATATTGTAAGATACCGAAATATCTCTGAGGTGTGACCTCAAATCCTTCTTTCGACCTCTTTCTTTCTGTGTAGCTTGAGGTGGCTTTAAATACCTGTAAAACAGAGAAAGATATATATATATCGCTCAGCAGATTGTTCTAGAGCTTCGTGGCCGCAGAACAGAATGCTATACCTCCCAAGTGTCGAGAGCATCTTACCGCTTGGAACCTCAAGCATATCTTTTAGGCTGCATTTGAGCGAATATCTAGTTGATGTTCTCTGACTGATCACTTTGCAGATGTAATCAGGTGCTATGCCGTGCCGGTGCTTAGTTGGTAGTATTCAGTGAATCTGATAAAAGACTGGGATGATATGTACTAAATCTGCAGCCATCTTAAGTAAATACCAACGTTTGCAGTGAAAAGTCTGAGCTTTATCTATAGCTATAGCTTCTCAGAACAGACAGTTTTCATGTGCATTCCTTTCTATTAAATTATTACTATTCACCAAGATCCATTATGGCTCTTGATTTCACGTTTAAGGTCGTTTATAAAAACATCGGTTCTAGTCCTCTCCAATAATCCCATAAACAGTTGTCAAAAATTACAACACACAGCAGGTACAAATTTGTTTAAAAATTGCGTCCGTTCACCATGTTTATTGCCCCTGTCCGTGTTGTAATTTAACAAGGAAACAAGGCTGAACCCTCATCTATTAAACCAAGGCTGTCAAAGCAGTCTTTGTCAGGTTAATAGTAATATTTAGTGACTCGCATCCTGAGCAAATCCGAACCAGACTTTTTTTGCGCCCTGTGCTATACGTCAGTTGAACAGGTTTTCCCTGATGTGATTTGACAATACCAGAAAAAAGATTCCCGATCCGTGTACTTTCTTCGCTAAATCGTCTGAACGACCGCCGATGGGAAGTTCAAGCTGAAACATTTTTTGATAACTAAAGATAAATTCAATACTTTTAATGTCTGTCTCAAAAGAGCACGGGTTCCAGTTGTTGAAAAAAGTGATAACGCCATCCACAGGTGGAATAAGTGTAACTGAGGAAATCGCAATTTCACATCTAGTAGTTGATAGCGATTTGTGTACGAGATTTTTATAGCTTCACCCCTCCCTTATGGACATGCGCGGGACTTAAGATAACAAAAAGTTGTGTAGTCTGAATATGTAGTCGATAATTTTGTTTAGCTAGACTCAGTTAATTGAAACCAAAAAAGCCAGTTTTTACATGCTATTTTATCTCAATACGAAGGATTTGTTAAAAAAAAACCGGGGAGTTCTTCGCGTTTTTGGTCAGTATCGAGATTGCGTTTTGGCCGTTTTATGAGTAAGAGAATATCCAATGTTAATTAATTATGGCAGTAGAAAGTGTATAACTTAAGGCAGTTCTAATATAAGAAAAAGTGTTCTTCAGAAATGATGGCGTTGTAGATATATATATTCAGTGCCTTAATTAGTAAACGGATCAGAGCAATCCCCTTGCTTCGCATTTACTGCCCTGATTTTTTGCCTGCTCGAAACAAGGAACGGACTACATGAAAAGCAGAAACTCCTAACCCGTTTATTAAGTTTCTGATCATGAAATGTCAGTGAGTTGTCAAACAACCCTGCACTGTGCGAAACCTAGTAAATAGCTTGTCCAAACCCAGGCCAATTGCATTGGACATCGAACGTTCCGTGTTAAATTACGTTAGCAAACGGTGTTTGATACTGTCACCTAGTCATTTTATTGCGGGTAAATACGGCTTTTATTGCTCTGTTGACCCAGGTGTTACTGGCTAAAAAATTCAATGGTGATCTTCCAGGGAAAGTACCAGCTAAGACAAATATGAAAATGATCCGGTCATTCGGGATCAAATGACTTGGAAGAGGGTCGAGTTTCATTTGTTTCACATAAAATATCTTTTTTCTCGTGTTTTTAACATCATTGTATAATTTTTTTGTGTGGTAAGTCGATTTTTTTCTCCTATTTTTATCGTCTCCTTGTGTTACCATGCAGAACAATTACTGCGAAACACTTTCCTTTGGCGCCATAATTTTGCAAAACAGGATGTATCTCTCTTTTCAGTTTTGACAAAATTCTGAAGTGTAAACATTTAAATGAAAGCTATTATAGCAAAACGTTCCTTCGATACAAACTCCTTACTCTTCATTTTTAATCTACATATTTTTAATCTTGTTCTTGAGTGTATTTTATAATGTATATACTACACGATATTAAGATAAAGTAGTTTTTTCCATAGCATTTAAGCTGGTAAAAACGGACGAAGATCCTTCAGGACGGTGAAAAAGAAAAAAAAAATTCTGCACAAATAATTTCGCTTTAGTAATTGTAGTTTCACTCCAGCTAAAAAACTCTTGCCTCGTTATTTATGTAAAAGACATAAAGTTCTTGCACCGTTTGGGACACGAAAAATTTTTCCCACAAAGTGGATAGACTCAAACAAGATAGTGCGAGTAATCAATTAAGACTGATTCCCAATTAATCCCTTTCATTTAAGCCGAATAAAATCCATTTTACAAGATTCAGGCTTGCGAGTAATTCGATTTTCAAAATGCGATAATAATTATGAGAACCTAACATGTGGCAATTGCACTCATTTCCGCGAGTATACGGCCCTTTATTTCATTCATTCGATGTGTTTTTTGGTACTCTGCGGCTTTAGTTTGCGTTTCAAATTTGACCTCCGATTTGAAAGGGTCCCACAATGGGACGCTTCGTATTCATTTGGTCCTTGTATTATTTCCATGGTAGAAAATTCCCACGAATAAATTAGAAAGTAAATGAGCGAAAGTGGTTTTGTGTTGGAATACTCAATAGGCGCTTCCGTAATGGCTGCTTTACGATGGCGTTTAGTACTTTGGTTAAGGGCTCGCTGTTACGAGTGACTGACACAGACTGTCGGAAACAATTTAATCCTTACGCTTATAGAGAACTGCTGAAGGCTCTTCAGCGGGCTAAAAATCGACTAATTTTGCCTTTGACTTTCTTAAGATCAACCCTTCGAAAGACAGAATCAAACGTTAAACTGAAATTGATGTGTATCTGTTTCTGATTGACTCCACGAAATGCTAAAGTACGACCATTAAGATTAAAAGCTAGTGTCGACATGACATCGCCATGTTTTAAGACTCGAAAACGGCGGTTTTATGACTGACGGACATTCTTGCAAGAAGTGCATGAAAAGGAGATAAGAGATAGTTGAGGGTCATTTGGCTGAAGTTGTTCGTTCAGTAGACAATTAAATGTGCTGATAAAAGTTCAAACGTAACAATAAAAAGGTTAACCAAAACACGTTTTTAATAAACGCCGATGATAAATTAAAACAAGAGGAGAATGTACTTAGCAAATCAGATACGTAGCTGAGTACGGGTGTATTTGATTCGTTTCCTAAATTATTAGAAAGAATTGGCGTTAAAAACGTATAAAACATCTTCAGATGAGAATTTTTAATGATCAGTCTAAGCACGAAGTACTCACAAAATAAATAAAAAGGATTTATATTAGGTAAATCATTTTCGCCCCCCTCCCTTTTAGAAACGAAAGAAGAAGAGAAAAATCGAGTAAGCCAGAAATATCGTTCCTTTTATTAGTTCTTTTATCGGTGACTGTTTGAGAATCAGTTGCAAATTAGAATTAACATCCGTTATTTCAGAAGAAGAACTTGTGTTTATTCGTCTGCTAAGAAATGACGGATAATTGCAATAGCCAAATGAAATTCAAATAATCCACAAAATGGTGTCTAAATTCGGTAAAATTACTTCAAGTTCTTGTAAATTAAAAATTATCTAATTTCAGGAGCGAAAGTTTTGTTGATTTGTCAGCTGGTACATCACAATTTTTGAAGAACACTTGTGGTAGTTTATGAATTAGAATTTTGACCCAAAAAAATGGCTGGCCTGCAATTTGGTTGAGTTTAGAAGGGCTGACAAAATATCGTTTTTGTATACGACTCGCGCAAAATGATAGTCAAATTTGAAGGGTCTCGAAGTTCCTTTTTTCCACATTGCTTCCTCGGAGTTTTCGGCGCGATGTTTGACAAGTATGAGGAAAGCACCAACTCCTGATGTGATGTTTGTTTGTTGAACTTGCGACTTACAAATCGACGAGAAAGGTGCCTTCATCTGAAGTCGGAAATTCAGTTGACGGCCGTCGAAAAACAAGATAATCTTTTTAGCAGTGTGAGAAGAATCTTAGAGTCTAGGGTTCGAATTTTACAAGCCGAAATTCTGTGAAAGTCTCACGTTTAAAAGACACCTCAGCTCACCGTAAAAATCCTCCGATACTTGCCGCATTCGATACTTGTATTAAAGATATTTTTTTACAAAATGTTTAATGCAAGCATTTCTTCAAAACCGAGCGAAATACGCCTGATGAGATAAACATTTGGAAAGCTAGAAAACCAAGAGTACGTGTTCAAAATTTAACTTTTTTGGAATTCAATCCGCGATTCTCTGAAAAAGAACCAAACGGAAGTAAACAACAATTAATTCTGTAGGTCTCCGTCATGTTTCCAAATAATTACTGAAAATATTTCAAACTACAATCTTCAGATAATCATGGAATTTAATTACCTTGTCCGTCTTTGTTTCAATCGAAACTCTCAATCGAAAGTCATGACCACAAGATACTGCATTTAACTACAATTTACCCGTTTAATGGCCATATATTTGTCGGTCGGATCATGGCCATTTTTCAGGGAAAACCTTTTTTGCGTTTTTATTACTTTCACCTGTCCACAAGAATCCGGCTAACAGCCGTAATTGTATAGTCAAAATATCCGTCTACAGCAGACAAAGGAAGGCTGATAATCGATCTTAGTCTTGCCATTATCGCCGACTTAACAAACTGACTATGAATAATACTGACTATATCAGCCCTAAAGGCTACATTGAGAATTTTCAATATTCTTAGTCTTCATATTCGATTTTGTTTCTTCATGAAGAAAAACTTCTCAAACGATCGCCAGTTAGGAAAATTTCTGAGTAGTTTTCGAAAGAAAAGAATAACAGACTGACGAGTCAACCGCCTGTTTTGCTTTTCGCTATGTGATGTAAGTGAACTCTGATTCAGATCAGTAAGATTCAGGGCCAAGTTTTTCGAAAGGTGGATAACGTTATTCGCTGAATATATCAGAATCGCTATCCAGTGGGAATGGTTTACCTTTAACGTTTGCGCTGAATAGTGATTTATCTCAGTTGTGGATTGGGTAAAAAATTAGTACGGTGAAGTGGAGCAACTAACCAACTATTGCTGTTGTCCTCGCGATGCAGAAAGACACCTAACGATTTAATGAAAATCACGGAAGAAGGAATCGGCGAATAAGTTGCCCGTGTTTTTGCGATGTAGTGTGACCTGACTTATAGAACTCCATTATTTCACAATTTACAGCAAGGTTTTTACAGCTTTGAAATGAGATTAAGTAAGAAAATTTTGAGTGTAACTCACTGTCTAATACTAGGACGTTTCGTAACTTTATTCATTATCTCGGCATAGATAACTCCTGAAACAACAAATTGTATTCTTTAAATCTCCTTCATTCACAAGTCACGGGTTTGTCAGAAAAGATCTCAGACATTCAAGTTTGTTTCGTTTAATAAGGACCAAATAACTCACATCGGAGTTAAATAAGTATTTACAAGGTGCATTGCTAAGTGATTTATCCCCGAGATAAAAATTTACACTTGCTCTTCGGTAACACCTATGACAATTATTTTTTATCAAAGTTCTCAGTTATAAAGTGCACTGCGAAGGTCCAATTTCAGTTATTTTTTCATTATTCTAGGCCTAGCAATGTTTTACCCATGTAACATGCAGTGATGTTACCGAGATAAACCTCACCTGTGAAAAGCGCTCGAAAAAAAATTAATTTTCCTATCACAGACAATGACGTTTGCGGACACTAATTGGGTTGTTGAGATGAGTTAACATTTGTTTAGTTACTGTCACCAAACAAAACGCCTCGACTTGTCGCTCTGTTTAAGTTTAGACATCAACGTGGCAGTTTATTCTATGTACAGAACCACTCGTCTTCATCACTAATCAACGAAACATCATTAGGTGTCTCGCATTAAACAGAGATATGTTTAGGCCGATGAAAAATACGGCAATTTTCACTTTTTCAATCCCAAAAGAATCCCCATGCATGAGTCAAAATTCAGGAGAGTTTCTAATAATACTGAAAATAACTGGCACTTAAAAAATTACTGGCGAAGACGTTTCATCACAAAGGGTTTTATTCGGACTTGCAACGTAAGAACTATGATATCCTTGCATGTCTCCGCGGGAAAGGATAAGATCGAACCAAGTCAGATTTTACGAACTCTTTCAGTTTATACATTGCGGAGTATAAAGAAAAAGGACTTGCGAAAAAACCTTGTTTGCAGTGTCATTTTTCTAGAGCCAGTAACAGTCAAACTCACTTGAAGACAATAAATTTACATTCGACCTAAATAGAAAGCTTAGCACAGCTTAATTCTACATCCCAGAATTATGCGAAGTTAGCAGGACCTCGTGCTCCTTAGCTCTCCGCCGAAGGGCGGCGATGCTCGAGGTTCGGATCTTTTCAAAATACTCCAAATCTCTAGCGCTGTGCTCTTTATCATCAAGCGAATAACGATGTCCGCATCCCTTAAAGGAGCCTTGATACTGCTCTGGGAATTCCATTTTTACCATGGGCTTTAATCCGCCGTTTTTCTCTTCCGATTTGTCCTTTTCAGGGGTTTGAAAATGCCCTACCAGCCCCACACTGCATCTTCCAGGCTCCTTTTTTATGTCCTTCTCCTCGTCTTCCTTCTCTCGGTTCTCATCTTCTTGTTGGTCTGTTTCTTCGCCATTCTCGGAACCTTTCTCGGCGTCTTCACCATCTTTGGCTTTCTCTCGTTTTCGCCACTTTGCACGTCGGTTTTGAAACCAGACCTAAAATAATAAATGTAACACGAGACAGGTCTGTTAAGTTGAATGATATCTTAGCTATCTCCTAGTGGTATCATACGAGGTTCTTTATTATATTAACTTCCTTAAAAGAAATCTGCGGTTGAAAACATTGAGTAACTATAGTTCAAACCAAACAATGACCTTTTTAGATTTGTGTTTTAATTTGTGCTTACATTGCATGCGGTTTCCTTAAAAGTTATTAACCTCTCGTTTAGCAAATGTTTCGATACTTTAAAACAAAACTTAGCGCATTCATTAAGTCTTTTTTATGTGGAAAGATGACATAAATAAAATATTACGAAGTAATTATTCCTTTCTTGCGAATAAATGGCCTTCGTGGCCGGAGACAATAAAAGGCGACATTTGCTTGATAAGAACAACAGAATTTGCATTTCAACTGATCGCTTGTCAATTTTGGTTTAGATAACATTTATCCATTCCTGTTAAACGATGTACCTGTTTATTGAGGATAATCCTACAAAAAAGATATTCGCTACCCATTAAAAGCCGTTAGAAGTTTACGTAGACCATTTTCTGTTTAACGAGTAGCGTTTCTTTTTATTTACGATTTTCAGCGAAGATGACACATTGCGCAAGGCTGAGAGAGTGACATTTGGTACCTTATTTCAGTTCATCTTATTAAAAAAAATTTCTAATTAAAATGAAATAAAGAAGAATGGGAAAAGCGTGGCAGGTATTGATTCTGGACACAGTAACACAAGAAATGAATGCCGCAAGCATCGGATAAATGTTCGTCGTTGACAATGAGGCTCATTACAGACAAAGGTGATATCCTCAAAGAGAGTGGCGAAGCGAGAAGGAGAGGAGAAAAAAGTAATTACTTATCTCGAATCGCAAATTAAAAGTGACAACCGCTGTGGTTAGTAATGAAGATTGTGATCATGTTGATTTTATAGACTTTTAATTTGCGGTTTCATTGTTTTCTTCTTGTCTAACATTCAACATAATTCTGAGTTTTCAGTGTGCGGATGCGATTAAACCGATACAGTGCGTCAGTATTATTGACGCAACCAGAAAGTGACGGTCGGTGAATTGTAACGGGGAAACGCTATTCAAGCGAGTTCTGATTTTGTTTTGCCTTCACAACATACACCTCTCCTCCCACCTGTCGCATGAATGTAAGCGAAGAGGATATCAATCGACAACGTGTATAAACATAAGAACAACGTATTGAAACAGTTCAATAGTTCCTGAGTGACGTAACGTCAAAATTAACAGACAAAATGTGAGTTTTCCCTCAATCTTTTTGACCGCAGGAATATTGTTTTCTGTTCTTATTAAATTCTATCAATGTTTTGACTGTTTCTGTCTAAAATGGTTTAAAGAAGAACGTTGCTGAATTTGATACAATTGTTGTTGTTTTTTTTGTTCACGGTTAGAACACAATGTTTTTACCCTACGTACGAACGCCTTGACGGTTGTGAAGCCTGCTTTAAATACCCTAAGAGGATATATCACATATCTAATTCACGAATTAAAGAAATAGTCTAATGCTGTTCAGAGGAGCTCTCTCCCCTTCCGTCAACTGAGCCAACTTTTTTTGAATTTGAAAACCATATGATAACACTGTTTTGACAACAATATGTATCAGAGTTCAGATTTAGGAAACAGCAAATGTTGAAGAGATTTCCTATCGTGACTAACCAGTGATGCACAAAAATGACGTAGGTGAAATTGCTTGCTGTATGGTGGACTTGATCTTGCGGAAAATAACTGTTACCTTTGTAGCATAGTAAACGGGCGCGAAACACAATTTGAAGCTCGATGGTGAAGCAAAAAAGTAGTTAAAATTATTTTCACAACTAACATTACCTGAACTCTGGCTTCCGTGAGATCAAGCCTTAATGCAAGAGCTTCGCGCATGAAGACATCAGGGTAGTGAGTCGTCGTAAACGCTCGCTCAAGCTGCTCCAACTGCCACGGGCTAAAATTTGTTCTAACTCGCATTCGACGAGGTTTGTGTGGTCGCAAATGATCCAAAAATCGCTGGCCTATAAAGGACAGAAAAAAAGAAAATAATAAGTGATTTAAATAAAAGCATTTGTCGCTATATATATTTTTAACGGATGGGGTGTAACTCATGAAATTTTGGGCTACGAGCGTGGGAGCTTTCTTGTTCTGCTTTCCGTTCCCTTTTTTATTATTATTATTACTTCTCTGCTATATCTGGGTCAAACGAATCTGACTGAGATATCAGCAGGAACTTTATCGGTGATCTTTTTCTAAAATATTAAGTGGATGTGCTTCATTTTCATTAAAACCTGCGAAGATAACTGATAACTGGCGACAACACATGTCTTATTAGCCTCCGATGAAATTTAGACATTTAGTCTTTTTACAGTGTTTCAAAGAAAACATATGTATAAAACGTATTCATAAGCTAGATTAAACTTTTACTTGCTCGAGCTCCCCTCTCTTTACGAATTTCTTATTACCGTGAATTCTTTTTTTTAAAACCGATAACTTGTTTAAGCCGACGAAGTCAGAGTCCAGTTTTGTCATCTTATCGTTTGAAATCTTTCGTCGCGAACAGGTACTGCTCATTTTTTGTTCACAAAACTACGGCAATTAAAACAATATTAATATTGTTCTTTAATTCTGTTTTTTATTTCAAGGCCTGTTAAATAATACTCTGCATTTTAAATATTTTCCCTGACCCTTCGTTACTAAGAGGCGGTTGAAAGACGGAAAGAGAATCTCGAAAACAAAGAAGCTTTTACAGCAATCTCCACGGTAAACTCTCTAAATCTCCTTTATCGCCTAAGATAATCCGTGAAAAAATCGCCGTGTTTGCTTACTGTTTTCTTTTTGTATCTGATCGCAAAGTCATCTCGAGTTGTTGATTACGTGTTATCGGTCACAAAATTGTCAGAACAAATTAGTTAATACGATTTTCGACCACACTAACAGCTATCTAATGTTTCCAAAAATTATGTATCAAAAACCTAACCTTAAGCTTAAAAAAGCGCTGTTCGCGTCATTTAAGAAAGGGGATTTTCTCGTTAAAATGTTTTCTTTGTACTTGCCTTGAAAAGCAGCGAGTTGCAGTTGAGGATCCACGTAAGTAGTCGGATGGTAAACGCAAGGGACTTCGTATGGACGCCCAGTGTATGAATGATAAGGAAGATAACTTGGAACACTGCAACAGGAATCGGCGTAAGGCAAACTACTTGGACCGCCAGAGATTGCTTGACCACGGGCAGACATCATCGCGTAGTACGGCGACTGAAAATATGCACGATGTCCTTGTAAGTTACTTTCCATGACTCATAAAATGGTTAACTACGTAGATGTACACCAGGTAGCGCGGTTTAAGTTATCTAAAACGGACGGACGCTTGGCTTGTTGTTGGTTTGAAGAGGTGCGCGGTCAAATGGCTAATTCCAAATGTAAGACTGCGGCGATATTTAAAGCCTGCCTATTATTTTTGCTAATGGAATTATACAATGAATTCTGAAGTGTATTCTTTGCTCATCCTGAAGTTTGCAAATCAAATAACTATTCAATCAACTGGTCATAATATAATACAAAGGCCTTTAAGAGTGGCTACATTTTATGTCCTGGCTTCCTATTGGTTCTTTTGGCGGACCGTCACTAAGTTTCATTCTAGCATCAGAAACTCGGGACTGGAAATTCGTTTGCCTAATTAGCGATGGGGTCATTGAATTACCCCTGTTAATAACGCACAACTGGTAAACCAGCGAAATGTACCCAAGCTTCTACCCGCGAAGAGCGTTTGGCATGAACCAGTTAGCACTGGCGAGCTGTCATTGCTTGAATGTAGATTCGAATCGCTAGCCATTTTAGGGCAAACACTTCATGTTGCTATTTGAACTGTGGGAGGTCCTAAAAATTCACCTGCGCCGAGTATGCACAGCTGGTATCAAGCTCAGAGCTAATAGGATCATGAGTGATAGTTTAATGAATTATTCCCCATGTAATAAGAAGGCGTTAAATTAGAGGCGAAAAAAACTTGTCAACTGCATTGTTGAGCCTCTTGACCAACGAGAAATTTTCCACCGCCTGAACAAAGCCAGTTCGATCGAATGGTCACACGTTTCGAGTTTCGGCCTTCTACTTCAACGTTAACTTCAACTTCAACTTAAAACGGTCTTGACGACATGAACGACGCAAATTTGAATGCTAAAAGGGATATTTTTTTGTGCGGTATCGATGTGTTGTCAGATTGTCATTTAAAGTCAAGTACGTTTGCCTTGTTCAAAGAATAGAACAACAAAATGACTAATGATTAATTAATTTAAAGCCTTTTCATTTGGCAAGCTAGATGCATCGAAAAATAATTGCTTTTAATTCCTCATTTGCAGTGATCGCATGCATGATCGCATGCCCGTCTTCTATGACTTCTTTTCAAGGAATGTTAAATCTTCTATCAAAGTGGTTAACTGTGATATAGTCGCAAATCATCAAACTGACTTCCGGATGTGATCATAAAGTATCGCTTCGCTTACGCCTATTTGATGTTTTTATATATTTTACTATTTTTTTAGTTAAGTTAGTGAGACACCCAGTTTAGGTTGTTCTGTTTACATTCACTCTGTTCAGCGTCTTAAGGCGTTAATTAAACTGCTCTACCAAACGTCATCAAGAACTCGGTCATGAATTATTATAGACACCAACCCTGCGCTCTAATCTAAGACTGGTATATCGGCCAATTCTAATCGACACTGACGTATCACTGACAAGAAGACACCAAAAAAAGGCTGATAGAGCCGTAAACGTGGTATCAAATTAAAATGACAGATGCATAAGAGGTGTTTTCGGCAACAAAAAGAACTATTTTTGTGATTTTTCTCAATAATTTGCCAACCGTTTGTTTATGGTGATCGCCTGGAAAATTAAAGAAAGAAATTCGTTTGTGAACTATGTTTGCCCCGAGCTAAAGTTTCATTTTAACTACAAGATAACTTAATTGCGGAAGAACAATACTTATTTTTTTTCTAACGTTATCATAGATTTTGCCATAGTAAACTGAGGATTTTGAGGTTGAAATAGAAATACAGAAGCAGAGTGTTTCATGTCTCTGTAGTGCAAAATTCATGCAAAACTGTGAAGATCATATTCGAAGCAGCGCTGAGTCTATTTAAACAATACTACGGAACTTATAACGTAACTGTCCTTTTGCTCATTCAGCTTTTACAGGATTAGGTTTCAACGACGAAAGTTGATACAAAATTAAATTTTTCAGAGTTATCCGTTTCAGCTGGGCAATCTGGTAGTCAGATATTCTAATTGTCTTTATGCTGAAATCACGTGACTGCAGTGTAAATTGTATTTGATCGAGTCTTGTAAGGTGGCTCCCAAAATGATTTATTTTTCCAAAATGGACTGTTGGATTAGAATACCCCTCTTTACTTGTGTTCAGTAACTACTCATCGAATTCTTGCGCTATTTTAACTTCTTAAAACCGACTTGTTCAAGGAATAAAAATTAAAAGGAAAGATGAAAGATTTATAACACGACGTTTCGGGGTCCTCATGATTCCATTATCAAGTGAGATGTAACTAATTTTACAATCGAATAAATGCAGGAGATGAGAGATTTGTTCGATTGTAAGACTTGATAATGTAGTTATGAGGATCCCGAAAAGTCGTGATATAAATATTTCATTTTTCTTCTTAGTTGCTTCGTTTTAACTCAGCTTATATTGTCTCTTCCTCTTACGCATACACACACACAAACACACAAGCTAGTATCTAAAGCGCCCATCAGATGAGTGGGCTTTCTTTCATTTTTCAGATTTGAATAGTATACAGGTCTTTATATAAATACGATTAAAACCCATTCGCTCCTGGAGTGAATGATGGACTCTTTTAAGGTGGCTCTTGTAGCGTATGAAATCTTATGGTGTTTCCTTAAAGCCAAATGAATTTTTTTCAGCAGTATTTTCACTTGGTACATTTGTTTTTCAGCATTTTATAGAATAATATTTGACAAACTTGAGCGAGAAACGTGTGCTGCCACTGCAGCCTTTCTTACGACAAAATCTCAGAAAAACGTTGCATCTGCTAGGTGGAACGGCTGAAATACTCTCACAAAAATATATTTGAGAATATTCAAAAATCAGTGCGATATTAATTGAGTCATTATCTCCTAGGAGGTCATACAATTAAGAAATACTTTGGTGACAGCTGATCCGAAATCTTCTTTCTTATACAAAAGAAATAATTTCAAGTTATACCTGTAGAACAGTAAATTGTATCAATGATAATGATCTACCAAAAGAGCACCGACGGGTGACCAAATGACATGCCGTTTTAAAACAAATTAAAGGATAGTTTTTGTCAACTTGCACATATTTCTCCCGCATGAAACATGAGTTTACGGAGGCAGTGCCAGGAGCATTATTCTTTCCCTTTCCTGATCAAAATGTCCTTAATTTAAATTACATTTCATAACGTTTCCTGTGACTGTGTTTAAACCACTGCCAATGAGTTGACAAAGTCAACAGTTGGCAAAGTTGTCCAAATTTTATTTTGTAAAATGCTGAAAAACAATATTACCATGTGAAAGTACTGCTGAAGAGGTTTCATTTGACTGGCCACTCCATAAGATTTCGTCCACAGACGCAAAAGTTAGAACCACCTTGCAGAACTCCATCATGTACTGTGGCGGTGAAAGGGTTAATGCTACATCACTGCCAGTCCAAGTCTCGTAGTCTAAGACACTCATCAGGACGATTTAATGGCAGAATGACTTGAAAACTTTGTTCCAATGGTTGTTTTTGAAGGTGACGTCCATTGTAACAACGTGGCCGCTATCAACTACCAAAAACATTATTTTCTGAATGGTTTATCCACGCTAGAATAGCTTTTTTAAACAAAATTTGGCTATTATTTGTCATTTAAAATAAGTGAAAAGCTGGAGAAAGTGTCCTTTTGGTTGACCATGTTCCATTAACAAGCTATGTTAAGGTTCCAAGAAGAGTCGTTCTCATTTTTTTTGGCCGCCTTATAAGTCACTATTTTTAATAGTTTTTCGGCTGTCTCACACTTTCTCTGTCATAGCCTGAACAATCTATTGAAAATTGAGAACTCTTTGTTTATTTTTTCATTTTTTTTTTGTTTACTTAGAAGACTTCAAGGCTAGCAGCAGAGTATTATGTTACCTCACTTTTCGCGCATCATTTTGAGCCTTACAAAAGCTAATAAAATTGCAGGGAAAACTTCACAGTCCCTCAGGCATAAATTTGAATGATTTAAAATAATTTTCTTGCCTCTAGAATCGGAAACAAGAAACAGTAGTATTTTTGTTTTGGTCTTCTCGGAATGCCAGTACTCGGTTACTCAAACTTAACTGACTTCAGCGACTTTTCCAGTTTTTTAAGGACTTGCTAGACGGATCGGAAACTCCACTTGGCCAATTTTCTTCCAAATCGTATTGATGATACCAAGAGTAGATTATGATTCAGACCGCCATTAAACAGTATGACCCGCGCTACAAGCCAATATTTGTCCCGTTTATTTCCAATGAATAACAAACACTCAACGAAACCGAAGCAACGTAAAATAAGGTTAGTTATCACGCAATCGTCCATTTCTATTGAGACTGAATATCACTGCTAGTTGACCGGGTCATTTATCTCTTAGATACTGAATAAATCAACTACTTATTGATCATAACAAGATACTTATGTAACACGGTATCCTTTGTAATGTTCGTTCAAATAAAAGGAGTTAAACCACAGGAGCGGGTATCAAAACAACCTTTTAATCCTTTTTGTGCGCTTTTATTTTAAAACAATTGCATTCTGGCATTAATTTTTGTCCTGATTTGCATTGGTGCGGTGGTTTTCTTTTCGATGTTATATGTATTTTTTTCATAAAGCCGTTGCAGTAAAAGTTTAACAAATTTATACAAAAAGTTATCCACTCGGTGGTTTGACAGAATATCAAAGCAAACAACCTTTGTAAAGCACTGCTCGATAGCCTCATTTCGCGTTGTCCCGCTGTTAGGTTGTTCATGTTCATACGCAAAATAAAATTCACAACCTTTTTAGAAATTTTTACTAAACATTGACATACTTGGTCATTTCTACTACTGACGCTCTTTTTAGAGTAAATACTATGCGTATCATTCGTGGTCACAAACGTCCTTTTAAAGACCCACAATTTTAAAAGCGTGGGTGTGAAAACGTGCTCACTGTTATTATAAAGCTTGCTCAATAAAACGGCTAACAAACCGAACCACTTTATGATGACTTCTTTTGTGCATCTAATTTTTTATCACCATAACTGTTCTTATGAAAATCATTTGATTTTGAACAACCACAATTTTCAATTCACGCTGTCATTGTTCCTGCATATTTTTAGAAGACTTCGGCATCCCTTCACTACAAAAGCTAAACAACAACACCCCAGAAGTCTTTTATTTCTGTTTTTTGACTCTTTATGCGATTCACGCGACTAACCTCGTGTAGTTTTTGTACAAAACAATTTGCTAACGTAGCTTAACGAAAGAAAAACACTGCTTGCTTTCTATCGTAAACTGCCGAATCAAAAGGCCTGATAAAATTTCATATTTATGGTTGCAGTCTGATATGAGCGATTTACCCAGCAATCTTAACGCGCGCGCGCTGGCTGTACTGATATTCGCCGAAGAAAAGAAAGTTATAAACTATAAACCGAAGAAAATGCTGGGTAATAAGCCATATATTCTCCAGACAGCCCACGAGTTTCCATAAACAAACACTGTGCAAAAAGTAAAAATTTGGTAAAGAAAACATTTGATATATTAGAAACTTCTACATTTTTCTGAGCCACAACTTAGGAAATCAAATGGTTGCATTTTAAGTGCATTTTTTGTAAAACTGGATGGGGGCAGGCTCCACAAAATGACAAAATAATTATGTTAATTCGACGCGATGATAGAAGTTCATATTAGAGAAAAAGAAAACTGATGAGAGAATAACTAACTTTTCAGTGCTTTTTGGGTTATTATTTGTGAACGAAACTTTCTTTTTGTTCCAAGATAATAAAATAAAAGCAGGCATAACAAAGCATCTGTTTCCAATCTGACCAAAATAAACTCTTGGCCCTATTTGATACCGTGGTTAGTGTTAGTAATGTGCATAGGAGAGAAGTAAATCATTTTGAGTAAACCAAAACTAGTTTTTGTGTAGTTTTCGGGAAGGGTAACCTTATGACCAAAAAGCTAATCGCTTCATTGAAAGAACAACTGTTCCTATCAAAAACAATGTTATAAAATTCTTTTTTTTTTAACATATTAATTTATTTATTTTCCAGTGGTGTTAATTGACTGAAAACGGCTGGTGAAAAAATGTTCGCAGTCTAGGCAACCAGAAGGGCGTTGAAGTCCCTGAGCACAGAAGGTTATGTGGGAGCGGCGTGCTTGGCTTTCGCCGCGGAAAAGTGGCGTTTATGACATCATCAAAACCGGTGGCGCATTCAATAACAACGGTTTTGGAAAAATTTCATTACGCGGTACCGATAAATTGTACCTGTTAAGCTCAAATCGTACCTGTTAGACACAAAGATGGATACGCCAAAGAAATGCACCACAGGGCTGTCGCAAATCTAAGAACGGTTTATATTGAGGATTCTTAAGCTTTGTACACTCAACTTTGTCCGGAAAAATTCACCGACTGTCCTACGTTGTGCAGTGCTGTCGGATGGTTATCAACGTTATAGACTTGCCTTGCCGGGTATTACTGGGCCCAGTATTATGACAATTCTTCCAAGGTTTAATGCAACCGACTTTTAAATTGTAAAGGTACACTTACTGATGAAAAACAAATTAAAAAAAAAAAAAACAACACAAATTTCTTATCTTCCAAGGTGTAAGCAAACCAGAATCAAGCGACTGTTCCTGAATACCGCCGTCAAACTTGAAAGCTTCGATCCGACGTTCTCAAGTTTTCGGTTCAATTGTTTACTACTGACCAGTTTTCCCGTAGCTCATGAGAAGTAGTTTTGGGGAGACTGGCCAAGTCACTGAGTGATTTTGCTTCCGTTGCAGTTTAAAGTAGCACAACCCTTTCACTGTCAGAAGTGGCCAAGGTTAAAACTTGACAAAATTTCCAAATTTTATTTTGTAAAATGTAGAAAAGCAAATAGTACCATGTTAAAGTACTTCTCTGTGAAGAGGGTTCATATAAATGGTCGCACCATAGGATTTCGTCCTCAGAGTTAAACGTTAGCGCCATATTTAGTCTGTTAGTGAAGAAGTTTCAAACTTTCGTACATAAAGACCTGCATGCTGAAATAAAAGCGAAAAATACGAAGCCGATCTGATGGCACTCTAGAGATACAGTCGAACATTGCTTTACGGACACCAGTTTAATACGAACATATTACGGACAGTTTGCTTTGTCTCTGGGGAAAGAAAGCATTTAATCTAAATTCAACCCGCTCCAGTATGGATACTTTCTATGGTTCTGTTGAATGTCCGTATTAACGAGGTTTGACTTTACTACTTGTGTGTGCTTGTAAGAGCAAGAGAGAACACAATACTAAATCTTTTATTATTATTATTTGTTAAAAAAGTGGGTTTTAAATCAGTGGTATATTTGAGTATTCGATGAGTGGTTACTAGACAAGTATTTAGAGAACACAAGCAAAGAACCCGGCATTCTGGTCCAAAAGTCTATTTGGAAAAACTAAAATGAATCACTAGCTTAATCCTTTTATATACTGGGATTTTCTTGACGTTAAATAGCAAACTTTAAAAGCATGTCAAATTTCAAGCGTAGTTTCATTTCTCACAAAGGCACTGAAACCGTTTTTCAAAACCATTTCAGAATGCTTTCCATCTGATCCTTGAACCCAAGAATTTGGTAAAGCAACGAAAACTTTAAGAAAATTACAAAATTACTGGATATAAGCACAAATTAATTTGAAATGTGAAAATGGTCATCTCTTAACTTCAAAGAACGTTCTCGAACAAATACAGCCTGTTTATTGCGGTAAAAGGAGAAACGACGGATAAAGTATTTTCTTTTGGAAGTTTAAGTTCGTCCGTCATCCTATGATGACTGTTTTAATCAAACCTTATCCGTATTTTTTTTGGCATGGTCGATTGACCTTATTCCGAAATCAGAATTAATGGAATGGACTCTTGAAATGCCTCATTTTGGCGTTCATTGCTTCGCAATAACTAGAAATCTGCTTCAAATAAGATATCAGGATGATTCAGCGTTTATTTAAGTGACCCAAAAAGTACTGTACAAAAGATTTGAAACAAAACTTGCGTAGTCTTATCCCGGAATACGATCAATCGAATGCAGTCTAAGTATTTTACAAAATTAAATCTTGGATATTTGAAAAACTTCTATTTTGGGCATCCCTTATTATTGTGATTCCAGAAAAAAAAGGGTTAAATCATTCAGCAATTTGTTCGTCAAAAAACATCTTTCAACACTCAACTATAACAACTATCTCAAAATACAACTATCTAAAATACATATTCAGAATAGCCTAGAATAAAGTAATTTTCTGGTACCCGCGGTTTTGTATTACGTTTTGCGAACTGTCATTGACGCGAGTTTGAAGACCGTCACATTATAAAACAAACATATGTCCTCCGGCTTAACATCACTTAAGACTTCTTTTAATGTTCGTTCTAGTGCGCAGACTTTATCTCAGCATAAAAAACCAAACGATTTGAAAGCTCCTTTGTCATAAATGCATCCCATTATGATTTGCTTGTGGTCAACTATTTTTTAAGAATTGTTCTTTTCCTTTGTGGCGAAGCTCCAAGTTAAATACGTAGCTCAAAGGGTATGAAACGTGAAAAAAGTACCAGTTTGAATTTCAGCCACGAAAGTAGTAAATGAACTAGCCACTTTCAACTGAAACAGATTGTCAAGTAAAACTTTAGCAGTCGCTCACACGTTATGAAACGTGATAAAAAAGTACTGCCTAGTTTGAATTGCAGTCACCAAAGTAGTGATTTAACCATGGCCAGTTGCCATCAAAACAGATGATCAAGTAAATCTTAAGCGTTTTAAACACGAGATATGATCAACTTGTAATCGAGTCTACCCGATTTTGATACGGGCACACGAAGAAACCTTAGAGTAACGGCTTACAAAACGAGGGCTTTCACCAAAGTGATAAGTTTTTTTTTTGCTGCATGACATGTTCAACTTCCGTTGAGCTACACAGTTTTTTTGTCATTCTTACAGCATGGATTTTAAATGCACGTTGTTTGTTTTTATGCATGAGAATTAAAGTTCTTTCCCACGGGAAGTGTAATGAGTTTTTCTTCCGTGATCATCAGAAAGTAAGTTCGTCAAGCTAAAAAGAGAACGGGTCATTTCTGCTGGTGGTTTATTACAGTGGTCAGTGCCACCAGTCGTACAATAAACCGTATCTAATGTATCTAATGTACAAAAACAGTTGTCTCATTGAAATATTTAAAATTATTCAGGCAAATGCCTTGGCATCCCACTTTCCGAGAATTTTAGTCCGGACTTTCCTTAAAGTTTTCTTCGTTTATCCAGAAACTTGACACAAAGTTGTGTTATTTTTGAGCTCTTACCATCCTACTGGTTTATCATCTTAGTTCCGCCTTTTAATGTTAAATGTTGCAATCTACTTGTTAGCAAAGGTTTCAGTTTTCCAAATTCTCTCTAATAGATTGGGAAAGTTAAAAAAAAGAGCAATGCCGTGGATGTCCAAACGATAAGGGAACGCACACACGAAACATGAAGAACAAGCTGAATTGAGAGATGTGGGCGTGGCTTTCGCAACTGTTGCGCGTGACAGAGGGGCAGCATGGCCAGTAAACACGTGACGTAGTTCTTAAATGAAGATGATTTTAGGCTTTTTAAACGATGGCGCAGTAAGGATACATTTTCTTTAAATGGTTTTGCTACTAAAAGCTAAAGTGTGCTGCCTGTTTGCGCCGAAAGTCCCCTGGAGTTAAAAGGTCCTTCCTTCGTTTGCGGAGTGACCCCTCTAACTACGAAGAAAGCTGGAAATAAAACATTGAAGAAAAATCTCAAATTTCCTTTTGTAAAATGCTGAGACTGAACAAATAGCTCCATTGAAAAGTACGAACCTGAAGAGGTTTCGTTTGAATGGCCAAACCATAGGCTCACTTTCACAGGCTCTATTACATGCCTCCATAACTAATAATTGCCTCTGGCAGTGAACGAGTTAAACATTTTAATTGAGATCGACTAAGTCACTTAATAAGATTTACAATTTTTATGAATGGAGAGGCCCGCAAAAACCCAAAAGAAAACCCAAATACAGATAAATAAACCGCTTTAAAGCGAATGAGCACAATAAATATATATATCGGGGAAACAGCTCTAGAAAAAAAAGAAACTCCTCTGCGGTTTGGCATGGTTTTACGAATAGTAAAATCTATATTGACTTTACCAAATGAGCTTAACATAGCTCAAACTCATGATTGTATGTGAAGATTAAGCAAGGCATTCGAGAAGCTAATTCTCTAACGTTCTTCTTTGCCTTTAAGAGGCGAGATATTAATGCAGTTTCACAGATTCTTTAGCTAACAGATCGTCATGCAGTTGTTAGCAATTCTATGGAGAAAAGTTGAAATGGAAACAAAATGGAAAGAGCAGCAACGACAACAAACGAAAAATTAATGATATAGAATAGAACCGATACACATAGTTGCAGTTAGCGATATGATCAGTTCTGGTATATTTTTCAAACAATCATCCATCTTTTGCGTTACCTGATATATCATGTTGCGTCTGTTATAGCTGAAGAATTGCTCCATGATTTGAGGATGAAAAGTAGGTTTAAATCAAGGAAGCGTATTCCTTCGGTTAATAAATGCTGTATTAGCTTTAATTGTATGGAATACTAAGTATAATAGCAGGCATATTTGTACAACTGCTGTAAAGACGGCCCGCCGTTTAAAGTCTCTGATTTGGGCTTTAAATCGGCGTTCTTTCGTGCTCTTAACATGGATTTACAAAGTCGATACATGAAAAGCGCGCAAACAAACAGCTACCAACTTTTACTTATTGTGATAGAAAAATTGTACTTTAGTGGAGCCAAGTGTATAACACATAGCACAGTTGTTGAAAATTTAAGTAAAATTCTATAATTACATGCGAAAAGATAATTGAAATTTCATTATAAGCATTTCGGATCTAACGAAAAACATCGAAATATTTACTAATGACTAAAACGTGTTGTAATACGTTAAAAGCGCAGCTGAGAAGATCGCTAGCTGCTTTTTATTTATTTATTAATTGACTTTAAATCCGTTTTAAGTGGTATAGAAGCTCAATAAATGCATATACAAATATTAATATTCCGGACGCGCTCAAATGGACCTTCTTGAAGCAAACCTGGGTAAACTTGGGGTGTTTGAAAAAAATTAATTTGATAGTTTCGTGCAAAAGATGTTCGTCGGTTTAGGAATAGATGGTTGAATGTTATTGAACGTTTTATTCGGTATTTTGTGTGTGGGGAAAAAATATGGAAATTCTCTGGAGTCAAACTACATCATCAGAAACATATTTTAAACATTAAAAAAAGTTGACGTTTCTGTCTTCTAAGCCACAATTGTCAGATCCAAACTCAGTGAGATTTGAACACAGTCTTAAAGAGAACACCTTAAAGAATCGAGGTGAAAAGGCAAAAAAAAAAAAACTAACAAGTTATGAACGAGGACTTAGAAACAACTACTTGAATTTAGCTCGAAAGAGCGACGACTTTAAAGCAGCTCATGATTGGCTCGTCATTTCTGTATTTATACAGTGCATTTCTCTTTCTCTCCAGAGAGTTAATGTAACCTCGTTTTGCTCATCTCTTTTGGCGTTTAGCCGTGCTAACTCTTCTGCTCTCAAAATCAGTTATTGAGATCTGCTAAGTCATGTTGTAAAGGTTTAATCAATGGACGAAATCCGGTGGTGTGTTGAATAGAACCTCATCGGCAGTGCTTTTACATAGAACCATTTAGTGTTTTTCAATATTTCAGGGGCACCCAACGAGAATATAGTTCAAAACCACTTAAACATAGCATTGTTAAACGTATCGTAGTATTTAAACGGTAGATATAGGCATACTATTATCCCCTAAAAATTTTTCATCTGTTCGGATTTCGTAGCTGAAAGTCTAGTGATCCGACAATTATAGGGATCAAAACTTACCTGTTCGAAAATTTCAGCCAGAAAAAAGGCTCCCGAAAATTCTAGCTGACCTTTTTAGGGTAAAAATCCGTTAAAAATGGGCAGTTACACATTTTTTAGATGTTCGAAAATCCTAGGAGAGGCAGGCAAGCAAGAAATTTTACAACAAATGTTCCGAAAATTCTAGACCTCAAATCGTCTTCCGAACAGATATTTTCCGAAAAATGACGTTGGGTGCCCCTGTTGAATGGAACCTCATCGGTAGTGTTACATGGAACCATTTAGTGTTTTCAGTATTTCACAGAGTGCAATTTTCAAAATTTATTGAATTTTGCCTGTTTCCGCCAAAAGTATTCCTAAGGTTAACGGAAAGCTCGTTTAGGTGACCATGGGATTTAGGATTTTACGTAATAAACAATGCGACATGTTTTTTTTTTTGTATTTTTTCATTGGCCACAGCTATTAGTGGTGAAAGATTTCAACATTCAAATGTTCAATTTTAGATGATTTCTAAACCTTTACACAGTTGTCTCGCACTTCGATCCGAAACAAAGACAAAGAATTGATATTATTGGCTGTCAATCACATGACTCGTGAATCCGAAATCACAAGTTTATTAACACCAAAATATTTAATAACGCGTGCACGAGTGTTGCGAAAAAGCTGCGTTTGCCTTTAATTTAATGCTTTTTAAAGGAGAAATTAGGTTTCCATTGCTTTTATCATTCTTTTAATTGAGCGACGAGTCAATTAGTGCCTTGTAGTAAGGAATTGCTTCCTTGCGATCAAATATCATCCCATCGACGGAAGAGAAGAGAAAAGCACATATTCCTTTCACCCAAAATTGAACCTCAAGCAAAGTCCCCCTCCCCCCATCAAAAAAAAAAAGAAAGAAAAAGCAAAGTAATAATAACTGAAAGGCTAACATTGACAACATTGCTCTAGAAATCACTGTTATGGTTGCAGCGTAGGAAAAAGTCGAACTTTAAGTGAAATGAAAACGACAACTATGGCATTCTGAGTTTCTGCATGATTGAAACTGCAGTTATTTTGTTAACTGTAAGATATGCAATATCAATTTTTCGTGTAAAACAAAATGAGAGAGATCTACAACATCAATTTTTCATGTCAAAAAAAATGAGAGAGAAACAAAAGCGACAAAACATTTTATCTCGAATCAAATTTGTTGTCCTCTTGAAACAGCTAAAACTCCTCTTTATTGTTTAATTGT
>OZ037997.1:6384309-6711809 GCA_964035705.1 Porites rus | reverse complement strand
TGTCGAAATAAGTTCTTTAACTGTAGTTTTTGTTGGCGATTTCGTAGTTGCGTAGGGAACAACAGCAGGTAGGGTAATCACCCCCCCCCCCCTCCCCCCACCCCAGCACTCGGGGAGGGTTACCCTAAAGCCAGGATAACCCTATCTGCCTCGTAAACACGTCGCGTAAAAAGGGAGAACTGTGCGAGTGCTAGGGTAACCCTAACACCAGCGTTACCCTCCTTCCTTGTAAACAGGCCCTTAAGGTGATGCTACACGGGACGATTCGTAACGACGATTCTTAGCGCAACACAGCGTTGCAACATCATCGGTTGCGACATTGTTTCGAATAGTTACAACATTCTTCCAACGCTGCAACGCTGTGTTGCGCTAAAAATCGTCGTTGCGAATCATCCCCTGTAACATCACCTTTAGGATAGGTTCACACCCTCATAACGAATCTTAAATCGTAAAGTAATAAATCTTGTTGTTCTGCCTTTGTCTCTACAGCCGCTTTGTGTGCCCTTGAAGGAGGTGTGGCAGATCTTGATCACAAACAGTCCGATAGACCAGCCGCAATAGCAGTGTGAAGTTTTAGTTCTTTGTGTGCATATATCAAAACGTAGAGAGGAAAATAAATGGGGCCTGTGTTGCCTAATGAAGTATGTCAAGGACTGACTTGAGTCGATATGTGGATACAACTGACGTTATAACAGAAGGGTGCGATAACTGCTAAATCGGAGAATAGTATAATAGGAGTTGTGATCCATAATTCAGTTTCCGATTCTACGGTTATTTCGATTCTCGAGTTTCGTTTTACGACGCATATTAAATGCATTATTCCTCGTTGCGTAAGTCATAAAGGCGGAAAGAAGCGTGCTCCAGGAAAAATCGGAGAATCGTATAATCGGAGACTTGTTACGATACATGTATGTGTAAAATACAGTAGAATGGGAAGAATCGTACGATCGAAAACTTATTGCTACAATCATTTAGGTAAAGTCGGACAACAGCACACTAAAGTTGTAGAATAGTCGAATCAGAAGAATCGTACAATCGGCGACTTACAGTCATTTGGGTAAAATCGGACAATAGCACGCTACAGTTATTGAATCGTATAATCGGAGAATTGTTTTTAACACACTGACAGTTTTCTTAATCGCAGAATAGTAAAATTGGAGGAAGTCTGTAGTGCTAAATCGGGGAATAGTACCCCTAGATCGGTTATTCTATTAATCCGAGTTAGTACTTATTGCACCGCTCTCCGCTGTCATAACAGTTTTCTGCCGGGTTGACTCATGCTACGGACATGAAGACTCTTCACTATAAATACGATCCTGTGTCATAATTATACCTGTCTGAATATTATTGTCACTTGAGTGATGCATTCGCTCCAAACCTGAGTGTATACAAATGGTTTTGACGAGTGCGTGGGCCGTCTGCAACGCAGGCTACATCGCTCGTGGCACGAAAACAATCCCGCGCGGCCGGCTCCCCCCCCCCCCCCCCCCCACGCCCCCCCCGAAAAAAAAACGCGCGAAATACGAAAACAAGAAGTCAATTTCCGCTTGCATAGTAACCGGGTTACCTTGCAACAAGATACGATTATGGGTCCTTAGATAGATTTTTACGTAAAAGAGACATTGTAAAAGGTAATCTATCTCTGGCTGTCATTGTTGTTTATCTACACCTGTCTCCTGAAAATATGAAGCTGAGCACAGAACGTGTGAACATATCAACTCATGAGTTTGACAATGCAAGGGGATTCAAAAGCTGACTTTTTTCAAGATTTATGCTCAAAACGCCAATTTGAAATTTCTCCTTTTGAAATAGTCTTACAACAAAGGAAGCAAAAGTAGTGCAACCTTCTTTAAAAGTTGAACCATTGATGACAGCTCGACTTTCATCTATAAACATACTCTATGAAGGTTTCTGCTGAGTTTCCTATGTAATGTGCAATTTAATTTGTAATTCGATTTCCCATGAAGTACTTAAGATTTCTTAAGAACTCGTTTAAACATGTCTGTGCATTCCAGATCGAATTGGAATTTGGAAGTGTTGATTTTTGAGGAGCTGAGGGAGTACATGTCCCCTCCACCCTCACGTACATGAGGGAGTACCTCAAGAAAACCTCTCGAAGCAAAGGAGAGAGCTACAAACAAACTCAACCCACATATAGCATTGACGCCAGGATTTGAACCTGCTGGACCACATTGATGGAAAGTGAGCACTCTCACCATTGTACCACCCTTGTTCCCCTCTCTTGTAAGAGAGGTGTACCATAGCCACTTTTACAGTAGAGTGTATCTGTTATATACAGGGTCACCACTATATACAGGGCTGTTACATACAGGTTTAACTGTATGACTTTTTCTCACTGCGTTTAGTGATTAAAAGCCTGAGTTGCTTTACTCCAGAACGTGTCTTCCTTAGAAACTCACTGTTCAAAAATCTGTTGTCATTCTCATCATCATCATCATCATCATCATCATCATCATCACTGTGATCATCATCATTGCTTTCTTCATTGGCACTGATAATTGTCCCTATCTTCATCATCATCATCATCATCATCGCTTTCTTCAGTGTCACTGATAATCATTTCTATCTCTTTCTTCTCTTGGCTAGTTGTGAATAAAAAACTTCAGTCCCATCCAGTTGAAATACATAAAAACAACCAAGACTGGTATAAAAGTTGGCACAAGGAGACCAAAGTAGCATGGTGAATACTGGTTCAGACATGACTCTGGAAAATCCTGCAAAATTCAAGAAGCATATGAATGTCTACTTTCTTCACAAGGACACTGTTTTATATTACACTGCATTATTGTCAACTCCCTCTAATACGGACACCTTTGGGACCAGCACAAAGTTTCCATCTTAGAGAGATGTCCATGTTAGAGAGAGTCAAATAAAGGGAGTAAAGAAAGGCAGGGATCAACTCCACATGCCCATTTTACAGAGGTGGTGTTCATCATGTAGAGGTGTCCATGAACCTTATGAAAGAGTTGACTGTACATTCATGTACTACTACCCCCCTAACATATTTTAAAATCAAACAGTGGGTGGGAAGTTGCTGCCACAGGTCTCTCTGCAAACTGCTCCATGTGTATTTGTAAGGCAACAATTGCCAGCAACACAGGTCAGGGCCATTCCATTTAACAGCCACACTCCACCCTGTCCCTCTCCTTTACAGACGAGGTAAGTTAACTCTCTTTTACCCCCTATGGTCGAAAGTACCGACACAGTCCGATATTCCTCAGAAATATTTCAAAGATCAAAGGCGTCAATGCGGTGACCCCTCGGAAAAAACTTGCCAGTGCCCCACCCACCTCAATCTATAGGTATGATTTTCTGTGGGGGTGGTGGTGGTGGTGGGTGGTGCCTTGGATATTAAGTGAAATGGCCCCTCACAACGAAAATTTTTGCGAAATCTTTGTTCCCGCAGCAGGGCTTTTCCTCGTGACAAAACACAAATTTAAGTTACAGCAGTTTGAATTTGTGCGACTTGTCATTTCAAAAAAATCGTTGCAGTCGTCCCGATCTACCCTCTTCGCATCACAGGTGTTTCCATATGATCGTCGATCTTCTGGCCACATCTTGAGAGGACTCAACACGATCCAGAAGATTGTAAGGGAACCAGGCTTAGGTTTCAGCTGAGCTGCTTCGAGATGACAGCAGGTTATTAAACTTGTAAACAATGTATCTTTTCTTCCCTTACACAGAAAAAAAACTGCAAATATCTCACCTCTGTGGTTAGGAAAGTGTAAACTATACCGAAAAGGCAGCTAATCACAAAGATCGGGGAGAAGATCAACAAAAAATACGGAGCATAATCATCGGCGAAAGTAAAATGAACTTTTTCTTCGTCCGCCATAACATTTTTGAGGCAATCCGCTGTTTAGTTGGTACCAATGTAAATTTGTTTTGAATGTTCGCTGACCAAATTATCGTAGGTTCATTACAGTTACAGACAAGATGGCGGACGCGGGAGATTCGGTTCACGCGGTTTATCGCAGTCCATTAACTAGTCGCTATGCTAGCGCTGAAATGGCATTTAACTTTTCCGAAGAGAAAAAATTCTCCACGTGGAGGAAGCTCTGGCTCTTTTTAGCTAAGTCCGAGAAGGTGAAATTTACAATTTGTCGGTGTTGACACAGTTCGAAAGCTACAGTGAAAAGCCAATCACGATTTGTTAAAAATCGAGTTTTGTATTATTTTTTATTTATAGATGCTAGGCTTGGACATCACAGATGAGCAAATTCAGGAAATGGAAACTAACTTAACAAATATTGACTACAAACTAGCGGCTGCCGAGGAAAAGAAGAGACGACATGATGTCATGGCGCACGTGCACACTTTTGGCGCGTGCTGTCCTAAGGCTGCCCCTATAATACATCTGGGAGCCACATCTTGTTATGTGGGCGATAATACCGTAAGTTTTTGTGGAAAAAAATATTTACATCTACTGGGACGTGTGTACAATATTTACACGGAGGTGTCACGGAGGAGCGGGGAGGGGGGAAGGGGAGGGGGAGTAGGGGGTTCAATGTAGGGTGGGACAAGTGCAGGCCGGAGTCTAGCAGGGCCTTTGTTTGAAAGGTGGATAATATTACCCACTGAATAAATCTCTATCCAGAGGATAATGCAATTGGTTTACCTAATACTTATCCTCTGGATAGTGATTTATCCAGTGGATAGTGCTATCCAATGTTTGAACAATCAAGGCGAGGTCAGCAACATAAAAAGTGATGTGAAATGCTCCAAAAACTAGCAGAGTTCTATCTAGGGTATTTCAGGGGTAGAAGCCTGCCCCCAAAATGCCCAGCTTCCCCTTAAGAATACTGTTATCATTACAGTTTATAAGTAACTTTATTGGAAAAATTATTCAGATGCCACGAGGTCAGTGCACACACTGTAACACTTCTCAAAATTGTCTCTGAATGGTACCAGATGGCATCTCAGCACATATTCATTTCAAAACGTTTCCAGGGGGCATGCCTCTGGACCCCCCTAGAAAGCTCGTGCCCTTCGGCCACTCGGAACTTCTCCCCCAAACGATAAATCCTAGATAGAACCCTGGCTAATTATCCTTGGCTGGAGTAACATTTTCCAAAGTAAAGGGATAGCCTTCAGAGCATAATCATAACACTGTTTACCTTGTTTACTTGCCTGCAAGTCTGCAGTATGCATTTACCATTTGTCCCATACAAAGGGGCAGGGGCACTTTTCTTACATAAGCAATGAGGATGCTTGTCGGAAAATTTTGTAAACCCATAAGAGCTGAGGAAATTACATATTGTGGGCTTGGGTCAAGTTTATTTTCGCCCACAGAGTTACTAATGGCACTGAAACTGGATTGTCTTCTGACTGTTTTGTACAGTTATAAAGATAGGTTACTTGACTAATTCCTATCATTTTTAATGAAATACCCAAAAATGCCCCTGAAAGGTATGGCAACATCTCTAACAGTGGCCATTTCAGAACTCTGCTCTCAGAATTCTGTCATGATTGGCAATCTTCCACACAGGTGAAGAATGTTATATTAGGGAATGTTAAAAGAGATAGTGTTGATATCATACCAGTCCTATAAAATGGCTCTTCTCTCCCAAACAAATCAAAATACTAGGACAGACTCCTGGATTTTCCATATAACCACAGCTCAGTAGTACAGTGTGGATTATCATGACCATGTGTACATGTCCATATCAGGATAAAGGACATTGACAACTCTAGCTGGGGCAAAGAAGATGAAGGGACGTAAAATTTCAGAAAGAGTGTTGTCTGTTCTGTTTTGACTGATATTTGAAATTTTCTGAACTGTTACAGGACCTTATTGTATTAAAGGATGCTTTCAACATTTTACTCCCAAAGGTGAGGCTAACTTTTATTTTATTTTTACAGAAATTGTTACAAAAGGTTGAGCTTAGAGGCTATAGAGCTCTTTGGTGTCACTGGGAAGTTTGGATTTTTCTGGAATTATTATAATGCAATGTAATTTATCATGAGTACAAGGTGCATACATGTACATGACCTTTGTATGTATTACATCTGTATTTATTGCAGTTATTAAGAATAAGGTTACAGTATTTTATCTTAATGTCTTTTCACTTCTTGATTTTATTTGAAGCTGGCAAGATGCATACACAGATTGTCAGGTTTTGCAGAGCAGAACAAGTCAATTCCTACCCTTGGCTACACACATTTTCAGTAAGTTATGGAAAGAATTTATCTTAAGGCATTAGGGCCTGCTGTTTCAGCTAATTTTAATGCTTTACAACTAGTAGCCTACCCAAGGCTGTAACTCTGCATCATGCTTAACTGTTCTAACTTACTCTACTCTTCTCTGCCTACTCTACACTGCTCTTCTCTTAGTTACTCTACCCTGCTCTAACCTACCAATAGTCTGCTTTGCTCTAACCTACCACTACTCTGTTTCACTCTCATCTACCCTATATTGCTTTTCTCTAACATAGTGTACATTGCTATAACCTACTCTACCCTATGGTAACACACGCTGCACTTCTCTAACAGTGTAGTCCACATTATTGTAATCCACTCCATGCTGCTCAAATCTACAGTGTGTACTCCATACTATAGTCTGTACTCTACAGTGTAATCTACACTACTCTAACCTCCGCTGTGCTCTAATTTACTCTACTCTAACCTACTCTACTTTGCTTTAATTTACTCTACAGTCTACTCTAACAGACTTGTACTCAACATTGCTATATACTTAGGGTCTTAGAAAAATGATAAAGAAGGCCTTTGCTTCGAAAATGGTTAGACCTACATGTATGTATGCCCCAAATTACCTTGTTTACAGGTGAGCATAAAACAAAGTCCTCAGTTACTTCTTTCTACTAACAACAATGACCTGTTTTTCATTGTAGACCAGCTCAGCTGACTACAGTGGGTAAAAGAGCTTGCCTTTGGCTGTCTGACCTTCTAATGGACCTAAGAAACCTAACTAGAGCACGTGATGATTTGAGGTTCAGAGGGGTTAAAGGTACCACAGGTACCCAGGCCAGTTTTCTGAGTCTTTTTGATGGGGACCATGACAAGGTAGAAATTCATTCTTTTTGAAGGTTCAATCTTTAGCCTGGGAAGAAAGCATTTTCAGCTTGAATTATTTTGGAAAACTTGGAGCGTTCCAGCTGTCACACATTAACTTGAGCAGAATTGCTTGCTATGCAGGCTATTTCCTATCAAACTGCCCTTTTTTTAATTCCAGCTGCTCAGTGTCAGTTTCTTTCAAAAGTGAAGCTTCTTTTGCCTTAAATGTGGTTGTTTATAATAGGTGGAAAGACTAGACCAGCTGGTGACTGAAATGGCTGGGTTCAACAGCCATTACCTGGTTACAGGCCAGACCTACAGCCGCAAAGTAGATTTGGATTGCCTTTCAGCTCTCGGCAGTCTAGGGGCTTCTGTTCACAAGGTATTTTTACTTTTTCTTTTCCCCCACCCCTAACATACTTTCTTTAAAGTAACTGCAGTACTGCAACATTCATTTGTAGGAACTTTAATTTCTTGTGCTAGTCAAGAACAGTGCTCCTAGCGCCTTCCATATTTGTGCCATCTTTCAAGATCAGGTTTCCCTTAACAAATTGATCGGGGAGTTTATTCTGTTCCAATAATTCAGATACAGCTTTAGTAGCTAGGGAGCGCCCTGAAAGTAAAAAAGGGGGATAAAGCTGCCCACCTTCCCCTCCCCTAAGCCAACATTAACACTTGCTTCTCATTTAAGGCAAATTGTTGGCCCAGGGGAGAGGTAGGTGGCCAGATTCCCAGAATTGTATTATGATCCAAGATCATTGTACATTTCTAGGAAACTACCCACTTACCCCTCCCCTAAGCCAACACAACACTTACTTCCCACTTAGAGCAAAATGTTGGTTTAGGGGAGGGGTAGGTGGGCAGATTCCCAGAAATGTATAATAATCCAAAATGTCACAGAATAAATGAATACATTGGAGGAAAAAAAAGAGGGAGGGAGCCTGGTCACCCTCCCCAGTTCTCCCTCTGTTTTTCTTTACTTTGTAGCACTCCCTACTACCTGAACGTCTGAAATAGGCTACACGGAGTTACTGTATGATGAGAAAATGGAGGAGGAGAGGTGGTTTTCTCCTCTTCCTCAGCTTACTGACTCGTTTCCTAGTCCTTTTTCAGCACAGTAAACGTTTTAATAGGCCACTTCCGAGTTCCAACAACCCTCACTTTCAATTGCACATCCTTTCTTGTGAAAATGAGTTTTATTTGCACGAGAATGAAAAATCATCTTTATATCAAAGGCTGAGCACTTGACCTCGTTTTGATACAGACGCTCGGGGGAACTCGGAAATGGCCTATTTGTAGACTGCAAAACAGTCCGTATTTTTGCGTATTCAAGTAGGCGCGAACAGTGAAACAAAAGGTCTGGAACGAGGCTGAAAACGAAGAGTGAGCCTGGGGAGTTTTTTTCTCTCGCCTCACACGCCCAACAGGCGTGTGAGGCTCGCGCGCTTCGCGCGCTTAAGACTTTTACGCCACGCTTTACCGATTTCTTTACTGATTTTGAGAAAAAAAACTTACTGTTTGCAGTCTAGGCTTATTGTTTTTTTTGTCATTTTCTGGCACTTTTAGTTCATGAGAGCATAGCTACTGCAGTATGCTGTTGTAAATGATCATCTTTGAAATAGGCACTATAATGTATAGATCTAGCTCTCTTTTACCTTAAGTAATTATCGCCTTGTTTTGCTTTGAACGTTGTGATTGCTGTCTTTGCAGATATGTACGGATATCAGGCTTTTGGCCAATCAAAAAGAAATCGAGGAACCTTTTGAGAAGGAACAGATAGGTAACTGAAAACAAGTAAATGAAGTAAGCCCCAAAAAACTCTGTGTACATGCGCAAACCGGTCGGTTCACTATTACTACTTTAGAACCGAGAAAAGAATTGGGCCGAGTTAACTTTCGCAAAGACTTCTGGAACTGGGAAGAAATTGGACAATGAGGACCTTACAATCCGACAATGGCGACGTCCATAAAAAGGTCGTTGAAAGATAGACTTCCCATCCATGTAAACTTATTACCTACCCTTCGAAGTCGAAGATTGATGGCGTGGGAAATTTATCATGATTATCCCTATTCGCCCTGTTACTTAGAAGAAGGGAATTTTGGTCGGAACTGAAGAGAGGGGAACGCGCCCGAGTTCAGACAGAGATGACAGAATTTATCGCCTTGCCGTTCCCGTTCTCAAGTAAACTAAAATTTGATCATTTCACGTCGTAGTTGTGCAGAGTACGGCAAAGAAATGTACAGAAAAAGCGTGATAAATGCACGTGCAGAGTTGTTGTCATTTGCTGTAATACAGAAATTACGAACGTGATTTCTGTGTTTGATAACAGGATTGTATCCATGTTTCTTTTAAAAAGGGTATCACAGCCTGCTGTTGGTAAGGTTGCGAAGATGCAATCCGATTTTCAAACACAATCAGAACGTTCGTAATTTCTGTATTACAGCAACTGCAAATGATTTCGGTGAAGTGCACGACCGCAATGCACACTGGTTGAAGGTGCCCCTTTTTTTGACGTTCTCGTTGCCGTCCCCGTCGCCGTCGTAGTCTTGTAAGGTTCCTTTTAGCTGACTGGCGCGTCCCCCGTAGCGATCCCACAAACAATTGCGGGACGTATTTCGGCTCCAGTTCTCTTCTCGCTTCTGAAGTTACGAATTAGAACCTAACAGAACCTTCTTCTGGGTACACTGAATGGGGTGTTCTTCTTTATACAAGTACTAACGATTTGAACGCAAGTGTTTGATTTGCTTGAGTGCCAGACTCTAGAGTGAAGAACAAAAAAAGGATTCTAGCACAGTAAGCTCTGCCCTGGACGCGTAACTGCCAGGAATTATCGCGCGTAATAACCTGCAGAACAAGCATTTCTGTTTTCGTTTTTTCGTGCTTTTTAGGCGAACAAAGGCAAGTGAGAAGCGAGTGAGGAGCGCAATACACGCGCGACGGGGAAGGCACAGAAATTATATCTCCCGCGCCTTTCCCTGTTGTGCGTGTGTCGCGCTTCAAGCTCGCTTCGTGCTTCGTTCCCCTGAAAAACGCACAAAAATAGCGCCTGTTCTACAGGTTACGCGCGGAAGTGCTCGAAGTAAAGCCACCAGAAGAACTATTTATAAATGAGGATTAGTCACATTGGGACTTGGTCGCTTACTGGGTATGGTGGATTTACAACCGTTTTGTCTACGAGTCATTTCGCTGTCTTAAGTCGTTTCGGTAACGTGTTAGGTCAGTTCCTTTCTTTCGCCTGATCAATGGCTTTAAGGACGAGGCTTTCAGTTGTGTATCGGACTCTGTGTCATGGCTAGAGCTGCTTCAATAAAGGTTACTTTGGGCATTAGGAATTGGTAGTTGGATATTGGATCGAACTGGGAATTTGGGAATACGAATTCCCAATGCCCAAACCAACCTTTATTGAAACAGTTATATTCATGTGTGGCGCTCGTTTCGTTTTTAAGCGAAACGACTTAAAACGTTGGCGAACGGGACGTTAGCGAAAGGACGCGTAGGCGAAACGACGTTCACCTCGTGGTGCACTGTAAACCTGCAAGCTAAGCAGACTTAGAGAAGCTGCGCCCTCATGTAAGTACTCAAAAGTTTTCTTTCTTCCCAAGGCTCAAGTGCAATGCCGTACAAACGGAATCCGATGAGAAGTGAGAGATGTTGCAGTCTGGCACGTCATTTGATGGTTCTTGTGGGCGATGCACAGCAAACAGCTGCAACACAGTGGCTGGAGAGAACTCTGGACGACAGCGCCAACAGGTGATGCGAAGCAAGGCTAGCTTTTGAATTCGTTTCCTGTGCTCAATTCCTTCTACCAACTCAGCAGGGAACATTATACGTTTCTGGGAAACTGCGCACATACCCCGCCACCCCTAAGCCAGGGCTCATTCCTACAACGTACGAGGTGCCTCGAACAATGTTTTTGTACCAAGGCCCCGTACTGAAGCTGTTAAGCGGGCTTTTAGCTATAGGGGGGAGGGGGGGGGCGGTCATGTGGAATGGTCTAGAAAATGTGCTTAAAGACGCGATAAATCTCAGCCCGAGGCTCACTGCTTTTACTTTCCTAAAAACAGAAAGTCTGAATTACATAACGCCCTACATGTATTCAGAGTGCATGTAAAATGTTTTTCTTTTAACGCATTCCTATTGTTTATGGTCAATTATCCATTTACATTGTACTTGTGCAATTCTTTAATGTGAAAACTAATAATCATTGTCTTATCTTGTGAAAACATTTTTGCAGGAGAATAAGTTTGGCGGAAGCTTTCCTCACAGCTGACATTTTGCTCAGTACTTTGCAGAATGTTTCGGAGGGTTTGGTAGTTTACCCAAAGGTAAGAGAAATGAATCAAGGAGAGAGCTTATGCACACCGTTTTGAGCGACAGACCGCCCAATGTAAACGACAGATCGCCTCATGTAAGCGACAGATCGCCCCATGTAAGAGAATCTGGATTCCGGGATCCGAGAAATTCTTGCTTTTGGAATCCGAAATCCGGGAAATTTTTGCTTGTGGAACTGAAATACTGGGCGTTGGACTCCGAAATTCAGCTCAAGATACTTGGAATTCCGCTAACCATTGGAATCCGGAATCCAAGTTCCGGTGACAAGGAATCCAGAATCCAGAACTGGAATCCGGAATCCATGGCGTGGAGTCCAGAATCCAGTTTTGAATTTCCTTACCTGGGGCGAGACGGACGTCAGCCGGAAGTAGGCCTTTTCCCTTCTGATATGTCTCGACGCTACCGCATTGGTCTTTTCAAGTGTCTTTTTTCTTACAGAGATGACTTGCTTGAAGAATTGGGCAAATTACAGAGCTCCAAAGTGCAAAAAGACTTTACTTTCGATTGCCCTCCGTCGCTCAAAAACGCCTTGTCTAACCTCCCTTGTCATGATCTTCTGTTTTAACGTTGCGGAATCGCACATTTTGTGAAAAAAAATCATTTTATTCGAAAGCTGGAAGCACGGTGGTGCATTTTAGTACGTTGAACCAGAAGTAGATATGCTTCTGGTTAAATTTAATCAGAACCCTATGGCTAAATTTGGCCCTTCGTAAAAAGTGGAAGCCTTGTCTGGTTTATGTTGCAACAAAGCAAAAACAAATCTACTGAAAGTTTGAATGAGTGTTAAGGCGCTTACCATTAGTGGCCTACCAGGACCAGTCAAGACGTGAAAATGTTTCCACCGTTACTCAAGACTGTCTACCCAGGTTGTAAAATCACACTAATCACATGTTGCGTGATCACGTTCACGATCGCGATCTTACGCGCTTCGTCTATTCGGTGTTTGACTCAAGATTTTCTTCTGTCACCACGAACAGGTTATTGAACGCCATATTCGTCAAGAGTTACCGTTCATGGCGTCAGAAAACGTTATCATGGCCATGGTTAAAGCTGGAGGCAGTAGGCAGGTAGGATAATTGTTGTTCAGTTCTGGAAACTAGAGATCTTTCTACAGCGTTGTTTATTTTCGTTAGCACGATGAAAAGGCCAAGAAAATGGCAACCCAAAAATACTTATAGTGATCAGGTCTTTCAACTCCAGGTACACTAAGATAACAGCTATTTGATGTCTGTTCTCTGCTAACAATCAACATAATGTTTTTTGAACCAGAAACTAATAAGGCCCTATCCACACGAATCCCTTTTTGTTTGAAAACGGAGATTTTTTTCTCCGGCTTGGCCTACCACCCACTTGTATTCAGTTCGGTGAAAATGGTCACCGAATACGCATCTTTCAAAAACGCTGTCCAGAATTGAGAGTTTTTATAAACGCCGTTTTGCTGCAAATGTCTGGACGGATGAAAACGGTGATTTTTGCAAACGATTACGTCGTGGTGTTGGATCCAGTCTATCCCGTGCATGAGCTTAGACGTCACCATCTCGCGGGCTAGATACCAGTAAATGCGCATGCTCCCATTGAAGATTGTACCGTTTTCAGTGTGTTGTGAAACGTTAGAATGCTTATGATTGTATTTTCTTATTTCGTTAAATTTGCAGTAGTTGCTAAAGTAAGCCATTATCTCGCCATCGCTAAAAGAGATGTTTCTGGTATTACTAGCTTAACCGCACATAAGGATTAGCAACCCACGCTTAATAGGAAATTAGTTTAAATTAGTGCCCACGAATCGATGTTAAACGTGATTAAAGAACTTAGACCCCATTTGATTATTGTGACCACGCCGGAATTACGCTTCTGGGTGTGGACTTCCTTAGCTAATTATACGCAGCAGTTTTGTAAAATTTAGTTAGATTGAAATTGATCGTAGAACGGAACGTGTAACGTTGAATTGTGAAGAATAAAGTCAGATTGGTACGAAAGTGTACAGTCTTCGATTGTTGAACCAGCGTGTGCGGAATCTCTGTCTATCGCAAGTGGGAAATTCTGCGAAACAGTAGTCTGCTACACAGCCGTTTTTAGTGTCGTCACGCAACCCTCCTCCCCACTGGGGAGGAGCATTGCGTGACGACTCTAAAAACGGCTGTGTAGCAGACTAGCGAAACAGTGAATGGTGCATTTTTGTTTGGATGGGCAAAGAAGACTCAAAAACGCAATGTATGGACGCGGATTTGTTTTGAAAACTGACAAAAAGTCTCCGTTTTCAGCAAAAGCGGATACGTATGGAGGGGGCCTAAACTGATTTGCTATTGGAGTGTCAACAGAAATATCTCAAGTGTGGGCGCAGTGATGTGAGACACTTCCGCTTTGTTGTTGTTGTAATTTGTATCAATCTGATTAACTGTTATACTATCAAGAGATAGCTTTTATGGATTTTAAAAGGATATGGACACAAATTGATGGGTTTTTGATGTAATGTTTTACAGGAATGCCACGAAAAGATCCGCGTTCTGTCCCAGGAGGCAGGGGCGGTTGTCAAGGAGCAGGGTGGCGACAATGATTTGGTTGAGAGAATCAAGGCCTGTGAATACTTTGCTCCCATTCACAACCAGCTAGACGCCATATTGGATGCCAGCACTTTCACTGGGCGGGCACCACAGCAGGTAAGACAAGTCAGGTTCATTAAGTGTCAGAAATATTTTAAAATGGCAATATCACAGTAGTGAATATTGACAGGGTCATACAGTGGAACCCGGTTAATACTTACCAAGAGGACATGCCATGGTGCCCGTATTATCCGGGTGTGCGTGTTCAGCGGGGACTCGGGAAGAAACGTCACGGACACATGTTTTATGGAACTAAAGACTAAAGCGGATTGTTTTACGAGAAAACCTTGCTTAATTTCGTGACTGTGACTAAAATTACCTTCAGTTTAAAGTACTATTGTGAAAGTTTGAACCCAGGAGTCCTTTCATAAGTAGACTGAGCATGATCGTTCGGGTGAACGTAGTCACGAGTAGGACTGTTGTTGACAGTGACTGGCCTTTTGTCAACCTGTGCGGTAGTCATCTTCCGAAGAAGGTGAGTTGTATCACGTCAGTTGATGGTATTTTGAAAACTCTGGTTATTGACCTAATTGGTCAATTAAGTCGCGATATTATTGGTCGTAGGTCAGTTAAGCCGTGATGTTATTGGCTATGAAGACTCGTAATGTCATTGGTGCGTTTCGATCCGTCTATTGTCACAGTTAACCAGTCGTTTATTGTTAGTCGAATTGTCGCTTCTCCAGACATTTTCTCGTAGTTAGTTTTGCTTAAGTCGTTTGTACGGTACTGGTAGCTGTTGACTACGATTCAGTGGCGTTTGTTCTAAGTTAGTACACCAGCTTTCTAACGTGAGTCGTTAATAATGGTCTATGAATACGTAATACATGTCGCAGAGACTCCCAGTCGATTTGATGTTTCGTCTATGAATGGTGTTCAGCAATGTGATCGTTGACGTCACCATTTCTTGTGGCTCGTTGTGTTCGGTCAGTTACGTGCTAAGGTTTCTGCCGGTTCCACCAATGTAAGTGGCATGGCAGTTGCAGCATTTGATCTTGTATACTGCTCCCTGTCTGCCCTTTGGTATGAAACACGACCCTAGACGGTTTGACGATATATGGGAGATTGTAACAGGAAGATGGCTGTTGTCCGTATTAACCGGTGAGCAAATAAAGCGGCCGGGTTGATTTTGGAGAAAACATATGACCTTTGGCGTCGGGACAAACGAAACTGTCTGTTACGGGGTGTCGGTATCAAATGAGTGTCCGTAGAGCGGGGTTCCATTCTAGTTGCAATTTCGAATCGACCTCCCCGGCGAAAACGGGGGTGCTCGTTGCACCCGTCTTTCTTGGGATTTAAATTTTCGGATGGGTACAGGTTAGGGTGCTAACCCGGAGCAGGGGTGGGGGTACTCCCAATGGTACCATTTGTCAACAGAAGGTATAGGAAAGGGGTACCTTTTTCGTGAAAAATAGCATATAAAAGTATAAGGGGTTTCCTCGGGGAGGAGCCTCCCCGTATGAACATTTGTTTAGTACCCCCCGGGTCCTAAGAGGGGTTAAGTCACGCTATTTGCTATCTTTTGAAAAAGCTAAAACGTGTCCTCGCAACAATTGAATTCCAATAATAATGGCCCACCTTTTTTAAAGTGAAGACTATATTTAGGCATTGAAACTGTTTCATGTCATCTGTTGCTGCGGATGGCAAGGGTGGACGAAGATTGAAAATTGAAAAAAAAATGGCCATATTTTAATGCTGTGCCTGCAAAAATCACTAAAAAAATAATTATGATTGGGGCTCCTTGATGAGATTTGTCTGATACCTTTATGACTCTGCGGGAGCATTATAATTTCCCGGAATCTTTTAACAGTTCAGTACCCCAAACAGTATAGGGTTATACCGTTTCTCTGTTCTTTTGTATCGCGTTTCAATAAGATTGTATATTTTTAAAAGATCTTGATTACTTGAGTTGGATTTTTCATTGAAAACGATAAGTGTACACGTCCTTTGGTTTTAAATTCTTCTCTGTGCTGCCTTGGGGAGAAAAAAAAAACACTTAAAAGGTCACAGATGCCAAAATTAAGTTATTCATATTTCGTCTTTCTAAGAACTAATTGATCACAACAACAGTCTGGTCATGGAGCCTCTGACAAATGGTGACTATATTCTTAGTTCTATATAAGCAGTGAGATTTGTAAACTCAAAAGCCAGTCAAGAAGAGGCAGTAAAGCAGCCGGAAGTATTCGATCTTTGACTATTTAGTTATAAGCTAATGGCAGCTACTCCATTCTCGCTCGAAGGCTTGTTTGCGTACATCTCGGAGACGTTCCCCGCGGGAGTGATTCAGTCTTACCAAGGGCAAGGCCTTCTAGATGACGGTCCATTACTGCAACGCCAAGATCCCTTGGACGATTTCAAAAAGTTCAATCGAAATGATGAAATTTTTCAAGAGTACGATCCTACCGCAGGGGACAACAGCAAAATGGGATGGAAAAGATCTCGCCCGCCAACATGGCGACTGTCGCTATGGAAGGCCATGAAGCATGCGTTTTATATTCAAATTCTTGGTGGTATTGCGTTGGGATCGCTCGCTATTGTAATACTGGTCATAGATTTCAATACCGTCGATCTTTGCTATGAAATGCAATCCAAAAACTGGACGGCGCTTCCCAAAAGAATTCAGGCGGTCATTGTGACAGCCGCTACAACCGAAGCTTACTTAGTTCAACTTTGGACGTTTCTCGTTGTGTTGACTATGTTTGGTTGGCGTCTGATAAAAGAACTAAATTTACTGACTCTCAATCTTCTGGGCGCTTTCTTCGACACTTGTTACAGGCTTTATTTACAGGTTTACGACATTTACAATAAGCCCTGGAGGTCATTCCCTCTCAACGTCCTCTTTGTCCTCTTGTTGTTGATGAACAGTGTAATCATCGGCAGAGACATAGCTAAGAAAAGCGAAGTCGAAAGGAACAAAAGAATCAAGAAAGCGATCAAAGTATCGGCGATGCTGGCTGCTCAGTTTGCCTTTTTTATACCGATCGCATTTGTCCTAACGTACGTCCTGATACCCCTTTATGGTGAAGTATCTGAAACCTACAGAGCGATTCTAGCCGGGGCGTTACCCCTAGTTACTGCTATACCCAAGGTCATTGTACGCTTGGCGGCGCAAAGAATTGATTTCCTTCATCCAGGAAATTCGCACGTTTTGTTAAACGTACTCCACAGCACGTCTGCCATTGTTTTTCGTGTTGTGCAAGCGGAACTGAACAGCCTCCGACTTTTCATTCTCCTCAGCTTCGCGCATGGTGCAATAGACTTGCTGGAAAGGTTGACTATCATTATTCGCGATTATATTTGGTACTTTATTTACAAGAAGCTCAAAAGAGACAAAAGGGAAACCATTTTGAAAGCAAGTCAATTTCGCTCGCCAAGGAGCATGCGCTTTGTGGCCGATATGAGCATTCAGATGATCCTTGGCGAATCCACATCACTGATAGCAGCGGTCGGTTTCATTCAGCTTTACAACTTCATGTACAACCGCAGTGATGCTTCCTCGGCGTCTACCAACATGGTTTATATCACCCAATTTTTCATTCGCGTCTCCATTGCTATAAGCATCGATTTCGTTTTTAACTCGTTCTCGTTTTGGCTGCAGATGTCCTATTTAAATATCGCAGTGGTGCGCGTCTGGCGCAAGAAATGGCGGAAACATATGCTGGTCGCTTTTATTTTGACTGCAGTGACACTGTGTTACTTTACCACTCACTTGTTTGCTGTACTAAAAGACAAAAACACTTCAGGAGTTATAATAGATGATCATAGTTGCAAGGGGCCTTTCTCAAAGTTTTAAGTAATATATTTTTTTAGGGTTTTTCATGCTACAACCCAACAGAATGACGGAAAAATGCTGCTCAATCTCTCTCATTTGAAAGGCCACACTTGGATGAATACCTGAAATCGATGTGGAGTCGCATGAATAAGTCTGAGTCAGTGTGAGAGAGTGTTTATTTAGTTGACTGTTCTGGTCATAAAGAGAAAAGAAAACGAAACGAAAAGGTCGTATTAGGCGCAAGATGATGCTCGAGAAAAACTAGAAAGTTTCAGAAATTCCAAGGCTTGCGAATGATAACAAATGCCAGCGCATGTAACCAACAAAACGATGTGTCGTTCACTTTTTCTACCTGATATAAACATAGGCATGTTTAACCTACAGGAGCTATTTTGAATGCTTCGGTGTGACCGTATCAACGATCTACTGTTTGAATCCTAATTATGGGCTATTTCTGTGCGAAATTGGGTATTGTTGTACATTAGTGAATGGGCGAACCGCTGAGCACAGCTGAGTCGATCCTCATACTATAGATTCACTTTTCTTTGTCTTTTCTTCGAACATCTGGTGCGAAATTGTTAAAGTACTATGAATATCAACTTACCAAACATTGCTTAGAGGAAGACTCGAAGGTTTCAAGGTTTCTTCATGGTTTCTTAAGATAATGAAGCGCGTCGAATACCGAATAGCTAAGAAATGTCGCGATTTTTCATCATTATTTACGAGATTGTCACGTGCGATTTTGCGTAACCAAAAAGTCTGAAACTCTGACGACTTGATTCTACAAGTGTTATAAGTTAGTGCTTCTTAAAAAAAGAGCCTTCCATTGTGTGAAACACGACAATGGAAAGTTTTTACGATATATGGGAGATTGTAACGGGAAGATGTCTGTTATCCGTATTAACCGGTGTGCAAATGAAACGGGTTGATTTTAGAGAAAACATATGACCTTTGGCGTCGGGACAAACGAAACTGTCCGTTACGGGGTGTCCGTATCAAGTGAGTGTCCGTAGAGCGGGGTTCCATTCTAGGTGCAATTTTCGAATCGACCTCCCAGGCGAAAACGGGGGTACTCGTCGCACCCGTCTTTTTTTGGATTTAAATTTTCGGATGGGTACCAGTTAGGGTGCTAATCCGGAGGGGGGTACTCCCTACGGTACCATTTGTCAATAGAAGGTATACGAAAGGGGTACCTTTTTCGTGAAAAATGGTATATAAAAGAACAAGGGGTTGGGCCTCGGGCGGAGCCTCCCTGTATAAACATTTGCTAAGTACCCCCCGGGGGGTGCTAAGTGGGGCGATGTCATGCTAGTTGCTCGATCTTTTTATAAAGCTAAACGTGTCCTCGCATCAATTGAATTCCAAAAATAACAGTCCAGTTTTTTTAAAGTTAAGACTATATTTAGCCATTGAAACTGTCTCATGTCATCTGTTGCTACGGATGGCAAGGGTGGACGACGACTGAAAATTGAAAAAATGGGTTATCTTTTAATGCTATGACTGCAAAAATCACCTAAACATAGTGGGTAGGGGCTCCTTGATGAAATTTGTCTGATACCTTCATAACTCTGCGGGAGCATTTGGTGTACAACGGCAATATTCCAGTGACATCTTTTTCCTTTCGTTTGTTTGTTTTTTGGCGTTGTCTGTTTATTCTTGGATTTGTGAACAGCCATTATTGAGCCTTTCGATTTCTTCAATTTCCGGTCAAAGTTCTAGACATGTTGGTCAAGTTGCAAAAGGAGACCTTAACTTGTTGCTGGTTTTGTTATTTACGGCCTTGTGGGCCTTCTGTAGCGAAAAACAAAATTGTTATTCCGATGTCTTTTGTAATGTATATGTTGCAGTTAATTTTTTATTTCAGGTAATTTTTGTTTTTCCTTTGTTTTACATTCATTAGCATACATTAACATACCCAAAAACAAGAAATGTCTGAGGATGATCCTTGATTTGAGGGGAGAGTGGGGGTACAAATTTTCCATCTATTTTGTCCCAGATTGTAGTATGCTGCCACGAAGCTAGCCTTACTGCTCAAACAAAAAAAGCTTACTCAAAATGAACACAGAACAGGAAGTATTTCCGCCAGGCCATTTTTCGTGATAAGAATAAATTTCCCTATGCTTTGATAAACCTTATTCAAATAAGCAAGACAAAAAGGCCTCTGTTTGCATTTCTATAACTTCCCGGAATTTTTTAACGGTTCAGTACCCCAAAAAGTATAGGGTTATACCGGATCTCTATACGTTTGTATCGCGTTTCAAATAGATTGTATATTTTTAAAAGATCGTGATTACTTGATCGTGAGTTGCCTTATTCTTTGAAAACGATAAGCGTACACGTCTTTTTGTTTGAAATTTTTTTCTGTGCTGCCTTGAGGAGAGAAAAAACAATTAAAAGGTCACGGATGCCAAATTAGGTTACTCATATTTCGTCTTTCTAAGAACTAATCGATCACAACAACAGTCTGGTCATGGAGCCTCTGACAAGTAGCGACTATATGCTTGGTTCTATATAAGCCGTGAGATTTTTAGAACCCAAAAGCCAGTCAAGAAGAGGCAGTAAAGCAGCTGGAAGTATTCGATCTTTGACGATTTAGTTATAAGCTAATGGCGGCTACTCCTTTCTCGCTCGAAGGCTTGTTTGCGTACATCTCGGAGACGTTCGCCGCGGGAGTGATTCAGTCTTACCAAGGGCAAGGCCTTCTAGATGACGCTACATTACTGCAACGCCAAGATCCCTTGGAGGATTTCAAACAGTTCAATCGAAATGATGAGATTTTTCAAGAGTACGATCCTCCCTCAGGGGACGAGAGCAAAATGGGATGGAAAAGATCTCGCCCTCCAACATGGCGACTGTCGCTATGGAAGGCCATGAAGCATGCGTTCTATATTCAAATTCTTGGTGGTGTTGCGTTGGGATCGCTCGCTATTGTAATACTGGTCATAGATTTCAATACCGTCGATCTTTGCTATGATATGCAGTCCAAAAACTGGACAGCGCTTCCCAAAAGAATTCAGGCGGTCATGGTGACTGCCGCTACAACCGAAGCCTACTATGTTCAACTGTGGACGTTTCTCGTTGTGTTGACAATGTTTGGATGGCGCTTGATAAAGGAACTAAATTTATTGATTCTCAATCTTTTGGGCGCTTTCTTCGACACTTGTTACAGGCTTTATTTACAAGTTTACGACATTTACAACAAGCCGTGGAGGTCATTCCCTCTTAACGGCCTCTTTGTTCTCTTATTGTTGATGAACAGTTTAATCATCGGCAGAGACATTGCTATGAAAAGCGAAACTGAAAGGAACAAAAGAATCAAGAAAGCGATCAAGGTATCGTCGATGCTGGTAGCTCAGTTTGCTTTTGGAATTCCAATCACTTTTGGTCTCGTGTACGTCCTTATTCCCCTGTATGGCGAAGCATCTGAAACCTACAGAGCGATCATAGCCGGGGCATTGCCTCTAGTAACTGCTGCTCCAAAGGTCATTGTACGCTTGGCGGCGCAAAGAATTGATTTCCTTCATCCAGGAGATTCGCACGTGCTGTTAAACGTACTGTACAGCGCGTCAGCCATCGTTTTTCGCGTTATGCAAGCGGAACTGAACAGCCTCCGACTTTTCATTCTCCTCAGCTTCGCGCATGGTGCAATAGACTTGCTGGAAAGGTTGACTATCGTTATTCGTGATTATGTATGGTACTTTGTTTACAAAAAGCTCAAAAAAGAGAGTGAAACCATTTTGAAAGCAAGTCAATTTCGCTCGCCAAGGAGCATGCGCTTTGTGGCCGATATGAGCATTCAGATGATCCTTGGCGAATCCACGTCACTGATAGCAGCGGTCGGTTTCATTCAGCTTTACAACTTCATGTACAACCGCAGTGATGCTTCCTCGGCGTCTACCAACATGGTTTATATCACCCAATTTTTCATTCGCGTCTCCATTGCTATTAGCATCGATTTCGTTTTTAACTCGTTCTCGTTTTGGCTGCAGATGTCCTATTTAAATATCGCAGTGGTGCGCGTCTGGCGCAAGAAATGGCGGAAACATATGCTTATTGCTTTTATTTTGACTGCAGTGACACTGTGTTACTTTACCACTCACTTGTTTGCTGTTGTAAAAGACAAAAACACTTCAGGAGTTATAAAATATGACCATAGTTGCAAGGGGCCTTTCTCAAAGTTTTAACTGATGGGTTTTTGATGCTGCAAAAAAAAAGAATGACAGAAAAATGTTGCTCAATCTCATTTATTTGAAAAGCAACACTTAGATTGAATTATCGAAATTGATACAGAGGTGCATCCCATAAGTTTGAATTTGTCTGAGAGTGTTAATTTAGTGACTTGAACCACCATCTACCCCTTCCCTAAGTTAACATTAATACTTCTCACTTAGCGCAAAATTGTGACTTGGGGGAGGGATAGGTGGTCGCGAGGCGTAGGATGTTATTGTTTACTTTTTCTACCTGATATAACAGGGTAAATAACAATTTTGTTTAAATTGTAAGACAAAAATCGTAAAAAAATACATTCGCTTCATAGAAGAGGGGATGTCTCTCATTTAGAATAGACACAGGAAGTGCTGATCCTTTCTTTGTTGTTGTCATTTCGGTGCCAATTATGGCGATAGGAAAAGAAACACTGTATAAGCATGGCTTAATTCACGGACTTTGAATTCAGAACCACCTTTTTAAGCTCAGTACACAATATCATCAGAAGGTTTTGCTAATACTGGTAGTCATTAAAAATTTGAAGTGTATTCAACCAAAAAGGGGCATTATTTGAGCTCACTGCATTATTTCATTGCATAATCATTGACATGATTCTGTGGGGCGGGCGCAAAGTAGATCCCATTTCCCGGCTGTAATGTAAGAAAGCCCCCGTGAAAGATATTGTGCGGGGGGTAGCTAAAGTGGCTTCAAAAACAGAAAAGTTTTACGAGAGACGCTTTTAGGACTGCGCCTTTCACACGCAAAATAAATGCATAAGTGCGCTGAGAAATGTATTCACGGACACCATCACTCGTAGACTCATATTTGTCGTATCGAGATCTTGCCATGCAATATCATATCCCTTTGCCAGAAAACAAAAATTAAACTGTTCCTTTTGGTGCTTACATTAGACCTAATCCCTTAATTCAGAAATTAAATTAAAACTGTTTTCCCGTTCTGTGCGAATTGTGGCGTGAACTTATAACCATACCTTTGACAGGTGCAGTGGCAAAGATTTGGAGGGTAATTCGAGCCAGATATAGCCAGTTATGACGCGTAATAATTTACTTTTGCTTTTAATGGAGGTCAACTGAGTAGTGCTCTGATAAAGTGGATAAGTTTTCTCGGTTTGAGAGTGATCATTATCGTGGTGGATAAGGATTGAATTTGGACATCAATCTGGATCGCAACACATTTTCAAGCTCTCCCAGTGGAGAGTCAAGTCTTTGGTTTTTATTTTAAGACGATTTTGAAACACAAGAAAAAAGTATTAAAGATATAGACGACGAAAGATTTCTTTACGTCGATACTTTTAGCTTTAAGATACTAAACAATTAGTGGATGAGGTTTTTGTGATATCCGCAATAATCAAGGTCGGGGTAAGTGTTATCAGCCGAGCCGAAGGCCGAGGCTGATAACGCTTACCGAGACCTTGATTATTTAGGATATCACAAAAAACCGAATCTAATAATTGTTTTATTATAGATTGTTTTGAAGAAAATAACGACAAACACACCGTCGCAAGGAACCTGAATTGATATTGTTATTGAAAATCATGCATTGCGCGCGCAACCCACAGATTAGTCAGTTATCTGCGAGTAGATAACTATCTGATCTGTAGGTTGCGCCGATTTCCAAAATAAGCTGTAGGCTCTTCTGGCTCTTAGGCAATGAGGAGACAGATAGTGAGTATAAAGTATGCTAATTTAAATTAGTGTGCTAAGTCAAGAGGTGTTTAGTAGTATTCCGGCAATCCGTGAAATGCTGGTTTTCACATGTAAATCGAAACCATTCACTAGATAAGCCAGAAAACTCAAATAAAATGGGGTAGTAACATTTTAAAATATCGCTAAGGCTCAAGTCTGCCAAGCAAGTGTATGTGAAATTTAGGGCGCTTTCGGAAAAGACAGCGCTGGCCGCGAGGGAGGAAGACGTGCGTACGCATCGGCGCTTATCTCGTCCATATATTTCTTATAAGCCTACAACATAAGCTACCAAGGTTGCTTATCATTAGTAGTCAGAACTGCCTGGTTAGACCAGAGTAAATAGAGAGAATCCCACTGTTAAACAAGTTTCAGTATCCAGCGAGATTAGTCTAAGTATTCGCAAATGTCAGTCATGCACGGCAGTTATGGGTTCTTAGCGAAAACTCACGGAGAACTATCCTATTTCTTTTTTCACCATAACAGGTCCTGGCCGGTGTGGCCGAGCCGTTCTGACTGTAATAAGCACCCTAAGACTCTCTGTGCATTTTTTCATTCCTGAGAAATTACGAAAGATGTATTACCCATGTTTAAAGAGCTTAGTATGGAGACACCATTTCACCATTTTTTTTTTCTGTGCTAGCTCATTTTGTTACACGTAAGGAGGAGGAGGACCTCCTGTAAGAAGGTCACAAAGAGAAACACAGATAAGATATTAAAATAACTTAAAGATTGACTTAAGCCCGTTGTACTAAGGTCATTCTTTCAGAAGATTCGCGCGTGTTTTACAGGCTCATTCCGGTGACCCGCCTGTTCGTGGCAAGTTCTAAGATCACAGCATATTTTTGGAGCGTAGTTTTCCATTGATCTTAAGTTCGTTTTTTCCCATATGGCTTCAATCAAACTTAGCTTGTGACTCAAAATTGAGTTGGGTTCGAAGTACTATTGTTTTGATCCACGAGAATCACATGTGCTTTACAAGTTCTTTCCTGTTGCTTCTCTAGTATAATTGTAAAGCGTATCTTTCTTATGGTCTTTAGTTCGTTCATTCTCTTACTTGGCAAAAGACCGCCTTAACATTAAGAACTGATCGATCAAAACAACTGAGTCTAGAAGCTACTGTAAAGCAGATCTGACTCTTCCTGCTTCTGTTGGCCAAAGCAGATCGCGTCTCGATTCGTACGAACTAACAGCAACTTGTTAAGGTTTGTCAAGTTTTTTATTATTAAATAATGGGAGCTGCTCTATCCTTGCTCGAAGACATCGTTCTTTACATGGTGGAGACATTTACCGCTGGTGTTGTTCAGTCCTGTCAAGGACAAGAACAACAAGACGGTGCATCGTTATTACATGACCAAGATCCCCTGGAGGATTTTAGAAAGTTTAATCGAAACGACGAGATTTTTCAAGAATATGACCCACCTCCTGGGGACAACAGCAGAATGGGATGGAAAAGATCTCGCCCGCCAACATGGCGATTGTCGCTTTGGAAGGCCATGAAGTGCGCATTTTGCATTCAGATTCTTGGCGGCGTTGCGTTGGGGTCACTCGCTATTTCAATACTGATTTTAAATTTGAGAACTTTAGACTTCTGCTTTAATGTACAGAAAACTAACTGGACGGCGGTTTCCAAGAGATATCAGCGGATCATAGTGACAGTTGCTGTAATAGAAACCTTCGTGATTCAACTGTGGTCGCTTCTTCTTATGTTGACAATATTTGAAAGTAGTTTGATAAAAAAGCTCAATCTAATCACACTGAATCTTCTGGGCGCATCATTCGACGCTTGTTACAGGCTCTATTGTCAGATGTACGGCGTTTACAAAACGTCTTGGATGCCTTACCCGCTCAACTGCCTCTTTGTTCTTTTGCTAGCGATGAACAGTCTACTCATTGGCAGAGAAATAGCAAAGAACAGCGAAAGAAGCAAAAGAATCAAGAAAACGATCAAGGTTATGGGCATGCTGGTAGCTCAGTTTGCTTTTGGAATTCCAATCACTTTTGCTCTCGTGTACGTCCTAATACCTCTGTATGGTAAAGCACCTCAAACCTACAAAGCGATCATAGCCGGGGCTTTGCCCCTAGTAACTGCTATTCCAAAGGTCATTGTACGCTTGTCGGCACAAAGAATCGACTTTCTTCATCCAGGAGACTCGCACGTGCTGTTAAACGTACTCTTCAGCGCTTCCGCCATCGTTTTTCGCGTTATGCAAGCGGACCTGTTTGAAATCAAACTTTTTACTCTTCTCAGCTTCGCGCATGGTGCAATAGACTTGCTGGAAAGGTTGACTGTCGTTATTCGCGATTATGTTTGGTACTTCATTTACAAGAAGTTCAAAAGAGACGAGAAGGAAACAATTTTGAAAGCAAATCAATTTCGCTCGCCAAGGAGCATGCGCTTTGTGGCCGATGTGAGCATTCAGATGATCCTGGGCGAATCCACGTCGATGATAGCAGCGGTCGGTTTCTTTCAGATTTACAAGTTTATATACAACGGTCAAAAGGCGTTGTCCGCGATAACCGAATTCTTCATTCGCGTCTCCATTGCTATTAGCATTGACTTTGGTTTTAATTCTTTATCGTTTTGGCTGCAGATGTCCTATATGAATGTTGCCATAGACCGTGTTTGGAAGACGAGATGGCGGAAACACATGGTTATTGCTTTTATTGTGACAGCCTTGACCATGCTTTACTTTGCTAGTCGCCTATTGCCCATTGTGAGCGCCAAAAGTTGTTCAAATAGCACAATGAGCAATGCAAATTGTTCACAGCTCATCTTAGAGTCTTGAACTAAGAAAATTTATTTTGTCTCTCTTTATTTAAGTTTCAGCCCACCTCCATCCTACCCGCTCTTACTCATAGAAACAGTTGTTCTGTACAACCATAGAAACCTTGAGTAAGAAACAAAATACTTCAATTAACTAGTGAATTTTCATCTCCTGGGATGAGAGCGTACTCCTTTTTATAAACTACATCGGTGTTTACTTCGCCAAAGGGCATGGATTTTTAACCGTTTTGGTCTTATATTACATCTAGATTTTACTGAACCATTTGGGTTTGCAATTGGGTGAGACAGTTTTGTTGGAATATTCCTCTTTTTAGAGCAGCAGTTCAAGTCTAAAACAGGATGCGGACCCAAACCAAATGCTGCACACCCCAACCGAATGTTCCATTACTACCCCCGGGGGGGACGGGGGGTTCCAGTGATGCAAACGATTCTACTGGATTTTCCAGTGATACTGAGGATACTGCCTGTGTGATTTCTCCCGATGCGAGGATTATAATGTCGTCGTAATTCGTATCGCGTGTGGATTCTCTGAGCGAGTACTGGAAGTGGACACCGTTTTGCTATATTTCTAGCGGTTTGGCTGATGTCCACAATTTTGGTGTTGAATGGTATCCATAAGCTTTGTTCTTTACACGTTTATGTCTTCTGTTTAGAGCGCTTTTTGTGGCGGCCATATTGTTTGCGGCGGTAACCTCTGACTGAATTCAGGTCTGCATTACCTGGCGCTCATTATAAACGCGCGTGATGTACATGCAAACCTTGCAAAATTTCTTATACTTTGGTAATGAAGAAGCGGCTGGGTTTTTATTTAAGGTTTAGATATAGTGTGGGTAAAAGTGAACAAATACTTTTCCTCTTCGAATGGGTAGTTTGTTGAAACGAAACCGGATATGCTTAACACGTAAACGAGATTGCGCCGGACCGTCGTCGGAGTATGGCTTATAGTAAAATTTTTCCATGTCTTATTGTTAAAGAAAAGAAAATAACAAATTGGCGACCAATTGTTGCAATCTGGCGCTTGAAAAGGTTCATTTACTCGTCAGATAACGCCTATATCAAAATGTTAAGTTTGGACTCTGTCAAATAAAAAAGGTGAACGGACCACGTTGCATTTTATAATTTCCCTAAACTTTTTACGGTTCACTACGTTTCAAATACCGTAAAATTCCGAAAATAAGCCCCTCCATGTATAAGCCCGTCCAAATATAAGCCCCCCAAACCAGTTACCCAAAAAAACCCTGCATCTGAAACCTACAGTGCGATCATAGCCGGGGCATTGCCTCTGGTAACTGCTGCTCCCAAGGTCATTGTACGCTTGGCGGCGCAAAGAATTGATTTCCTTCATCCAGGAGATTCGCACGTGCTGTTAAACGTACTCTACAGCGCTTCCGCCATAGTTTTTCGCGTTATGCAAGCGGAACTGACCAGCCTCCGACTTTTCATTCTCCTCAGCTTCGCGCATGGTGCAATAGACTTGCTGGAAAGGTTGACTATCGTTATTCGCGACTTTTTTTGGTACTTTGTTTACAAAAAACTCAAAAAAGACAGTGAAACCATTTTGAAAGCAAGTCAATTTCGCTCGCCAAAGAGCATGCGCTTTGTGGCTGATATGAGCATTCAGATGATACTTGGCGAATCCACGTCATTGATAGCAGCGGTCGGTTTCATTCAGCTTTACTACTTCATGTACAACCGCAGTGATGCTTCCTCGGCGTCTACCAACATGGTTTATATCACCCAATTTTTCATTCGCGTCTCCATTGCCATTAGCATCGATTTCGTTTTTAACTCGTTCTCGTTTTGGCTGCAGATGTCCTATTTAAATATCGCAGTGGTACGCGTCTGGCGCAAGAAATGGCGGAAACATATGCTTATTGCTTTTATTTTGACTGCAGTGACACTGTGTTACTTTACCACTCAAGGGGCCTTTCTCAAAGTTTTAACTGATGGGTTTTTGATGCTGCAAAAAAAAAGAATGACAGAAAAATGTTGCTCAATCTCATTTATTTGAAAAGCAACACTTAGATTGAATTATCGAAATTGATACAGAGGTGCATCCCATAAGTTTGAATTTGTGTGAGAGTGTTAATTTAGTGACTTGAACCACCATCTACCCCTTCCCTAAGTTAACATTAATACTTCTCACTTAGCGCAAAATTGTGACTTAGGTGAGGGATAGGTGGTCACGAGGCGTAGGATGTTATTGTTTACTTTTTCTACCTGATATAACAGGGTAAATAACAATTTTGTTTAAATTGTAAGACAAAAATCGTAAAAAAATACATTCGCTTCATAGAAGAGGGGATGTCTCTCAATTAGAATAGACACAGGAAGTGCTGATCCTTTCTTTGTTGTTGTATTCATTTCGGTGCCAATTATGGCGATAGGAAAAGAAACACTGTATAAGCATGGCTTAATTCACGGACTTTGAATTCAGAACCACCTTTTTAAGCTCAGTACACAATATCATCAGAAGGTTTTGCTAATACTAGCAGTCATTACAAATTTGAAGTGTATTTGACAAAAAACGGACATCATGTGAACTCGCTGCATTATTTCATTGCATAATCATTGACATGATTTTGTGGGGCGGGCGCAAAATAGATCCCATTTCCCGGCTGTAATGTAAGAAAGGCCCCGAGAAAGATATTGTGCGGGGCGGGGGGGGGGGGGGGGGGAGGATAGCTAAAGTGGCTAAAAAAAAAAAAAAAGTTTTACGAGAGACGGAAATGCAGAAATGCGCTGAGAAATGCATTCACAGACACCATCACTCGTAGACTCATATTTGTCGTATCGAGATCTTGCCATGCAATATCATATCCCTTCGCCAGAAAACAAAAATTAAACTGTTCCTTTTGGTGCTTACATTAGAGCTAATCCCTTAATTCAGAAATTAAATTAAAACTGTTTTCCCGTTTTGTGCGAATTGTAGCGTGAACTTATAACCATACCTTTGACAGGTGCAGTGGCAAAGATTTGGAGGGTAATTCGAGCCAGATATAGCCAGTTATGACGCGTAATAATTTACTTTTGCTTTTAATGGAGGTCAACTGAGTAGTGCTCTGATAAAGTGGATAAGTTTTCTCGGTTTGAGAGTGATCATTATCGTGGTGGATAAGGATTGAATTTGGACATGAATCTGGATCGCAACACATTTTCAAGCTCTCCCAGTGGAGAGTCAAGTCTTTGGTTTTTATTTTAAGACGATTTTGAAAAACAAGAAAAAAGTATTAAAGATATAGACGACGAAAGATTTCTTTACGTCGATACTTTTAGCTTTAAGACACTAAACAATTAGTGGATGAGGTTTTTGTGATATCCGCAATAATCAAGGTCGGGGTAAGTGTTATCAGCCGAGCCGAAGGCCAAGGCTGATAACGCTTACCGAGACCTTGATTATTTAGGATATCACAAAAAACCGAATCTAATAATTGTTTTATTATAGATTGTTTTGAAGAAAATAACGACAAACACACCGTCGCAAGGAACCTGAATTGATATTGTTATTGAAAATCATGCATTGCGCGCGCAACCCACAGATTAGTCAGTTATCTGCGAGTAGATAACTATCTGATCTGTAGGTTGCGCCGATTTCCAAAATAAGCTGTAGGCTCTTCTGGCTCTTAGGCAATGAGGAGACAGATAGTGAGTATAAAGTATGCTAATTTAAATTAGTGTGCTAAGTCAAGAGGTGTTTAGTAGTATTCCGGCAATCCGTGAAATGCTGGTTTTCACATGTAAATCGAAACCATTCACTAGATAAGCCAGAAAACTCAAATAAAATGGGGTAGTAACATTTTAAAATATCGCTAAGGCTCAAGTCTGCCAAGCAAGTGTATGTGAAATTTAGGGCGCTTTCGGAAAAGACAGCGCTGGCCGCGAGGGAGGAAGACGTGCGTACGCATCGGCGCTTATCTCGTCCATATATTTCTTATAAGCCTACAACATAAGCTACCAAGGTTGCTTATCATTAGTAGTCAGAACTGCCTGGTTAGACCAGAGTAAATAGAGAGAATCCCACTGTTAAACAAGTTTCAGTATCCAGCGAGATTAGTCTAAGTATTCGCAAATGTCAGTCATGCACGGCAGTTATGGGTTCTTAGCGAAAACTCACGGAGAACTATCCTATTTCTTTTTTCACCATAACAGGTCCTGGCCGGTGTGGCCGAGCCGTTCTGACTGTAATAAGCACCCTAAGACTCTCTGTGCATTTTTTCATTCCTGAGAAATTACGAAAGATGTATTACCCATGTTTAAAGAGCTTAGTATGGAGACACCATTTCACCATTTTTTTTTTCTGTGCTAGCTCATTTTGTTACACGTAAGGAGGAGGAGGACCTCCTGTAAGAAGGTCACAAAGAGAAACACAGATAAGATATTAAAATAACTTAAAGATTGACTTAAGCCCGTTGTACTAAGGTCATTCTTTCAGAAGATTCGCGCGTGTTTTACAGGCTCATTCCGGTGACCCGCCTGTTCGTGGCAAGTTCTAAGATCACAGCATATTTTTGGAGCGTAGTTTTCCATTGATCTTAAGTTCGTTTTTTCCCATATGGCTTCAATCAAACTTAGCTTGTGACTCAAAATTGAGTTGGGTTCGAAGTACTATTGTTTTGATCCACGAGAATCACATGTGCTTTACAAGTTCTTTCCTGTTGCTTCTCTAGTATAATTGTAAAGCGTATCTTTCTTATGGTCTTTAGTTCGTTCATTCTCTTACTTGGCAAAAGACCGCCTTAACATTAAGAACTGATCGATCAAAACAACTGAGTCTAGAAGCTACTGTAAAGCAGATCTGACTCTTCCTGCTTCTGTTGGCCAAAGCAGATCGCGTCTCGATTCGTACGAACTAACAGCAACTTGTTAAGGTTTGTCAAGTTTTTTATTATTAAATAATGGGAGCTGCTCTATCCTTGCTCGAAGACATCGTTCTTTACATGGTGGAGACATTTACCGCTGGTGTTGTTCAGTCCTGTCAAGGACAAGAACAACAAGACGGTGCATCGTTATTACATGACCAAGATCCCCTGGAGGATTTTAGAAAGTTTAATCGAAACGACGAGATTTTTCAAGAATATGACCCACCTCCTGGGGACAACAGCAGAATGGGATGGAAAAGATCTCGCCCGCCAACATGGCGATTGTCGCTTTGGAAGGCCATGAAGTGCGCATTTTGCATTCAGATTCTTGGCGGCGTTGCGTTGGGGTCACTCGCTATTTCAATACTGATTTTAAATTTGAGAACTTTAGACTTCTGCTTTAATGTACAGAAAACTAACTGGACGGCGGTTTCCAAGAGATATCAGCGGATCATAGTGACAGTTGCTGTAATAGAAACCTTCGTGATTCAACTGTGGTCGCTTCTTCTTATGTTGACAATGTTTGAAAGTAGTTTGATAAAAAAGCTCAATCTAATCACACTGAATCTTCTGGGCGCATCATTCGACACTTGTTTCAGGCTTTATTGTCAGATGTACGGCGTTAACGTAAAGTCTTGGATGTCTTACCCTCTCAACTGCCTCTTTGTTTTTTTGCTGGTGATGAACAGTTTACTAATTGGCAGAGAAATAGCAAAGAACAACCAAAGAAGCAAAAGAATAAAGAAAACGATCAAGGTAATGGCCATGCTGGTAGCTCAGTTTGCTTTTGGAATCCCGATCACTTTTGGTCTCGTGTACGCCCTGATACCCCTGTATGGTAAAGCACCTCAAACCTACAGGGCGATCATAGCCGGGGCTTTGCCCCTATTAACTGCTATTCCAAAGGTCATTGTACGCTTGGGGGCACAAAGAATCGACTTTCTTCATCCAGGCGATTCGCACGTGCTGTTGAACGTACTCTTCAGCGCGTCCGCCATCGTTTTTCGCGTTATGCAAGCGGACCTGTTCGAAATCAAACTTTTTACTCTTCTTAGCTTCGCGCATGGTGCAATAGATTTGCTGGAAAGGTTGACTGTCGTTATTCGCGATTATGTTTGGTACTTCATTTACAAGAAGCTCGAAAGAGACGAGAGGGAAACCATTTTGAAAGCAAATCGATTTCGCTCGCCAAGGAGCATGCGCTTTGTGGCCGATATGAGCATTCAGATGATCCTGGGAGAATCAACGTCATTGATAGCAGCGGTCGGTTTCTTTCAGATTTACAAGTTTATATACAGCGGTCAAAAGGCGTTGTCCGTGATAACCGAATTTTTCACCCGCGTCTCCATTGCTATTAGCATTGACTTTGGTTTTAATTCTTTATCGTTTTGGCTGCAGATGTCCTATATGAATGTTGCCATAGATCGTGTTTGGAAGAAGAGCTGGCGGAAACACATGGTTATTGCTTTTATCGTGACAGCCTTGACCATGCTTTACTTTGCTGGTCGCTTATTGCCCATTGTGAGCGCCAAAAGTTGTTCAAATAGCACAATGAGCAATGCAAATTGTTCACAGCTCATCTTAGAGTCTTGACCTAAGAACATTTATTTTGTCTTTCTTTTTTTAAGTTTAAGCCCACTTCCATCCTACCCGTTCTTAGTCATAGAAACAGTTTTTTTGTACAACTATAGAAACCTTAAGTAAGAAACAGATTACTTCAATTAATTAGTGAATTTCCATCTCCCGGGATGACAGCGTACTCCTTTTTTATAAACTACATCGGTATGTACTTCGCCAAAGGGCATGGATTTTTAACCGTTTTGGTCTTATATTACGTCTAGATTTTTACTGAACCATTTGGGTTTGCAATCGTGTGAGACAGTTTGTTGGAATATTCCTCTTTTTAGAACAGTAGTTCCAGTCTAAAACAGGGTGCGGACCCAAACCAAAACTTGAGCTGCACACCCCAACCGAATGTTCCATGACTACCCCCTGGGGGGTTTCCATTGATGCAAACGATTCTACTGAATTTTCCAGTGATACTGATGATACTCCCTGTGTGATTTCTCCCAATGCGAAGTTTATAATTTTGTCGCAATTCGTGCCGCGTGTGAATTCGTTGAGCGATTACTGGAAGTGGACACCGTTCTGTTATATTTCTATCGGTTTGGTTTTTGTACACAAATTTCGTGTTAAATGGTATCCATGATCTTTGTTTTTACATGTTTATGTCTTCTGTTCAGTGCGCTTTTCGTGGCGGCCATATTGTTTGCGGCGGTTACCTCTGACTGAATTGAGGTCTGCATTACCTAGGGCTCATTATAAACGCGCGTGATGTACATGCAAACTTTGAAAACTTTCTTATGCTTTGGTAAAGAAGAAGCGGTTTGGGGTTTAGATATAGTGTGGTATAAGTGAACAAAAACTTTTCCTCTCCGAATGGGTAGTTCGTTGAAGCAAAACCGAAGATGCTTGACACGTAAACGAGATTACGTCGGTCCGTCGTCGGAGTATGGATGTTAGTAAAATTTTTCCAAGTTTTAACAGTCATTATCTTACCAATCCACGTCCAATATAACTCCACGCCTTCCACTTCACACATTTCAACCAACCCCTAAAATATACATTACTACACTACTTACACATCCCTAATATACTTATAAACTTCACGTACGCTTAGTACCACGACGCCCAAATATACATGCCCACAGCATCTTGATCAACGTAAAACAACTTTATAACATAGCTAGAATATTCGCCTAATCAAATTCAATAGGCGAGCGTGCTTCATATTCCTATTGATCACGCTGGTGACGTCAATAAACTATACCTGGAGTTCTTGTGAGCTTAGCAATCGTCCCAAGGCGTCTCCCAAGTGCATCCATAACTCAACAGTACACGATGAAGGGTTAATCACGTGTTTTACAACGTTTGAATTTGTTAACCGATAGTAGGGAGAAGAGGTGAGTGTTGTTGTTGTCATCTGCGCTTGCTGTGCGGCCTATGGGGTGTTTGCAAAGTTTTTTCTGTCAAGAAGAATTTTTCGCTGCATTACTGAACAGTTTTTCGGCACCTCAATTTGTATTTTACCATCTTTTTAAGAGTTCTCTTAAGCGACTTGAGTAAACTTTCTCTCAGTTTCTAGGCAAAAACATAACTGTAAAGTAAAAAAATATAGTCACGTAGACACTGACGCGCATTGGTTTGAGCGCCGGCTACAATAATAAAAATTTAAGTTAACTTCCGCATTGGTCGCTCTGACAATGTTATAAAACAATTAATTCATGCTTCAGCTGTGCGTATGTCGAGATATTGAGCACTTGGGAAGTTTGAAGAGCACACAAGAGGCTAGAGCTGCTCTCGGCTGCGCCTCGAGCAACTCTTACGCCTCTTTTGTATTCTCCAAGCTTCCCGCGTGCTCAATATCTCGATATACGTACGCTGACGGATGAACTAATTGTTAAGAAAAGAAAATAACAAATTGGCGACCACTTGCTGCAATCTGACGCTTGAAAATGTTCATTTACTCGTCAGATGGGGCCTATATCAAAATGTTACTTTTGGATTCTGTCAAATAAAAAAGGTGAACTGACCCCTTTAAATTTTATAATTTCCCGAAATTTTTTACGGTTCACTACATTTCAAAAACAGCTTTGATTTTTTGAAAGATCCGATTTATCGAATCGCCTTAATCTTAGAAAACGAAAACAGCACATTGTCCACTTGTCTTCAATTCTTTTCTTTGCTGCCTTGAGGAAAAAACACTTAAAAAACACGGATACCACAGTCATTCACATTTCGTCTTTCCAAGAACTGATCGATATAAACAACAACCGTCTCATCCTCGGTGTAAAAACCTGTGAAACTCACGAGTGACCTAAGACAATGAATACAAAGAAGCCACTGAGAAGTCAATGTACAATAGGCCAAGGAAAATAATAACTAGAGAACAAAGAAAAACTTCACAGGTCTTCACACCGAGGTAAACCCCAAAAACCTGGTATTAGAGCTTCAGACAAATGGCGACAATATTGTTGTTTCTATAAAAAGGTAACATTTGAAGAACTTAAAAGCCAGCCGAGAACAAGCAGTAAGGCAGTGAGGAGTATTTGATTTTCACTAAGATAGTTGATAAACTAATGGGAGCTGCTTTCTCGTTCGAAGGCTGCCTCGCGTACATCTTGGAGACGTTCGCCGCTGGAGTATTTGAGTCTTGCCAAGGACAAGTACTTCTACTGCAAGGCCAAGATCCCTTGGAGGATTTCAGAAAGTTCGATCCAAATGATCAGATTTTTCAAGAGTACGATCCTCCCTCAGGGGAAGACAGCGAAATGGGATGGAAGAAAAATCGCCCGCCAACATGGCAACTGTCACTTTGGAAAGTCGTGAAGTATGCGTTTTGTATTCAAATTCTTGGTGGCGTTGCGTTGGGATTGCTCGCTATTGTAATACTGGTCCTAGATTTCAATACCGTCGATCTTTGCTATGATATGCAGTCCAAAAACTGGACGGCGATACCTAAAAGAATTCAGGCGGTCATGGTGACAGCTGATACAACCGAAGCCTACTTGGTTCAACTGTGGCCGTTTCTTGTTGTGTTGACAATGTTTGGCTGGCGTTTGATAAAGGAACTCAATCTACTTTTTCTCAATCTTCTGGGCGCTTTCCTCGACACTTGTTACAGGCTTTATTTACAAGTTTACGGCATTTACTACAAGCCCTGGAGGTCAGTCCCTCCCAGCGGTCTCTTTCTTCTCTTGTTGTTGATGAACAGTTTAATCATCGGCAGAGACATAGCTATGAAAAGCGTAACCGAAAGGACCAAAAGAATCAAGAAAGCGATCAAGGTATCGGCGATGCTGGTAGCTCAGTTTGCTTTTGGACTCCCGATCACATATTGTCTCGTATACTTCCTGATACCCCTGTATTGCGAAGTATCTGAAACCTACAGAGCGATTATAGCCGAGGCATTGCCTCTAGTTACTGCTATAACGAAGATGATTGTACGCTTGGCGGCGCAAAGAATCGATTTCCTTCATCCAGGAGATTCTCACATACTATTAAACGTCCTCCACAGCGCAACTGCCATCGTTTTTCGTGTTCTGCAAGCAGAACTGACCAGCCTCCTACTTTTCATTCTACTCAGCTTCGCGCATGGTGCAATAGACTTGCTGGAAAGGTTGACTATCGTTATTCGCGATTATTTTTGGTACTTTGTTTACAGTGGTGAACCCATTTTAAGAGCAAATCAATTTGGCTCGCCAAGAAGCATGCGCCTTGTGGCCGATATGAGCATTCAGACGATCCTTTTCGAATCAACATCATTGATAGCAGCGGTCGGTTTCATTCAGCTTTACAGCTTCATGTACAACCGCAATGATGCTTCCTCGGCGTCTATCACCCAATTTTTCATTCGCGTCTCCATTGGTATTAGCATCGATTTCGTTTTTAACTCGCTCTCGTTTTGGCTGCAGATGTCCTATTCGAATATCGCAGTGGTGCGCGTCTGGTGCAAGAAATGGCTGAAACATATGCTCGTTGCTTTTATTTTGACTGCAATGACACTGTGTTACTTTACACCTCACTTGTTTGCTGTTGTTAAGGCTAAACACACTTCAGTAGTAAGAATAGATGATATCGGTTGCAAGGGTCCTTTCTCAAAGTTTTAAAGGGGCTTTGTCACGGTCGTCTAGTTTCTTTTGTTATTGATACCAGTTACGCTTTCTTTGTCGCTATTGAACTTGAGAAATTACTTATGAATGACAGAATAACAGCTTCGAGTCAAGGAAAATGTCTCCCAAGCTTTACATCAAACGTTACAAACAACAGAATGAACTTTGAAAAACGTTTTTATATATTTCTTTCTTTATTTATTTGGTTTTTACACACATTACATAAAACATAGAAAATTTTAATTTTATTTATTAATTAATTTTATGTCCTCTTTGGTTACTGCTTTTTGTTTCTTTTGCATTTAAGAATTTTCTAACGTTGAAAACCTGTTTTCAAAAACACCAATTGCAATCCGTTTCCATCGTCTTCGAGTTTGTCCATCCATGCCTCCTTTTTGATTTGCTGTGTTATTTATACCTTCGTGTAATGTTTGAGCGGTTATTTTTATGTTTCACTCATTTTGGTGGGGATTTCCACTGTTTGAATTTTGATAAATTTCGTGAGACAGCTCCTTAAAGTTCAATATTTCCAAGAGATTTTCAAATCAATTTCGTTCGCCAAGGAGCATGCGCTTTGTGGCCGATATGAGCATTCAGATGATCCTTGGCGAATCAACATCATTGATAGCAGCGATCGGTTTCATTCAGCTTTACAACTTCATGTACAACCGCAGTGATGATATTTTTTTTGTTGGACTGCAATGACACTGTGTTTATTTACATCTCACTTGTTTCCTGTTGTTAAGGCCAAAAACACTTCAGGAGTTATAATAGATGATATCAGTTGTAGGGGGCCTTTCTCAAAGTTTTAAAGGGGCTGTATCATAAAAAGGAAAGAATAGGTGATATTAGACGCACGGTCATTAAAACTAGGATGTTTTAAGAAATGACAACAACAACAACAGCAACCTTATTTCAGCAATTTAACTTAAGTATTTACCAGCATGAACAGCATGTAGCAACTGCTAATCTAGGCGGGACAGACGAACAAGTGAGGGTTAACTGTTAATGAATATTATAACATAAACACAGAGTTAAGGAACCGATAGCTTTAGAACTTTGAGAGAAAAATCAGTTGAAACTTGAAAGACCTACTTAATTGTTAAGCCAGTCCAACTTTTTGTATAATGATAGGTGTTTCTATGTAGTCATTTTCCTGTACTAAAATATGTAGGAGAAGTCGGCGAATTTCTCTTTTAAATACTTTCTCGGGTAGATTTCGCAAGGTACTCATTATATCATTCCACAGTATTATGCCAAGTCTGGAAAAAGAACCCTTATGTATCTCTAACCCAAAGCCTTGTTCGTAAAAATTCCTGGAGGTGGATGATCGCGTGTTGTATGTATGAATACTGGAGTTTTTTAAAAAATATTTTCATAATATTTAAAGGAGCGTTAGTGACTGCGAATTATTGTGTAAACACCGGCGTACGTAAGTAAGAAAATGTTGGCAGGATTTATCGTTCACTTTTTCTACTTAAATAAAGTGGTAAATGACTATTACTGTTTATTCACAAGGGGAAGTCGTATGAAAACTACACAGGAGAAATGTCCTGGTTTTAGCTTAATCTCGGGAAATTTAGGGCGATAGGAATCAAAACATATTATTGGTATAGCCTTATTCACAGTCTTTAAATTTAGAACCACCTTGTATGTACAGCTATTGGTAGAACTGTGATGCGTATGCTCAGTGGTATTACGCGCCAAGAGTGTGTGTGAAACATGGCATAGCCTGCGTGCAAGATCTCCAGGGAGCTCCGCCAGAACGTCCTGGAGAGCTTGCTAGCAGGCTAAACATGGCAGAAATCGTTGTGTTTACTGTTCCCTCTACGTGTCAACACAGGCTGGTTTACACAGCACGGTAGAAGCTCCAAAAAAAGGTTCCCTCTAAGCACTTCATTGCAATTGTGGCAGTTCGAGGGTTAAAGTTTTTGGTATTTTTATCCGTCTACAAAATTACATTGCTTCTGAGGTCTTCTTTTCTTTTCCGAGCTTGTCAACAGCTACGACCCGGCAGTTCGACCAAACAATCTTGCTCACTCTGATTCATGTGAAAGGCCACACTTAGATTTTTATACTCGAAATTGATATAGAGGTGCATCTCATAAGTTTGAATCTGTGTGAGAGAGTGGTAATTTAGTGACTTGAACCACCACCTACCCCTCCCCTAAGTCAACATTAACACTTACTTCTCACCTCGGGCAAAATTGTGACTTAGGGGAGGCTCAGGTGGTCGTGAAGCGTAGGATGTTGTTCCAGAAAAAACTAGGAAGTTTTTGGAAATTCCCGCGCTTGCGAAAGATAACAAACGCCAGCAGCATATGAAACTAGCGAAACGATGTGTCGTTCACTTTTTCAACCTGATATAAAAGGATAAATAATAGTTTTGTTTTTCGAAGACAAAACTCGTAAAAAAAATTGTTTCATAGAAAAGGGGATGTCTCTCCTTTAGAATAAACACAGGAAATGTTGATACAGTAGAAGCTCTCGCGAGCGGACACCCTCGGGACGCGAAAAGGTGTCCGTAACTGGACACACAGTATAGGCATGGTTTTATTTACAGACTCTGAACTCAGAACCACCTTTTTTAAGCTCAGTATACAATATCATCAGGAGGTTCTACCAATACTTAATAATTGTTAAAACAATTATTGGACGAGGTTGAGCAAAATATGGTGTTTTGTCAGTTGCGAGCAGATCATAATTGATCTGCGAGAAGACACTGACAAATCACGATATTTTGCGATAACCGAGTTCAATAATGAATATCTACCATTTTGCCATTTTCACGCAAAAGCGATCGCAAGAAGGAGAAACGCGCGGTGCTATTTGCGTATGAGCAGAAGATTATTTGCAGCGAAACACAGTTGGACAGCATTGCGCTTGAGCAGACCATTATTTGTAGGCAGGTATTTGCAGGTCACGTGGTGGGCTCTCGGGCAATGAAAAACAAGATGAACTTGCATCGAATGATAATAGCAGTTATTACAAATTTATAGCGTGTCCGATAGGAAGGGTGATAAGTAGGGAAGTAATCTCACTGCATAATCATTGACGTGATTTTTGAGGCTGGCACAAAGCTTGTTCCTTTTAGCGAATTGTAGCGTGAACTTTTGAACATACCCTTGACATGTGCAGTTGCAAAGCCTTAGAGGGTAACTCGAGCCAGGTATAACCAGTTATGACGTATAATCATTAACTTTTGCTTTTAGTGTAAGTTGATTGAGTTGTGCCCTGAAAAGGTGGCTAAGTTTTGTTGGTTTGAAAGTGATCATTGTCGTGGATTAGATTGAATTAGATTGAATTTGAACATAAACCCGTATCGCTACACAATTTAAAGCTCTTTCCGTGTGCCAACCATCGATCAGAATTGCATGGCCAGACTAGAGAAGTCTTCGCAAATGTTATGCAAATGTTATCACGAAAAACTAGCTTATTAATTTCTTTTTTAACGATGACCGGTCCTCGCCGGTCCGGCTGAACAACTCTGATTTTGTTGAGCGCCCCGTGGTATTTTTCATTCGTAAGGTATTAGGAAAAGATGTTTTACCCACATTTAAAGAGCCTAGTACGGAAACACCATTTTCCCATTTTTCTGGGTTGGCTCATTTTGTAATACGGTTTTCAGATGGGAGGGTACAAAGAGAAACAACATCCTTATAGCTTGAATCAAACTTAGCTCGTGACTCAAAATTGACTTGGGCTCGTTCTACTAAAGTCGTTCTTCCAGGAGATTCGCGCGTGCTTTACAGGCTCATTCCCTTTACCTGTCTGTTCGTGACAATTTCCAAGATAACAGCATATTTTTAGAGCGTAGTTTTCCGTTGATCTTTAGTTCGTTTTTCATTTCCTTGAGAAAAGAGAGATATTAACAAGAATTGTTCGATCACAAAAACATAATTTAGAAACGCACGTGCTTTACTGGCTCATTCCGGTTACGTAATACGTTTCTGTTTGTGGCAAGTTCTAGGATAACAGCATTTTTTGAGAGCGTAGTCTTTCCTTCGTTTTCTCCCGTATGGCTTGAATCAAATACAGCTCGTGACTCAAAATTGAATTGGGTTCAATGTACTACTGTTTTCATCTAGGAGAATCTCACGTGCTTTACAAGTTCATTCCGCTTCCTTGCCTAGCATGATTGGGCAGCATATCTTTTTAATGGTCTTTAGTTCCTTCATTCTCTTGCTTGACAAAAGACCGCCTAAAAATTAAGAAATGATCGATCACAAGCAGTTCAGTTCAGGTCAGTTTTATTTAGCCAAAGTAAATTACAATGCAAGAATACATATAAGAATTGTAAGTTGGCAAGGGAGCCCAGAAGAAACCAGAAGGCTTATGAAGCCTGGGCTCCCCAAAACAACTGAGTCTAGAAGCTGTTGTAAAGCAGATCTGACTCTTCTTGCTTCTATCAGGCCGAGCAGATCGTGCGTCGATTCGCACTAGTTATTAGACAGCTTGTTTAGTTTTGTTAAGTTTTTTATTATTAAATAATGGGAATAATAATGCGAAGCATCTCAAACCTACAGAGCGATCATGGTTTGGGCTTTGCCCCTAGTATCTGCTATTCCTAAGGTCATTGTACGCTTGGCTGCACAAAGAATCGATTTTCTTCATCCAGGAGATTGGCACGTGCTGTTAAACGTACTCTTCAGCTCGTCCGCCATCGTTTTTCGCGTTATCCAAGCGGGCCTGTCAAAATTAAACTTTTTACTCTCCTCAGCTCAGCGCATGGTGCAATGGACTTGCTGGAAAGGTTGACTGTCGTTATTCGCGACTATGTTTGGTACTTCATTCACAAGAAGCTCAAAAGAGACAGGAGAGAATTAATTCTGATAGCAAATCAATTTCGCTTGCCAAGGAGCATGCGCTTTATGGCCGATATGAGCATTCAGATGATCCTGGGCGAATCCACGTCATTGATAGTAGCGGTCGGTTTCTTCCGGATTCACAACTTTGTATACAGCGGTCAAAAGGCGTTGTCCGTGAAAACCGAATTTTTCATTCGCGTCTCCATTGCTATTAGCATTGACTTTGCTTTTAATTCTTTATCGTTTTGGCTGCAGATGTCCTATATGAATGTTGTCATAGATCGTGTTTGGAAAAGGAGATGGCGTGCCTATTGTGAGCGCCAAACGTCTTAAAATAGCACAAGAAGCAATGCAAATTGTTCGAAGTTAATCTTAAAGTCTTGACCTAAGTTTTAGCCCACCTTCATCCTATCCGTTCTTAGTCTGCTACACAGTCCTTCTTTGTGTCGTCACGCAACGCTCCTCCCCACAAACAGCTGCTGTGGCGTGGAGCGTTGCGTGACGACACAAAAATGGAAAAGAAATACTTCAAATTGGTTAATGAATTTCCATGCCCCGGTGCGAGAGCGTAATCCCTTATACAAAACGCATAGGTATATGCGTCGCCAAAGGTCATGGATTTTTAGCCGTTTTAGTCTGAAATTTGATATAGATTTTAACCATTTGGTTTTGAAATAGTGTAAGGTTTTGTTGGAATATTCCTCTTTTTAGAACAGGAGTTTAAGTCTTAAACAGAGTGTGGACCCAAACCAAGTGCTGTACACCCCAACCGAATGTTCCATGACTACCACCCCCCCCCCTCCCCCCTCGGGGGGCTTTCCATTTATGCAAACGATTGTACTGGATTTTCCAGTGATACTGATGATACTGCCTGTGTGATTTCTCGCGATGCGAGGAGTATAATTTTGTCGTAATTCGTATCGCGTGTGGATCGTTGGGCGAGTACTGGAAATGGACACCGTTTTGCTATATTTCTATCGGTTTGGTGGGTTTCAACAAATATCGTGTTAAATGGTATCCATGAGCTTTGTTCTTTACATGCTGATGTCGTCTGTTCATATGGCACGCCGTTTCTTTCAAAATTATTTGTTACTTTTATGTTCATTTGGTGTAACATCTCCTATGAAATGTTCCTGTGATGGAATCTACTTACCATTGTTATTTGTCACCTTGATATCACTTTACTACCGTGATGGAACATTTTCTACCTTGATATCATTTTACTCCCGTGATGTGACGTTTTCTACCCTAATATAATTTGACTTCCGTGATGGAACATTTTCTACCTTGATATCATTTTACTCCCGTGATGTGACGTTTTCTACCCTAATATAATTTGACTTCCGTGATGGAACATTTTCTACCTTGATATCATTTTACTCCCGTGATGTGACGTTTTCTACCCTAATATAATTTGACTTCCGTGATGGAACATTTTCTTCCTTGATATCATTTTACTCCCGTGATGTGACGTTTTCTACCCTAATATAATTTGACTTCCGTGATGGAACATTTTCTACCTTGATATCATTTTACTCCCGTGATGTGACGTTTTCTACCCTAATATAATTTGACTTCCGTGATGGAACATTTTCTACCTTGATATCATTTTACTCCCGTGATGTGACGTTTTCTACCCTAATATAATTTGACTTCCGTGATGGAACATTTTCTACCTTGATATCATTTTACTCCCGTGATGTGACATTTTCTACCCTGATATAATTTTACTTCCGTGGTGGAACATTTTCTACCTTGATATCATTTTACTACCGTGATGTGACGTTTTCTACCTTGATATCATTTAAATTGCGGGTTTTTAGTGTCACGCCATTCAAAATAGATCGAAATAAAAATCAAAACCGTTCAATAGGTAAAGTCCAGAATCTGGGAAATGAAAGGAGGTGCCAAGATTCAGGTCAGAGGAATATTTCGTATACGAGATATCCGAAGAAATGTTTTACCCAAACTTATAGAGATTTGTATGGAGACGCAATGCTGGTGCTCACCTGGATAAGCTCCAACATGGCGGACGGAAACCAACAGAAACATTTGTTATACCGAGTTTTGCTACAAAAGCGTGAATTTATTCTTCGAGAAACTCACAACCATTAAAGTAATACTTTTTCTAATACATGAACTCTTTAGATAGCAAAATTTGCTGATATAAGTGGTTTGTTTAACCTACATGACAGCTCTCTTGGCCGTCATGTAAATGCCGCGTCACGCAGAAGCTTAGAAGTTCAAGCGCACCCTATCACAAAACCAAGAACTCCTTTTGAAGCGAAAATGTGTATGAAAATTAGTTTTCTGCTGCTCTAATGCATCGTGAAAGTAAAATCTCGGTAGGATCGATAGTTTTTTAGTTTGAGTTTTAGTGACATCAAAAACTCTGGCGACCACATGTTAGTTTCGGACCCTGTCAAATAAGAAGATAAACTGAACCCTTCGCATTTTATAACTTTCCATAATTTTTTAGGCTCATACCGGCTCTCTGTCCAATTGTATCGCGTTTCAAATAGCTTTTATTTTTTAAAAGGTCTTGATTTATTGTGTCGCCTCACTCTTGGAACACGAAAACAGTACATGGTGTCCACTTGTCTTCAATTCTTTTCTTTGCTGCCTTGAGGAAAAAACACTTAAAGGACACATACCAAAGTCTTTCACATTTCGTCTTTCCACTGATCGATATAACCAACAACCTTGTCTCGGAGCTTCTGACAAGTGGCGACAATGTTCTTCGTTCTATAAAGAGGTGAAATTTGAAGAACTTGAAATTCACCCGAGAAGAAGCAGTAAGGTAGTGAGAAGTATTTGATTTTTACTGAGATAGTTGATAAACTAATGGGAGCTGCTCCTTTCTCGCTCGAAGGCTGTCTCGCGTACATCTCGGAAACGTTCGCCGCTGGAGTGATTGAGTCTTACAAAGGACAAGTACTTCCAGAGGACGCTCCATTACTGTATCGCCAAGATCCCTTGGAGGATTTCAAAAAGTTTAATCGAAATGATGAGATTTTTCAAGAGTACGATCCTCCCTCAGGGGACGACAGTGAAATGGGATGGAAGAGATCTCGCCCGCCAACATGGCGACTGTCGCTTTGGAAGGCCATGAAGCATGCGTTTTGTATTCAAATTCTTGGTGGCGTTGCGTTGGGATCGCTCGCTATTGTAATACTGGTCCTAGATTTCAATACCGTCGATCTTTGCTATGATATGAAGTCCAAAAACTGGACGGCGATACCTAAAAGAATTCAGGCGGTCATGGTGACAGCTGATACAACCGAAGCCTTCTTTGTTGAACTGTGGACGTTTCTCGTTGTTTTGTTAATGTTTGGTTGGCGTTTGATAAAGAAACTCAATCTACTATTTCTCAATCTTCTGGGCCCTTTCTTCGACACTTGTTACAGGCTTTATTTACAAGTTTACGGCATTTACCACAAGCCCTGGAGGACAGTCCCTGCCAACGTCCTCTTTCTTCTCTTGTTGTTGATGAACAGTTTGATCATTGGCAGAGACATTGCTAAGAAAAGCGAAACTGAAAGGAACAAAAGAATCAAGAAAGCGATCAAGGTATCGGCGATGCTGGTAGCTCAGTTTGCTTTTGGAATACCGATCACATATGGTTTTAAGTACGTCCTAATACCTCTGTATGGCGAAGTATCTGAAACCTACAGAGCGATTATAGCCGGGGCATTGCCTCTAGTAACTGCAATACCAAAGGTGGTTGTACGCTTGGCGGCGCAAAGAATCGATTTCCTTCATCCAGGAGATTCGCACATATTGCTAAACGTACTCCACAGCACGACTGCCATCGTTTTTCGCGTTATGCAAGCGGAACTGACCAGCATCCGACTTTTCATTCTCCTCAGCTTCGCGCATGGTGCAATAGACTTGCTGGAAAGGTTGACTATCGTTATTCGTGATTATGCTTGGTACTTTATTTATAAGAAGCTCAAAAGAGACAGTAGTGAAACAATTTTAAGAGCAAATCAATTTCGCTCGCCGAGGAGCATGCGCTTTGTGGCCGATATGAGCATTCAGATGATCCTTGGCGAATCAACATCAATGATAGTAGCGGTCGGTTTCATTCAGCTTTACAACTTCATGTACAACCGCAGTGATGCTTCCTCGGCGTCTACCAACATGGTTTTTATAACCCAATTCTTCATTCGCGTCTCCATTGCTATAAGCATCGATTTCGTTTTTAACTCGTTCTCGTTTTGGCTGCAGATGTCCTATTTAAATATCGCAGTGGTGCGCGTCTGGCGCAAGAAATGGCGGAAACATATGCTCGTTGCTTTTATTTTGACTGCCTTGACATTGTGCTACTTTACATCTGACTTGTTTGCTGTTGTTGAGGCCAAAAACACTTCAGGAGTTATAATAGATGATATCAGTTGTAGGGGGCCTTTCTCAAAGTTTTAAAGGGGCTGTATCATAAAAATAAGAAAGAATAGGTAATATTAGACGCACGGTCATTAAAACTAGAATGTTTTAAAAAATAACAACAACAACTGCAACCTTTTTTCAACAATTTAACTTAAGTAATTACCGGCATTGAACAGCAGATAGCAGCTGCTAATCCAGGCGGGACAGAGGAACAAGTGAGGGTTAACTGTTAATGATTATTATAACATAAACACAAAGTTAAGGAAACAATAACTTTAGAACTTTGAGAGAAAAATCAGTGGAAACTTTAAAGACTTACTTAATTGTTAAGCCAGTCCAAATTTTTTTATAATGATAGGTGTTTCTATATAGTCATTTTCTTTTACCAAAATATCTAGGAGAAGTCGGTGAATTTTTCTTTTAAATACTTTCTCGGGTAGATTTCGCAAGCTACTCAGTACCTCATTCCACAGCATTACGCCAAATCTGGAAAAACTGAAGAACGCTTATGTATCTCTAACCCAAAGCTTTGTACTTAAAAATTCCTGAGGGTGGATGACCGCGTGTTGTATGTATGAATACTGGAGGTTTTAAAAAATGTTTGCATAATATTTAAAGGAGCGTTAGGAACTGCAAATTATTATAGACTTTAAGATCCAACGACGTGACGGCAATGAGAGCGTCGCTTAAAAAGTGAGTTCGCGTTCTTGCAGTCTTTATCGCAATTATTCCTACCCACTTACTTTGTCCAATGTAGGCGAACCCTCCGGGAGTTGAATTCCTAGGGACCATATTCAAGTACAGAAGGAGAAATTAAATTTCGTCGTCGCTTGTTTACATCCTTCATAAAACGCGAAATTAGGCATTTTCTCGTCGAAGTCGTGCAAAAACGGGCAAAGAAATGTACAAAAAAGCGTTATGCACGTGCAAAGTTGTTGTTTTACTTATAAAACCTATTGTTTATTTGACGTTCTCGTAGCCTTCCGCGTGTTCGGATCTGAAAATCCCTATTGTAAACACCAGCATACGTAACTAACAAAATGTTGGCAGGATTTATCGTTCACTTTTTCTACTTAAATAAAATGGTAAATGACTATTACTGTTTATTCACAAGAGAAAGTCGTATGAAAACTACACAAAAAATGTCCTGCTTTTAGATTAATTACGTAAACTTTAGGGCGATAGGAATCAAATCATATTATTGGTATGGCCTTATTCACAGTCTTTAGAACCACCTTGTATGTACAGCTATTGGTAGGACTGTGGTGCGTGTGCTCAGCGGTATTACGCGCCAAGAGTGTGTGGGAAACATGGCATAGCCTGCGTGCAAGATCTCCAAGGAGCGCCGCCAGAGCTCCCTGGAGAGCTTGCTAGCAGGCTAAACATGGCAGAAATCGTTGTGTTTACTGTTCCCTCTGCGTGTCAACACAGGCTGGTTTACACAGCATGGTAGAAGCTACAAAAAAAATGTTGCCTCTAAGCACTTGACTGCAATGGTGGCAGTTCGAGGGTTAAAGTTTTCGGTATTTTCACACGTCTACACGAGTTTTTCTTTTCTTTTCCGACCTTGTCAACAGCTACGACCCGACAGTGCGACCACAAAATCTTGCTCACTCTGATTCATTTGAAAGACCACACTTGAATTTTTATACTCGAAATTGATATAGAGGTGCATCGCACAAGTTTGAATCTCTGTCAGAGAGTGTTAATTTAGTGACTTGAACCACCACCTACCCCTCCCCTAAGTCAACATTAACACTTACTTTTCACCTCGGGCAAAATTGTGACTTAGGGGAGGATCAGGTGGTAACGATTGAACCAGACAGTAGGGTAACGCGGCCCACGCCGGAGATGCATATTCTAAAATGGGCCGCCCAAGGCTACAATAAACCTGAATGAGATCAGCTGGGGGAGGCCTGATTTCATTAAGACACGCAAAACGTAGAGACGCTTGCGTGCTCTCTTCACAATATAGTCGCAGTGAATAGACCACGATAAATTGTGCGACAGGTGGACGCCGAGCACTTATAAGATGGTACCTGATCTATAATACAGCCCGACATCTGTAAGGGAGGTAGGTCGGAGGGCTTATACTATAAGAAATCTATGCGTAACTCTTTACATTTGGATGGATATAGCTTCATACCGTGACTACTAGCATAAGAACAAATATCCCTAGCTACAAAGGGCAGCATGCTGGTTGAACATCTAGGAATAATCTCTAAGACTGAGAGATCGTCCTCATACTTAACTCTAGTTTTCCAGTCCTTCACTAGGTTGTTGACGAGGATTGCAAACAACAGGGGGGCTAGTCTTGTTCCCTGAAAGATACTGCCCCTTGGAATAACGCTGTTGGAGAAAGTACTACCGATTTTGACTTGTTGCGACCTTCCCGTCAAGAAGGCCCCAATGCATCTAATTAAGGCCTCATGCACCCCCAAACCGCGAAGCTCAGATACCAAAACAGAATGATCCACCAGGTCAAATCCTTTGCTAAAGTCGGTAAACAAGATGCGAGCATAGCAATGGCTGTTGTCAAGCGCTTATACAGTGAAGCAAGTAAACGAGCGCTTGCGTAGTTGATCTGCCTGGGAGTGCAAACTGTTTTAGATCAATTTTATCGATGACTTGATTAAATAGGGGGGCTAACATGAAACCCTCAAATATTTATTTTGATAAAAAAGATCAATCTAATCACACTGAATCTTCTGGGCGCGTCATTCGACACTTGCTTCAGGCTCTATTGTCAGATGTACGGCGTTAACGTAAAGTCTTGGATGTCTTAACCGCTCAACTGCCTCTTCTTTTGCTGGCGAGTAACAGTTTACTCATTGGCAGAGAAATAGCAAAGAACAGCGAAAGAAGCAAAAGAATCAAGAGAGCGATCAAGGTAATGGCCATGCTGGTAGCTCAGTTTGCTTTGGGAATCCCGATCACTTTTGGTCTCGTGTACGTCCTGATACCTCTGTATGGTAAAGCATCTCAAACCTACAGAGCGATCATAGCCGGGACTTTGCCCCTAGTAACTGCTATTCCAAAGGTCGTTGTACGCTTGGAGGCACAAAGAATCGACTTTCTTCATCCAGGCGATTCGCACGTGCTGTTAAACGTACTATTCCGCGCCCTCCATCGTTTTTCGCGTTATGCAAGCGGACCTGTTCGAAATCAAACTTTTTACTCTCCTCAGCTTCGCGCATGGTGCAATAAACTTGCTGGAAAGGTTGACAATCCTTATTCGCGATTATGTTTGGTACTTTATTTACAAGAAGCTCAAAAGAGACGAGAGGGAAACCATTTTGAAAGCAAATCAATTTCGTTCGCCAAGGAGCATGCGCTTTGTCGCCGATATGAGCATTCAGATGATCCTTGGCGAATCAACGTCATTGATAGCAGCGGTCGGTTTCTTCCAGATTTACAAGTTCATATACAGCGGTCAAAAGGCGTTGTCCGTTATAACCGAATTTTTCGTTCGCGTCTCCATTGTTATTAGCATCGACTTTGCTTTTAATTCTTTAGCCTTTTGGCTGCAGATGTCCTAAATGAATGTTGCCGTAGATCGTGTTTGGAAGAGGAAATGGCGGAAACACATGACTATTCCTTTACTGTGACAGCCTTGACCATGCTTTACTTTGCTGGTCGCTTATCGCCCATTGTGAGCGCCAAAAGTTCTTCAAATAGCACAATGAGCAAGGTGAACTGTTCACAGCTCATCTTAGAGTCGTGACCTAATAAAATTTATTTTGTCTCTCTTTTGTTATAAGTTTCAGCGCACCTCCATCGTAACCGTTCTAAGTCATAGAAAGAGTTGTTTTGTACAACGGCCATATAAACCTTGAGTAAGAAACAGATTACTTCAGTTAATTAGTGAATTTCCATCTCCCGGGGTGAGAGCTTACTCCTTTTTAAAAGCTTCACAGGTGTGTACTTCGCCATAGGGCATGGATTTTTAACCGTTAGTGTGGTCTTATATTTGGTCTAGATTTTACTGAACCATTTGTGTTTGCAATTGTGTGAGGCAGTCTTGTCGCCATTCGTACCGCGTGTGGATTCGCTGAGCGAGTACTTTAAGTGGACACCGTTTTGCTATACTGATTTCTATCGGTTTGGTTGGTGTCCACACATTTCGTGTTGAATGGTATCCATAAGCTTTGTTTTTGACATTTTTATGTCTTCTTGACATGTTTATGTCTTCTGTCCAGAGCGGTTTTCGTGACCGCCGTATTGTTTATGGCAGTTAGCTCTGTCTGCATTACTTTGGGTGCATTATAAATGGGCGTGATGTCCATCCAAACTTTGCAAGATTTCTTATACTTTGGTAAAGAGGAAGCGGTTTGTGGTTTACTTAAGGTTTAGATATAGTGTGTGTAAAAGTGAACAAAAACTTTTCCTCTCCGAATGTGTAGTTCGTTGAAGCAAAACCGAAGCTGCTTAACACGTAGACGAGAGTAGTATGGCTGTTAATAAAATTTTTCCATGTCTTTTTGTTAAAGAAAAGAAAATAACAAATTGGCGACCACTTGTTGCAATCTGGCGCTTGAAAATGTTCATTTACTCGTCATATGGCGCCTATATCAAAATGTTAATTTTGGATCCTGTCAAATAAAAAAGGTGAACGGAGCCCTTTGCATTTTATAATTTCCCGAAACTTTTTACGGTTCAATACGTTTCAAATAGCTTTGTTTTTTTAAAAGATCCGATTTATTGAGTCGTCGTAATCTTGGAAAACGAAAACAGAACACGTCTTCGACACTTGTCTTCAATTCTTTTCCTTGCTCCATTCAGGAAAAAACACTTAGCCTATATTAAAATGTTAATTTCGACACTGTCAAATAAAAAAAAAAAGAATAACGGACTTTGCAGTTATAATTTCCCTAAGTTTTTACGGTTCACTACGTTTCAAATAGCTTTTATTTTTGAAAAGATCTCGACTTATTGAGTCGCCTTACTCTTGGAGCATGAAAACAGTGCATTGTCCACTTGTCTTCAATTTTTTTCTTCGCCGCCTTGAAGAGAAAAAACACTTAAAGTCATTTACACACAGTCATTTACATTTCGTCTTTCCAAGAACTGATCGATATAAACAACTTCCTTTTCTCGGAGCTTCTGACAAATGACGACAATGTTCTTTGTTCTATAAATAGAGCCAGGGAATATAATAGCTAGAAAACAAAGAAAAACTTGCACACGGGGGTAAACTCAACAACCTTGTCTTAGAGCTTCTGACAAATAACGACAATGTTCTTGGTTCTATAAAGAGGTGAGATTTGAAGAACTTAAAATTCAGCCGAGAAGAAGCAGTAAGGCCGTGAGGAGTATTTGATTTTCACTAAGATAGTTGATAAAGTAATGGGAGCTGCTCCTTTCTCGCTCGAAGGCGTGTTCGCGTACATCTCGGAGACGTTCGCCGCTGGAGTGATTCAGTCTTACCAAGGACAAGTACTTCTAGAGGACGCTCCATTACTGCAACGCCAAGATCCCTTGGAGGATTTCGAAAAGTTCGATCGAAATGATCCGATTTTTCAAGAGTACGATCCTCCCCCAGGGGAGGACAGCAAAATGGGATGGAAGAGATCTCGCCCGCCAACATGGCGACTGTCGCTTTGGAAGGCCATGAAGCATGCGTTTTGCATTCAAATTCTTGGCGGCGTTGCGTTGGGATTGCTCGCTATTGTAATACTGGTCCTAGATTTCAATACCGTCGTTCTCTGCTATGATATGCAGTCCAAAAACTGGACGGCGATACCTAAAAGAATTGAGGCGGTCATGGTGACAGTTGATACAACCGAAGCCTACTTGGTTCAACTGTGGCCGTTTCTCGTTGTATTGACAATGTTTGGTTGGCGTTTGATAAAGGAACTCAATCTACTGTTTCTCAATCTTCTGGGAGCTTTCCTCGACACTTGTTACAGGCTTTATTTACAAGTTTACGGCATTTACCACAAGCCCTGGAGGTCATTCCCTCTTAACGGCCTGTTTGTTTTCTTGTTGTTGATGAACAGTTTGATCATTGGCAAAGACATAGCTAAGAAAAGCGAAACCGAAAGAAACAAAAGAATCAAGAAAGCGATCAAGGTATCGGCGATGCTGGTAGCTCAGTTTGCTTTTGGACTCCCGATCGCCTATGGTATCGTGTACGTCCTGATACCCCTGTATGGCGAAGTATCTGAAACCTACAGAGCGATTATAGCCGGGGCATTGCCTCTAGTTGCTGCTATACCAAAGGTCATTGTACGCTTGGCGGCGCAAAGAATCGATTTCCTTCATCCAGGAGATTCTCACGTATTGTTAAACGTCCTCCACAGCGCAACTACCATCGTTTTTCGTGTCATGCAAGTGGAACTGACCAGCCTCCGACTTTTCATTCTACTCAGCTTCGCGCATGGTGCAGTAGACTTGCTGGAAAGGTTGACTATCGTTATTCGCGATTATTTTTGGTACTTTGTTTACAAGAAGCTCAAAAGAGACAGTGGTGAAACCATTTTAAGAGCAAATCAATTTTGCTCGCCGAGGAGTATGCGCTTTGTGGCCGATATGAGCATTCAGATGATCCTTTTCGAATCAACATCATTGATAGCAGCGGTAGGTTTCATTCAGCTTTACAACTTCATGTACAACCGCAATGAAGCTTCCTCGGCGTCTATCACCCAATTTTTCATTCGCGTCTCCATTGCTATTAGCATCGATTTCGTTTTTAACTCGTTCTCGTTTTGGCTGCAGATGTCCTATTTGAATATCGCAGTGGCGCGCGTCTGGCGCAAGAAATGGCGGAAACATATGCTCGTTGCTTTTATTTTGACTGCAATGACACTGTGTTACTTTACACCTCACTTGTTTGCTGTTGTTAAGGCTAAAAACACTTCAGGTGTAATAATAGCTAATATCAGTTGCATGGGTCCTTTCTCAGAGTTTTAAAGGGGCCTTGTCACGGTCGTCTAGGTTCTTTTGTTATTGATGCCAGTTACGCCTCATTTGTCGCTATTGAACTTGAGAAATTACCCGTGAATGACAGAATGACAGCTTCCTGTCAAGGAAAATGTCTCCAAAGCTTTACATCAAACGTTACAAACAACAGAATGAACTTTGAAACATGTTTTTATATATTTATTTATTTATTTATTTGATTTTACACACATTACATAAAACATAGAAAATTTAATTTAATTTATTAATTAATTTTATGTCCTCTTTGGTTACTGCTGTTTGTTTCTTTTGCATTTAAGAATTTTCTAACTTTGAAAACCTGTTTTCAAAAACACCAATTGCAATCCGTTTCCATTTTCTGCGAGTTTGTCCATCCATGCCTCCTTTTTTATTTGCTGTGTTATTTATACCTTCGTGTAATGTTTGAGCGGTTATTTTTATGTTTCACTCATTTTGGTGGGGATTTCCACTGTTTGAATTTTGATAAATTTCGTGACACAGCTCCTTAAAGTTCAATATTTCCAAGAGATTTTCAAATCAATTTCGTTCGCCAAGGAGCATGCGCTTTGTGGCCGATATGAGCATTCAGATGATCCTTGGCGAATCAACATCATTGATAGCAGCGGTCGGTTTCATTCAGCTTTACAACTTCTTGTACAACTGCAGTGATGATATTTTTTTTTGGACTGCAATGACACTGTGTTAATTTATATGTCACTTGTTTCCTGTTGTTAAGGCCAAAAACACTTCAGGAGTTATAATAGATGATATCAGTTGTGTATCATAAAGAAGAAAGAATAGGTGATATTAGACGCACGGTCATTAAAACTAGGATGTTTTAAGAAATGACAACAACAATAACAGCAGCAACCTTATTTCAGCAATTTAACTTAAGTATTTACCGGCATTGAACAGCAGATAGCAGCTGCTAACCTAGGCGGGACAGACGAACAAGTGAGGGTTAACCGTTAATGAATATTATTACATAAACACAGAGTTAAGGAAACGATGACTTTAGAACTTTGACAGAAAAATCAGTTGAAACTTAAGAGTTACTTAATTATTAAGCTTGTCCAACTTTTTGTATAATGATAGATGTTTCTATTTAGTAATTTTTTTTTACTAAAATATGTAGCAAAAGTCGGCGAATTTCTCTTTTAAATACTTTCGTGGGTAGATTTGTCAAGCTACCCAAGTATCTCATTCCACAGTATTGCGCCAAGTCTGGAAAAAGAACGCTTATGTATCTCTAACCCAAAGCTTTGTACGTAAAACTCCTGGAGGTGGATGATCGCGTGTTGTATGTATGAATACTGGAGTTTTTTAAAAAAATATTTTCATAATATTTAAAGGAGCGTTAGTGACTGCGAATTATTGTGTAAACACCAGCATACGTAAGTAAGAAAATGTTGGCAGCATTTATCGTTCACTTTTCTTACGTAGATAAAATGGTAAATGACTATTAGTGTTTATTCACAAGGGAAAATCGTATGAAAACTACACAGAAAAAATGTCCTGCTTTTAGATTAATCACGTAAAATTTAGGGCGATAGAAATCAAAACATATTATGGGTATGGCCTTAATTTAGAACCACCTTGTATGTACAGCTTTTGGTAGGGCTGTGGTGCGTATGATCAGCGGTATTACGCGCCAAGAGTGTGTGTGAAACATGGCATAGCCTGCGTGCAAGATCTCCAGGGAGCGCCGCCAGAACGTCCTGGAGAGCTTGCTAGCAGGCTAAACGTGGCAGAAATCGTTGTGTTTACTGTTCCCTCTACGTGTTAACACAGGCTGGGTAACACCGCACGATAGAAGCTACAAACAAAGGTTCCCTCTAAGCACTTGACTGCAATGATGGCAGTTCGAGGGTTAAAGTTTTCGGTATTTTCACACGTCTACACGAGTTTTTCTTTTCTTTTCCGACCTTGTCAACAGCTACGACCCGACAGTGCAACCAAAAAATCTTACTCACTCTGATTCATTTGAAAGGCCACACTTGAATTTTTATACTCGAAATTGATATAGGGGTGCATCTCATAAGTTTGAATCTGTGTGAGAGAGTGGTAATTTAGTGACTTGAACCACCACCTACCCCTCCCCTAAGTCAACATTAACACTTACTTCTCACCTCGGGCAAAATTGTGACTTAGGGGAGGGTCAGGTGGTCGTGAGGCGTAGGATGTTGTTCCAGAAAAAACTAGGAAGTTTTTAGAAATTCCCGCGCTTGCGAATGTTAACAAACGCCAGCGGCATATGAAACTAGCGAAACGATGTGTCGTTCACTTTTTTTACCTGATATAAAAGGATAAATAATAGTTTTGTTTTTCTAAGACAAAACTCGTAAAAAAAATTGTTTCATAGAAAAGGGGATGTCTCTCCTTTAGAATAAACACAGGAAATGTTGATACAGTGGAGGCTCTCGCGAGCGGACACCCTCGGGACGCGAAAAGGTGTCCGTAACTGGACACACAGTATAGGCATGGGTTTATTTACAGACTCTGAACTCAGAACCACCTTTTTAAGCTCAGTTCATAATATCATCAAAAGGTTCTACTAATACTTTAATTGTTAAAACAATTATTGGACGAGGTTGAGCAAAATATGGTGATTTGTCAGTTGCGAGCAGATCATAATTGATCTGCGAGAAGACACTGACAAATCACGATATTTTGCGATAACCGAGTTCAATAATGAATATCTGCCATTTTGCCATTTTCACGCCAAAGCGATCGCAAGATGGAGAAACGCGCGGTGCTATTTGCGTATGAGCAGAAGATTATTTGCAGCGAAACACATTTGGACGACATTGCGCTTGAGCAGAGCATTATTTGTAAGCAGGTATTTGCAGGTCACGTGGTGGGCTCTCGGGCAATGAAAAACAAGAAGAACTTGCATCGAATGATAATAGCAGTTATTACAAATTTATAGTGTGTCCTACAGGAAGGGTGATAAGTAGGGAAGTAATCTCACTGCATAATCATTGACGTGATTTTTTGAGGCTGGCACAAAGCTTGTTCCTTTTAGCGAACTGTAGCGTGAACTTTTGAACATACCCTTAACATGTGCAGTTGCAAAGCCAGGTATAACCAGTTATGACGTATAATCATTAACTTTTGCTTTTAGTGTAAGTTGATTGAGTTGTGCCCTGAAAAGGTGGCTAAGTTTTGTTGGTTTGAAAGTGATCATTGTCGTGGATTAGGATTGAATTTGAACATAAACCCGTATCGCTACACAATTTAAAGCTCTCTCCGTGCGCCAACCATCGATCAGAGTTGCCTGGCCAGACCAGAGAAGTCTTCGCAAATGTTATGCACGGCAGTTATGGGTTTCCAGCGAAAACTCACGAAAACTAGCTTCTTAATTTCTTTCTTAATGATGACCGGTCCTCGCCGGTCCGGCTGAACAACTCTGATTTTGTTGAGCGCCCCGTGATATTTTTCATTCGTAAGATGTTAGGAAAAGATGTTTTACCCACATTTAAAGAGCTTAGTACGGAGACACCATTTTCCCATTTTTTCTGTGCTAGCTCATTTTGTAACTCTGACTTTTGTTGAGCGCCTTATACCTTGAATCAAACTTAGCTCGTGACTCAAAATTGACTTGGGCTCGTAGCGTAATCTTTACTTCGTTCTCTCCGTATGGCTTGAATCAAATACAGCTCGTGACTCAAAATTGAATTGGGTTCAAGGTACTACTGTTTTCATCTAGGAGAATCTCACGTGCTTTACAAGTTCATTCCGCTTCCTTGCCTAGCATGATTGTGAAGCGTATCTTTTTAATGGTCTTTAGTTCCTTCATTCTCTTGCTTGACAAAAGACCGCCTAAGAATTAAGAATTGATCGATGAAAGTAGTTCAGTTCAGTTCAGTTTTATTTAGCCAGAGTAAATTACAATGCAAGAATACATATAAGAATTGTAAGTTGGCAAGGGAGCCCAGAAGAAACCAGAAGGCTTATGAAGCCTGGGCTCCCCAAAACAACTGAGTCTAGAAGCTGTTGTAAAGCAGATCTGACTCTTCTTGCTTCTATCAGGCCGAGCAGATCGTGCCTCGATTCGCACTAGTTATTAGACAGCTTGTTTAGTTTTGTTAAGTTTTTTATTATTAAATAATGGGAGTTGCTTTATCCGTGGTCGAAGGCATCGTTCTTTACATGGTGGGGACATTTACCGCTGGTGTTATTCAGTCATGTCGAGGACAAGAACTACAACACAATGCATCGTTATTACAAGACCAAGATCCGCTGGAGGACTTTATAAAGTTTAATCGAAATGGCGAGATTTTTCAAGAATATGACCCACCTGCTGGGGACAACAGCAAAATGGGATGGAAAAGATCTCGCCCGCCAACATGGCGATTGTCGCTTTGGAAGGTCATGAAGTACGCATTTTGCATGTAGATTCTCGGCGGCGTTGTGTTGGGGTCACTCGCTATTTCAAGCTTAATTTCAATACTGATTTTACATTTGAGAGAACTTTAGACTTCTGCTTTAATGTGCAGAAAACTAACTGGACGGTGATTTTCAAGAGATATCAGAGAATGAAAGTGACGGTTTCTATAATAGAAACCTTCGTGATTCAACTGTGGTCGCTTCTTCTAATGTTGACAATATTTGAAAGGAGTTTGATAAAAAAGCTCAATCTAATCCCACTGAATCTTCTGGGCGCGTCATTCGACGCTTGTTACAGGCTCTATTGTCAGATGTACGGCGTTTACAAAAAGTCTTGGATGTCTTACCCGCTCAACTGCCTCTTTGTTCTTTTGCTAGCGATGAACAGTTTATTCATTGGCAGAGAAATAGCAAAGAACAGCGAAAGAAGCAAAAGAATAAAGAAAACGATCGAGGTAATGGCCATGCTGGTAGCTCAGTTTGGTCTTTAAATCCCGATCACTTTTTGTCTTGCGTACGTCCTGATACCTCTGTATGGTAAACCATCTCAAACCTACAGAGCGATCATAGCCGGGGCTTTGCCCCCTATTAACTGCTATTCCAAAGGTCATTGTACGCTTGGCGGCATAAAGAATCGATTTTCTTCATGCAGGAGCTTCGCACGTGCTGTTAAACGTACTCTACAGCGCTTCCGCCATCGTTTTTCGCGTTATGCAAGCGAACCTGTGTTAAATCAAACTTTTTACTCTTCTCAGGTTCGCGCATGGTGTAATAGAGTTGCTGGAAAGGTTGACAATCGTTATTCGCGATTATGTTTGGTACTTTGTTTACAAGAAGCTCAAAAGAGACAATAGGGAAACCATTTTGAAAACAAATCAATTTCGCTTGCCAATGAGCATGCGCTTTGTGGTCGATAAGAGCATTCAGATGATCCTGCGTGAATCAACATCATTGATAGCAGCGGTCGGTTTCATTCAGCTTTACAACTTCATGTACAACCGCAATGATGCTTGATGGAAACGATTCTACTGAATTTTCCAGTGATACTGATGATACTCCCTGTGTGATTTCTCCCAATGCGAAGTTTATAATTTTGTCGTAATTCGTGCCGCGTGTGGATTCGTTGAGCGAGTACTGGAAGTGGACACCGTTCTGTTATATTTCTATCGGTTTGGTTTGTGTCCACAAATTTCGTGTTAAATGGTGTCGATAAACTTTGTTTTTTACATGTTTATGTCTTCTGTTCAGAGCGCTTTTCGTGGCGACCATATTGTTTGCGGCGGTAACCTCTGACTTAATTCAGGTCTGCATTACCTGGCGCTCATTATAAACGCGCGTGATGTACATGCAAACCTTGCAAAATTTCTTATACTTTGGTACTGAAGAAACGGTTGGCGTTTTACTTAAGGTTTAGATAAAGTGTGGATATAAGTGAACAAATACTTTTCCTCTCCGAATGGGTAGTTTGTTGAAACGAAACCGGAAATGCGTAACACGTAAACGAGATGACGCAGGACCGTCGTCGGAGTATGGCTTGTAGTAAAATTTTTCCATGTCTTATTGTTAAAGAAAAGAAAATAACAAATTGGCGACCACTTGTTGCAATCTGGCGCACGTTGCATTTTATAATTTCGCGAAACCTTTTACAATTCACCACGTTTCATATAGCTTTGATTTTTTAAAAGATCCTATTTATTGAGTCTTCGTAATCTTGGAAAACGAAAACAGAACGTTGTCCACTTGTCTTCAGTTCTTTTCCTTGCTCCCTTCAGGACAAAACACTTAGCCTATATTAAAATGTTAATTTGGACACTGTCAAATAAAAAAGAAAAACGGACTTTGCATTATATAATTTCCCTACATTTTTTTACGGTTCACTACGTTTCAAATAGCTTTTATTTTTGAAAAGATCTCGGCTTATTGAGTCGCCTTAGTCTTGGAGAACGAAAACAGTGCATTGTCCACTTGTCTTCAATTTTTTTCTTCACCGCCTTGAGGAAAAAAACACTTAAAGGATACAGAGATACAGAGATACAGATACCACAGTCATTTACATTATTTTCGTCTTTCCAAGAACTGATCGATATAAACAACTTGCTTTTCTTGGAGCTTCTGACAAATGACGACAATGTTCTTGGTTCTATTAACAGGTGAGATTTGAAGAACTTAAAATTCAGCCGAGAAGAAGCAGTAAGGCAGTGAGGAGTATTTGATTTTCACTAAGATAGTTGATAAACTAATGGGAGCTCCTTTCTCGCTCGAAGGCGTGTTCGCGTAGATCTTGGAGACGTTCGCCGCTGGAGTGATTCAGTCTTACCAAGGACAAGGCCTTCTAGAGGACGCTCGATTACTGCAAGGCCAAGATCCCTTGGACGATTTCAGAAAGTTCGATCGAAATGATGAGATTTTTCAAGAGTACGATCCTCCCTCACGGGACGACAGCAAAATGGGATGGAAGAAATCTCGCCCGCCAACATGGCGACTGTCGCTTTGGAAAGCCATGAAGCATGCGTTTTGTATTCAAATTCTTGGTGGCGTTGCGTTGGGATCGCTCGCCATTGTAATACTGGTCCTAGATTTCTATACCGTCGATCTTTGCTATGATATGCAGTCCAAAAACTGAACGGCGATACCTAAAAGAATTCAGGCGGTCATGGTGACAGCTGATACAACCGAAGCCTACTTGGTTCAACTGTGGCCGTTTCTCGTTGTATTGACAATGTTTGGTTGGCGTTTGATAAAGGAACTCAATCTACTGTTTCTCAATCTTTTGGGCGCTTTCCTCGACACTTGTTACAAGCTTTATTTACAAGTTTACGGCATTTGCAACAAGCCCTGGAGGCAATTCCCTCTTAACGGCCTGTTTGTTTTCTTGTTGTTGATGAACGGTTTGATCATTGGCAAAGACATTGCTAAAGACATAACCGAAAGAAACAAAAAGATAAAGAAAGCGATCAAAGTATCGGCGATGCTGGTAGCGCAGTTTGCTTTTGGAATCCCGATCGCCTATGGTATCGTGTACGTCCTGATACCTCTGTATGGCGAAGTATCTGAAACCTACAAAGCGATCATAGCCGGGGCGTTACCTCTAGTTAATGCTATACCAAAGGTGATTGTACGCTTGGCGGCGCAAAGAATCGATTTCCTTCATCCAGGAGATTCTCACATATTATTAAACGTCCTCCTCAGCGCAACTGCCATCGTTTTTCGTGTTATGCAAGCAGAACTGACCAGCCTCGGACTTTTCATTCTACTCAGCTTCGCGCATTGTGCAATAGACTTGCTGGAAAGGTTGACTATCGTTATTCGCGATTATTTTTGGTACTTTGTTTACAAGAAGCTGAAAAGAGACAGTGGTGAAACTATTTTAAGAGCAAGTCAATTTCGCTCGCCAAGGAGCATGCGCTTTGTGGCCGATATGAGCATTCAGATGATCCTTTTCGAATCAACATCATTGATAGCAGCGGTCGGTTTCATTCAGCTTTACAGCTTCATGTACAACCGCAATGATGCTTCCTCGGCGTCTATCACCCAATTTTTCATTCGCGTCTCCATTGCTATTAGCATCGATTTCGTTTTTAACTCGTTCTCGTTTTGGCTGCAGATGTCTTATTTGAATATCGCAGTGGTGCGCGTCTGGCGCAAGAAATGGCGGAAACATATGCTCGTTGCTTTTATTTTGACTGCAATGACACTGTGTTACTTTACATCTTACTTGTTTGCTGTTGTTAAGGCTAAACACACTTCAGGAGTAAGAATAGATGATATCAGTTGCAAGGGTCCTTTCTCAAAGTTTTAAAGGGGCTTTGTCACGGTCGTCTAGTTTCTTTTGTTATTGATGCCAGTTGCGCTTCCTTTGTCGCTATTGAACTTGAGAAATTACCTGTGAATGACAGAATGACAGCTTCGTGTCAAGGAAAATGTCTCCCAAGCTTTACATCAAACGTTACAAAGAACAGAATGAACTTTGAAAAACGTTTTTATATATTTCTTTATTTCTTTATTTGGTTTTTACACACATTACATAAAACATAGAAAATTTTAATTTAATTTATTAATTAATTTTATGTCCTCTTTGGTTACTGCTTTTTGTTTCTTTTGCATTTAAGAATTTTCTAACTTTGAAAACCTGTTTTCAAAAACACCAATTGCAATCCGTTTCCATCGTCTTCGAGTTTGTCCATCCATGCCTCCTTTTTTATTTGATTTGTTATTTATACCTTCGTGTAATGTTTGAGCGGTTATTTTTATGTTTCACTCATTTTGGTGGGGATTTCCACTGTTTGAATTTTGATAAATTTCGTGAGAGAGCTCCTCCAAGAGATTTTCAAATCAATTTCGTTCGCCAAGGAGCATGCGCTTTGTGGCCGATATGAGCATTCAGATGATCCTTGGCGAATCAACATCATTGATAGCAGCGGTCGGTTTCATTCATGATGATATTTTTTTTGGACTGCAATGACACTGTGTTAATTTACATCTCACTTGTTTCCTGTTGTTAAGGCCAAAAACACTTCAAGAGTTATAATAGATGATATCAGTTGTAGGGGGCCTTTCTCAAAGTTTTAAAGGGGCTGTATCATAAAAAAAGTAAGAATAGGTGATATTAGACTTACGGTCATTAAAACTAGGATGTTTTAAGAAATGACGACAACAACAACAGCAGTGACCTTATTTCAGCAATTTAACTTAAGTATTTACCGGCATGAACAGCATGTAGCAACTGCTAATCTAGGCGGGACAGACGAATAAGTGAGGGTTAACTGTTAATGAATATTATAACATAACCACAGAGTTAAGGAAACGATAACTTTAGAACTTTGAGAGAAAAATCAGTTAAAACTTGAAAGACTTACTTAATAGTTAAGCCAGTCCAACTTTTTGTATAATGATAGGTGTTTCTATGTAGTCATTTTCCTGTACTTAAATGTGTAGGAGAAGTCGGCGAATTTTTCTTTTAAATACTTTCTCGGGTAGATTCGCAAGGCACTCAGTATCTCATTCCACAGTATTACGCCAAATCTGGAAAAAAGAACGCTTATGTATCTCTAACCCAAAGCTTTGTACGTAAAAATTCCTGGAGGTGGATGTCGCGTGTTGTATGTATGAATACTGGAGTTTTTTAAAAAATATTTGCATAATATTTAAAGGAGCGTTAGTGACTGCGAATTATTGTAAACATCAGCATACGTAAGTAAGAAAATGTTGGCAGGATTTATCGTTCACTTTTTCTACTTAAATAAAGTGGTAAATTACTATTACTGTTTATTCACAAGGGAAAGTCGTATGAAAACTACACAGGAGAAATGTCCTGCTTTTAGATTAATCTCGGGAAATTTAGGGCGATAGGAATTAAAACATATTATTGGTATAGCCTTATTCATTAGAACCACCTTGTATGTACAGCTATTGGTAGAACTGTGGTGCGTACGCTCAGCGGTGTTACGCGCCAAGAGTGTGTGTGAAACATGGCATAGCCTGCGTGCAAGATCTCCAGGGAGCGCCGCCAGAGCGCACTGAGAGCTTGCTAGCGGGCTAAACATGGCAGAAATCGTTGTGTTTACTGTTCCCTCTACGTGTTAACACGGGCTGGTTTACACAGCACGGTAGACGCTACAAAAAAAGGTTGACTCTAAGCACTTGATTGCAATGGTGGCAGTTCGAGGGTTAAAGTTTTCGGTATTTTTACACGTCTACAAAATTGCATTGCTTCTGAGGTTTCCTTTTCTTTTCCGAACTTGTCAACAGCTACGACCCGACAGTGCGACCAAAAAATCTTGCTCACTCTGATTCATTTGAAAGGCCACACTTAGATTTTTATACTCGAAATTGATATAGAGGTGCATCGCACAAGTTTGAATCTCTGTCAGAGAGTGTTAATTTAGTGACTTGAACCACCACCTACCCCTCCCCTAAGTCAACATTAACACTTACTTCTCACCTCGGGCAAAATTGTGACTTAGGGGAGGGTCAGGTGGTCATGAGGCGTAGGATGTTGTTCCAGAAAAAGCTAGGTAGTTTTCAGAAATTCCGGCGCTTGCGAATGTTAACAAACGCCAGCAGCATATGAAACTAGCAAAACGATGTGTCGTTCACTTTTTTTACCTGATATCAAAGGATAAATAATAGTTTTGTTTTTCTAAGACAAAACTCGTAAAAAAAATTGTTTCATAGGAAAGGGGATGTCTCTCCTTTAGAATAAACACAGGAAATGTTGATACAGTGGAAGCTCTCATGAGCGGACACCCTCGGGACGCGTGGCAATTTCCAAGATAACAGCAAATTTCAGAGCGTAATTTTCCGTTGATCCTTAGTTCGTTTTTCATTTCCTTGAGAAAAGATCGATATTAACAAGAATTCTTCTATCAAAAAAACATAATTTAGAAACGCGCGTGCTTTACGGGCTCATTCCGGTTACTTTTCTGTTTGTGGCGAGTTCTAGGATAACAGCATTTTTTAAGAGTGTAGTCTTTAGTTCGTTTTCTCCTGTATGGCTTGATTCAAATACAGCTAGTGACTCAAAATTGAAGTGGGTTCAATGTACTACTGTTTTCATCTAGGAGAATCTCACGTGCTTTACAAGTTCATTCCGCTTCCTTGCCTAGCATGATTGTGAAGCGCATCTTTTTAATGGTCTTTAGTTCGTTCATTCTCTTGCTTGACAAAAGACCGCCTAAAAATTAAGAATTGATCGATGAAAGTAGTTCAGTACAGTTCAGTTTTATTTAGCCAAAGTAAATTACAATGCAAGAATACATATAAGAATTGTAAGTTGGCAAGGGAGCCCAGAAGAAACCAGAAGGCTTATGAAGCCTGGGCTCCCCAAAACAACTGAGTCTAGAAGCTGTTGTAAAGCAGATCTGACTCTTCTTGCTTCTATCAGGCCGAGCAGATCGTGCCTCGATTCGCACTAGTTATTAGACAGCTTGTTTAGTTTTGTTAAGTTTTTTATTATTAAATAATGGGAGTTGCTTTATCCGTGGTCGAAGGTATCGTTCTTTACATGGCGGGGACATTTACCGCTGGTGTTATTCAGTCATGTCGAGGACAAGAACTACAACACAATGCATCGTTATTACCAGACCAAGATCCGCTGGAGGACTTTATAAAGTTTAATCGAAATGGCGAGATTTTTCAAGAATATGACCCACCTGCTGGGGACAACAGCGAAATGGGATGGAGAAAATCTCGCCCGCCAACATGGCGATTGTCGCTTTGGAAGGCCATGAAGTACGCATTTTGCATGTAGATTCTCGGCGGCGTTGTGTTGGGGTCACTCGCTATTTCAAGCTTTATTTCAATACTGATTTTAAATTTGAGAGAACTTTAGACTTCTGCTTTAATGTGCAGAAAACTAACTGGACGGTGATTTTCAAGAGATATCAGAGAATGAAAGTGACGGTTTCTATAGTAGAAATCCTCGTGATTCAACTGTGGTCGCTTCTTCCAATGTTGACAATATTTGAAAGGAGTTTGATAAAAAAGCTCAATCTAACCCCACTGAATCTTCTGGGCGCATCATTCGACGCTTGTTACAGGCTCTATTGTCAGATGTACGGCGTTTACAGAAAATCTTGGATGTCTTACCCACCCAACTGCCTCTTCAGTGTTCTTTTGCTGGTGATGAACAGTCTACTCATTGGCAGAGAAATAGCAAAGAACAGCGAAAGAAACAAAAGAATCAAGCTCAGTTTGCTCTTTAAATCCCGATCACTTTTTGTCTTGTGTACGTCCTGGTACATTTGTATGGCGGAGCATCTCAAACCTACAGAGCGATCATAGCCGGGGCTTTGCCCCTATTAAGAGCGACTTTCTGTAAATACCACGGATAGGTGTGCAAGATGGAAAAATCGAAATCCTCTAAACTTTGTCACAACAAAGCCCTTTGGAAACTATTTTAGAAAATACAAGACTCAGTTCGTTTGACTTAATATTTTCCAAAATAATAATTTTTTTTAATTTTCACCTTCGAGAGGCCTTCAAACCACCGAAAAATGTGCTTGATACCCTCGCTTCGTGAATGGAAACGGAAACTAATACCATGACTTTTCTTATATTAAACAATTTTATAATCCTTCCTTTCTACCTAAACGTTGTTACAATTTCAAAAGATTTCAATCTGATTTTTTAATATTTTTTCAAAATTACCCTCTAAATCAGCATTATCGCGACCATCAATTTTGCCATTTTTCAACAGTGAAAATCCCTTCCTGGTACATGGCTTTCATTTGAAAAATGGTATTCCAGAGAAAGAGCAATGCTTCCCCTATCAATCTGTGAAATAAAATTCTGGGGCAATTGAAACTGCGAGTTTTTACAACTGGAGACATTTACGGTACTTGCGTGATTTACGACCTCTGAACTTGCAGTTGTGTTGATGAATACAAGCGAGAACTTCGACAGCACTTGAAACTCTGGCGCAAATTCGCCCCTTTTCCGCCAGTTTAAACACCAAAAACGATTTTAGATTTCACAGTGGTAAATTTTCAAAGGAAAAAGCAATTTTATTGTGCGAAAATAAGCTATGAACTTCTTGACTTCAACACTTCCCTCACGTGCGTATTTGTTTACTTTTGCCGTTACATATAATTATGTACCAAACGGCTAATAGTGTCGGTAGTTATTCTTTCAAATGCTCTCATTTCTCATGAACCAAATCGTTATAGCTATAAAAAAGGAAAACATTTTAACCTACCTCACATTATTTGACAACAAACCCGAATCCTTTACTACCTTTAGCGAAACGAGATTGCGTGACAAAGAACTTTGAGACCCAGGTTATACCGCGGAGACAGATACCATTCCGTAAAAGAAACTCACGCGGCACCTTCTGTAGCCATAAAAGCGAAACATGTAAATAATCAAAATCCTTAGTTTCACTGACTTATCCGCTAGAGCGATTATGAAAACGTAAGACTAAACAAAATATTTTCCACAAGAGACTATGAAGTGGTGGGCCCTTATAGTCTCTTACTGTCCATAAACGCCTGTTTACACATTTTGAAATACGATTATGAATTCCTTACTTATATCCCTAGGAAAATGACGTTGAGAAGGAAAAAAGCGCTAATTCGTAGTGTGAAATGTCATCCCGTTTCGGGATGGGGCGAAGAAACACAGAACATTTCAGACCAGACAGGTCGGGGCTCGAAAACCTGGATAATTTTAGAGCACCTCTGGTGTTAAAAGCAAAGCTTTCTGTAGTTTTGGCAACCTCCAGCAAGTTTTGCATTTCTGAGCAACGTTTGGGAAAAATATAGGCTTATGTCAAGCCAGAAAAAAGTGAGCAGTTTGACAGAAAATGTCAAGTACGACTGAACCGCGCCCGTATTAGCGCCCCTAATGACTCAGGCAGGGGTGGGGGGCGGGGGGGGGGGGGGGTTGTTTGAAATGGAGCAAAGGGGACCTAGCTCTAAGCATACCGTCTCCACTTTAGCTGTGAGTCTGCCTTGGAGGTATATTTCGCTTATATTTTTTTTATCAAATCTTTAAAGCAAGCCGTATAGTTGCGTCCGTCTGGAACGCTCGAGCGATGAAACCAATGATCGCGCCCCTCGCACCTTCAAAAAAAAAACCGCGTTTTTTGAGGAAAAAAAAGGGAAAAAGGAAATTAAAAAAAAAAAGAGGAAAAGGCCGTTCGCACTAACTGAAAGCTATTGTTTTTTTGCATTGCTATTGAAAATCTGAAAAGGAACAGTGTTACACACGTAGCCCTCGGGGCGGTACCAGGTGAATATATCACATACCCCATCGTTCCAGGTATATAACCTTTACGTAAGCGTAGGATGTAAGACACACTTGCGGATACGCGTAAGCATAACGTGAGATACCCAGGCGCAAAAAAATAACAGTGGCGCTGCTAATGTTGGCTCCCCTCAAAAATGAAGCGTATTAACGTGGGGTTGAAAAGTGAGATATTCGGATATCTTCGGATAATTGATAGCGAGTTATTTCCAGTCCAAGGACTTTCTCCTAAATTTTTCGAAAGTATTTGTTCTCTTACAAAATCCAGAATTTCGAGATTTCTTAATAGTTTTATACATACGCTTATTATGAGATTCCTTTTCTTCTTTCCTAAGTTAAATCAGTCAAGAAAAAACAGCTCTCAGTAAGTTAAAATAAGTTTTTTGAAGGCACGATCTTTGGTTTCACCGTTGAGCGTTCCTGCCGGGCCCAAGTATACCGGCTTGCAATCTCCTTTAAAGAGTTGCTCGAAACTGTGGGCAAAATTTATTGCCAAGGGAAACGCACAACTGAAAAGCAGGCGGTGTGCTTAGAGCTAGGTCCCCTTTACTCAATTTCAGAGTTTCCCCTCCCAACCCAGCGTCCCCCTCCCGCCGGAGTCATTAGGGGCGCTTTTACTGGCGCGGTTCAGTCGTACTTGACATTTTCTATCAAACTGCTCACTTTTTGTGGCTTGACATGTGCCATAACCTATGTTTTGGCAAAACGTTGCTCAGAAATGCAGAACTTGTTCGAGTTTGCCAGAACTACATAAAATTTAAACACAAGAGGGCCTTTAAAGTTATGCAGGTTTTCTAGCCCTGTCATGTCTAGTCTGAAATTTAAATGCGTGTCTTCGCGCCACCCCGAATCCTGCTGCGGCCCACTAGGGGGTGGAGGGAAGGGACGGATGACATTTCAGACTACGACTTAGCGCTTTTCCCCTCTCAATGTCATTTTTCTAAGAATACAAGTAAGGAATTCATAATCGTATTTCAAAACGAGCATGATTAAAATTAAGAGACTACAGTGGAACCTCGATTTAACGAAGGGCCAAGGGACTAACAAAATTTCTGAGCCACCCAGCGACGGTTTCCTTCTAAATTCATTGAAAACACTTTTCAATGGTGTACCCAGAATACTTTTAGATCTCTAGAAATGCATTCTAAGCGGCTTGTAAAATTTGTTCCTGTTCGGTCATCCTAGGGGAACTTGCATTGAGTATTTTCGAAATTACAAGGGCTTCAGTATTATTTTCCCAAAAATTTTAGATGCAATTCAACGTATCACGAAAGTGAGAATTTTTCTGATTCCTCTCTCAATCACATGTTTGAATCCGAACATTTTAGGTTTCCTCTTTTCTACGAAAAATTAGCTTAACCTGAGATGTAAAATGTCAAAAATTAAACTTCAGAAAATCGTAGGGAATTTATAAGATAATCTTCGAAAACTGAACAGGAACGGAACGGTCATCTAGAAATTTTTAGGCGTCCTCAAGCTATAGAAAATTCTAGGCAATATCTACTTCTCCGAACATATATTTTACAGAACACAGTCGTTGAGAACCCCCGAAATATGCTCGCTATAACGAGGTTTCGTTATATCGAGGTTATTTTTCATACCGTAAATCCTCTATTAAGCCCCACCTGGGGCTTATTTATTTCAAACCCATTTGAGGGGGAGGGGCTTAATAGAGACGGGGGGCTTAATATATTTAATTTGGAAATTACGATTGTATCGGTTTTCCACAAAGAACTAGAATACAAAGTGGAAAAGCTCAAGTACAGGAAGTTTTAGGTCATGCAGCCGAGGATCATAATCAAACCCGAACTTCCAGGTGATAAATAAACCATCCCGGATCTGCCCACACGACGTTTTACGGTCGTGATTGATTGATACAGTCTTTCATTTATAAGTGAAGAATAATTAGGGGTGGGAAGCGCGTGCTTGATAGAGGGGGGGGGGGGGGGAGGGGGCTTATTTGACAGGAATCTTTGATATAGGTTTTACGGTATAATTTACTATCATTATCGCGGTTTCACTGTATAAGGGCCTACCCCTATATAGTCTCTTGACGAAAAAATATGTTTAGTGTTACGTTTGCAGGGTTGCTCTGGCGGATAAGTCAACGAAACTAAATTGATTATGTACATGTTTCGCTTTTATAGCTACAGAAGGTGCCGCGTGAGTTTCTTTTTCGGAGTGGTATCTGTCTCCGCGGTATAACCTGGGTCTCAAAGTTCTTTGTCACGCAATCTCGTTTCGCTAAAGGCAGTAAAGGATTCGGGTTTGTTGTCAAATAATGTGAGGTAGGTTAAAATGTTTTCCTTTTTTATAGCTATAACGGTTTGGTTCATGAGAAATGAGAGCATTTGAAAGAATAGCTACCGACACTATTAGCCGTTTTGTACATAATTATATGTAACGGCAAAAGTAAACAAATACGCGCGTGAGGGAAGTGTTGTAGTCAAGAAGTTCATAGCACATTTTCGCACAATAAAATTGCTTTTCCTTTTGAAAATTTACCACTGTGAAATCTAAAATCGTTTTTGGTGTTTAAACTGGCGGAAAAGGGGCGAATTTGCGCCAGAGTTTCAAGTGCTGTCGAAGTTCTCGCTTGTATTCATCAACACAACTGCAAGTTCAGAGGTCGTAAATCACGCAAGTACCGTAAATGTTTCCAGTTATAAAAACTCGCAGTTTCAATTGCCCCAGAATTTTATTTCACAGATTGATAGGGGAAGCATTGCTCTTTCTCTGGAATACCATTTTTCTAATGAAAGCCATGTACCAGGAAGGGATTTTTGCTGTTGAAAAATGGCAAAATTGATGGTCGCGATAATGCTGATTTAGAGGGTAATTTTGAAAAAATATTAAAAAATCAGATTGAAATCTTTTGAAATTGTAACAACGTTTAGGTAGAAAGGAAGGATTATAAAATTGTTTAATATAAGAAAAGTCATGGTATTAGTTTCCGTTTCCATTCACGAAGCGAGGGTATCAAGCACATTTTTCGGTGGTTTGAAGGCCTCTCGAAGGTGAAAATTAAAAAAAATTATTATTTTGGAAAATATTAAGTCAAACGAACTGAGTCTTGTATTTTCTAAAATAGTTTCCAAAGGGCTTTGTTGTGACAAAGTTTAGAGGATTTCGATTTTTCCATCTCGCACACCTATCCGTGGTATTTACAGAAAGTCGCTCTTAACTGCTATTCGTAAGGTCATTCTACGCTTGGCGGCATAAAGAATCGATTTTCTTCATCCAGGGGATTCGCACATGCTGTTAAATGTACTCTTCAGCTCGTCCGCCATCGTTTTTCGCGTTATGCAAGCGGGCCTGTCAAAATTAAACTTTTTACTCTCCTCAGCTTCGCGCATGGTGCAATAGACTTGCTGGAAAGGTTGACTGTCGTTATTCGCGACTGTGTTTGGTACTTCATTTACAAGAAGCTCAAAAGAGACAGGATAGATTTAATTCTGATATCAAATCAATTTCGCTCGCCAAGGAGCATGCGCTTTATCGCCGATATGAGCATTCAGATGATCCTGCGTGAATCAACATCATTGATAGCAGCGGTCGGTTTCATTCAGCTTTACAACTTCATGTACAACCGCAATGATGCTTGATGGAAACGATTCTACTGAATTTTCCAGTGATACTGATGATACTCCCTGTGTGATTTCTCCCAATGCGAAGTTTATAATTTTGTCGCAATTCGTGCCGCGTGTGGATTTGTTGAGCGAGTACTGGAAGTGGACACCGTTCTGTTATATTTCTATCGGTTTGGTTTGTGTCCACAAATTTCGTGTTAAATGGTGTCGATAAACTTTGTTTTTTACATGTTTATGTCTTCTGTTCAGAGCGCTTTTCGTGGCGACCATATTGTTTGCGGCGGTAACCTCTGACTTAATTCAGGTCTGCATTACCTGGCGCTCATTATAAACGCGCGTGATGTACATGCAAACCTTGCAAAATTTCTTATACTTTGGTAATGAAGAAGCGGTTGACGTTTTATTTAAGGTTTAGATATAGTGTGGATATAAGTGAACAAATACTTTTCCTCTCCGAATGGGTAGTTTGTTGAAACGAAACCGGAAATGCTTAACACGTAAACGAGATTACGCAGATAGTAAAATTTTTCCATGTCTTATTGTTAAAGAAAAGAAAATAACAAATTGGCGACCACTTGTTGCAATCTGGCGCTTGAAATTGTTCATTTACTCGTCAGGTGGCGCCTATATCAAAATGTTAAGTTTGGACTCTGTCAAAAAAAAAAAGGTGAACGGACCACGTTGCATTTTATAATTTCCCGAAACCTTTTACAATTCACCACGTTTCATATAGCTTTGATTTTTTAAAAGATCCTATTTATTGAGTCTTGGTAATCTTGGAAAACGAAAACAGAACATGTCTTCGACACTTGTCTTCAGTTCTTTTTCTTGCTCCCTTCAGGACAAAACACTTAGCCTATATTAAAATGTTAATTTGGACACTGTCAAATAAAAAAGAAAAACGGACTTTGCATTATATAATTTCCCTGAATTTTTTTACGGTTCACTACGTTTCAAATAGCTTTTGTTTTTGAAAAGATCTCGACTTATTGAGTCGCCTTTATCTTGGAGAACGAAAACAGTGCATTGTCCACTTGTCTTCAATTTTTTTCTTCGCCGCCTTATGGAAAAAACACTTAAAGGACACAGATACCACAGTCATTTACATTATTTTCGTCTTTCCAAGAACTGATCGATATAAACAACTTCCTTTTCTTGGAGCTTCTGAGAGATGACGACAATGTTCTTTGTTCTATGAATAGAGCCAGGGAATATAATAGCTACAAAACAAAGAAAAACTTCACAGGTTTTGCACACGGGGGTAAACCCCAACAACCTTGTCTTAGAGCTTCTGACAAATAACGACAATGTTCTTGGTTCTATAAAGAGGGGGGCATTGAGTATATTAGAAACCGCAAAACCGAAGAAAAAAATCATCCAAAACCGCAAAAAATTCGGCCAAAACCGAGAACCGCATACAAAACCGTCAAAAACCGATACAATGGTGCCAAGTGGGGTATACAGAGCAAACTAAACTAACACTAATTTCACCAAAGTATTTGTGAATGTCATGGACTTTGTCTGAAGCCTTCGTATCTTTTTGTGTCTGCTTAAATCATAGGCTTTGTTTCTGCCGCTCTCTCTAGCCCAGACTTTGGGGCTCAATTTCCGAAAAGCCGCTAGTTATGGAGCCTAGTTAACTTAGGAGAATTTGCACACAAGTCCTCTTTAGAATTGCAATTTTGCAGTCGCAAAAAGCTATAGCTCTGGAAACTTCAATCGAAAATCTCTAATCGAACATTTCCATTTGATAACTAACACCTGAAAGTTTGGAGACTCGATTGTGTAACATGCGATTGCACTGAGCTGAGTCGACACTGAGGAAGCTAACCGGTACAATTAGTTCCTTTTCAGTTTTACATGGCAGCAGGAACTTGCTCTAAGATTTAATGTGGTAATAAACAGATACTCAAAACAGCATTCGATTATTGAACCTCACTGCCCTTCCATATCGCGACCTTGCACCAAAGAGAAAATTCGTCGATGCCCCTAATTCATCTTGCTGGCCCTGAGAATTGTTGTCATCTGCACTGACTTCAACTTCTTCGTCACTGCTTTCATCAAATTCTTGCTGGCCTTCGCTAGACATCGGGTACCAAAACCGAAAAACCGCTAGTATTTTTCACGAAAACCGAAAACCAGATGCTAAAAAAAGAAAAATCCGCAAACCGCAATGACCACCAAAACCGAAAAACCGAAGTCTTTTGCAACAAAAACCGAAAAACCGAAATTCCCAAAGCCCCCCTCTGTAAAGAGGTGAGATTTGAAGAACTTAAAATTCAGCCGAGAAGAAGCAGTAAGGCAGTGAGGAGTATTTGATTTTCACTAAGATAGTTGATAAACTAATGGGAGCTGCTTTCTCGCTCGAAGGCGTGTTCGCGTACATCTTGGAGACGTTCACCGCTGGAGTGATTCAGTCTTACCAAGGACAAGGCGTCCTAGAGGACGCTCCATTACTGCAACGCCAAGATCCCTTGGAGGATTTCAAAAACTTCGATCGAAATGATGAGATTTTTCAAGAGTACGATCCTCCCTCAGAGGACGACAGCAAAATGGGATGGAAGAAATCTCGCCCGCCAACATGGCGACTGTCGCTTTGGAAAGCCATGAAGCATGCGTTTTGTATTCAAATTCTTGGTGGCGTTGCGTTGGGATCGCTCGCCATTGTAATACTGGTCCTAGATTTCAATACCGTCGATCTTTGCTATGATATGCAGTCCAAAAACTGGACGGCGATACCTAAAAGAATTCAGGCGATCATGGTGACAGCTGATACAACCGAAGCCTACTTGGTTCAACTGTGGCCGTTTCTCGTTGTACTGACAATGTTTGGTTGGCGTTTGATAAAGGAACTCAATCTACTGTTTCTCAATCTTTTGGGCGCTTTCCTCGACACTTGTTACAGGCTTTATTTACAAGTTTACGGCATTTACAACAAGCCCTGGAGGCAATTCCCTCTTAACGCCCTGTTTGTTCTCTTGTTCTTGATGAACGGTTTGATCATTGGCAAAGACATAGCTAAGAAAAGCGAAACCGAAAGAAACAAAAGAATAAAGAAAGCGATCAAGGTATCGGCGATGCTGGTAGCTCAGTTTGCTTTTGGACTCCCGATCGCCTATGGTATCGTGTACGTCCTGATACCTCTGTATGGCGAAGTATCTGAAACCTACAGAGCGATCACAGCCGGGGCATTACCTCTAGTTGCTGCTATACCAAAGGTGATTGTACGCTTGGCGGCGCAAAGAATCGATTTCCTTCATCCAGGAGATTCTCACATATTATTAAACGTCCTCCACAGCGCAACTGCCATCGTTTTTCGTGTTATGCAAGCAGAACTGACCAGCCTCGGACTTTTCATTCTACTCAGCTTCGCGCATGGTGCAATAGACTTGCTGGAAAGGTTGACTATTGTTATTCGCGATTATTTTTGGTACTTTGTTTACAAGAAGCTGAAAAGAGACAGTGGTGAAACCATTTTAAGAGCAAGTCAATTTCGCTCGCCAAGGAGCATGCGCTTTGTGGCCGATATGAGCATTCAGATGATCCTTTTCGAATCAACATCATTGATAGCAGCGGTCGGTTTCATTCAGCTTTACAGCTTCATGTACAACCGCAATGATGCTTCCTCGGCGTCTATCACCCAATTTTTCATTCGCGTCTCCATTGCTATTAGCATCGATTTCGTTTTTAACTCGTTCTCGTTTTGGCTGCAGATGTCTTATTTGAATATCGCAGTGGTGCGCGTCTGGCGCAAGAAATGGCTGAAACATATGCTCGTTGCTTTTATTTTGACTGCAATGACACTGTGTTACTTTACATCTTACTTGTTTGCTGTTGTTAAGGCTAAACACACTTCAGGAGTAAGAATAGATGATATCAGTTGCAAGGGTCCTTTCTCAAAGTTTTAAAGGGGCCTTGTCACGGTCGTCTAGTTTCTTTTGTTATTGATGCCAGTTGCGCTTCCTTTGTCGCTATTGAACTTGAGAAATTACCTGTGAATGACAGAATTACAGCTTCGTGTCAAGGAAAATGTCTCCCAAGCTTTATATCAAACGTTACAAACAGAATGAACTTTGAAAAACGTTTTTATATATTTCTTTATTTCTTTATTTGGTTTTTACACACATTACATAAAACATAAAAAATTTTAATTTAATTTATTAATTAATTTTATGTCCTCTTTGGTTACTGCTTTTTGTTTCTTTTGCATTTAAGAATTTTCTAACTTTGAAAACCTGTTTTCAAAAACACCAATTGCAATGCGTTTCCATCGTCTTCGAGTTTGTCCATCCATGCCTCCTTTTTTATTTGCTGTGTTATTTATACCTTCGTGTAATGTTTGGTGGGGATTTCCACTGTTTGAATTGTGATAAATTTCGTTAGACAGCTCCTTAAAGTTTAATATTTCCAAGAGATTTTCAAATCAATTTCGTTCGCCAAGGAGCATGCGCTTTGTGGCCGATATGAGCATTCAGATGATCCTTGGCGAATCAACATCATTGATAGCAGCGGTCGGTTTCATTCAGCTTTACAACTTCATGTACAACCGCAGTGATGATATATATATATTTTTTTTTTGACTGCAATGACACTGTGTTAATTTACATCTCACTTGTTTCCTGTTGTTAAGGCCAAAAACACTTCAGGAGTTATAATAGATGATATCAGTTGTAGGGGGCCTTTCTCAAAGTTTTAAAGGGGCTGTATCATAAAAAAGAAAGAATAGGTGATATTAGACGCACGGTCATTAAAACTAGGATGTTTTAAGAAATGACAACAACAACAGCAGCAACCTTATTTCAGCAATTTTAAGTATTTACCGGCATGAACAGCGTGTAGCAACTGCTAATCTAGGCGGGACAGACGAGCAAGTGAGGGTTAACTGTTAATGAATATTATTACATAAACACAGAGTTAAGGAAACGATAACTTTAGAACTTTGAGAGAAAAATCAGTTGAAACTTGAAAGACTTAACTTAATTGTTAAGCCAGTCCAACTTTTTGTATAATGATAGGTGTTTCTATGTAGTCATTTTCCTGTACTAAAATATGTAGGAGAAGTTGGCGAATTTGTGTTTTAAATACTTTCGTGGGTAGATTTCGCAAGGTACTCAGTATCTCATTCCACATTATTACGCCAAATCTGGAAAAAGAACGCTTATGTATCTCTGACCCAAAGCTTTGTTCGTAAAAATTCCTGGAGGTGGATGATCGCGTGTTGTATGTATGAATACTGGAGTTTTTTTAAAAAATATTTGCATAATATCTAAAGGAGCGTTAGGGACTGCGAATTATTAGGGACTTTAAGATCCAACGACGCGACGGCAATGAGAGCGTCGCTTAAAAAGTGAATTTGCGTTCTTTCAGTCTTTATCGCAATTATTCCTACCCACTTACTTTGTCAAATGTAGGCGAACCCTCCGGGAGTTGAATTCCTAGGGACCATATTCAAGTACAGAAAAAGAAATTAAATTTCGTCGTCGCTTGTTTACATCCTTCATAAAACGCCAATTAGGCATTTTCACGTCGTAGTCGTGCAAAAACGGGCAAAGAAATGTACAAAAAAGCGTTATGCACGTGCAAAGTTGTTGTTTTACTTATAAAGCCTATTGTTTATTTGACGTTCTCGTAGCCGTCCGCGTGCTCGGATCTGAAAATCCCTATTGTAAACACCAGCATACGTAACTAACAAAATGTTGGCAGGATTTATCGTTCACTTTTTCTACTTAAATAAAATGGTAAATGACTATTACTGTTTATTCACAAGGGAAAGTCGTATGAAAACTACACAAAAAATGTCCTGCTTTTAGATTAATCACGTAAAATTTAGGGCGATAAGAATCAAATCATATTATTGGTATGGCCTTATTCACAGTCTTTAAATTTAGAACCACCTTGTATGTACAGCTATTGGTAGGACTGTGGTGCGTATGCTCAGCGGTATTACGCGCCAAGAGTGTGTGTGAAACATGGCATAGCCTGCGTGCAAGATCTCCAAGGAGCGCCGCCAGAACGTCCTGGAGAGCTTGCTAGCAGGCAAAACATGGCAGAAATTGTTGTGTTTACTGTTCCCTCTACGTGTCAACACAGGCTGGTTTGCACAGCACGGTAGAAGCTACAAAAAAAGGTTCGCTCTAAGCACTTGATTGCAATGGTGGCAGTTCGAGGGTTAAAGTTTTCGGTATTTTTATCCGTCTACAAAATTACATTGCTTACGAGTTTTTACGAGTCTTTTCTTTTCCGACCTTGTCAACAGCTACGACCCGACAGTGCAACCAAAAAATCTTACTCACTCTGATTCATTTGAAAGGCCACACTTGAATTTTTATACTCGAAATTGATATAGAGGTGCATCTCATAAGTTTGAATCTGTGTGAGAGAGTGGTAATTTAGTGACTTGAACCACCACCTACCCCTCCCCTAAGTCAACATTAACACTTACTTTTCACCTCGGGCAAAATTGTGACTTAGAGGAGGGTCAGGTGGTCATAAGGCGTAGGATGTTGTTCCAGAAAAAACTAGGAACTTTTTAGAAATTCCCGCGCTTGCGAAAGATAACAAACGCCAGCAGCATATGAAACTAGCGAAACGATGTGTCGTTCACTTTTTCTACCTGATATAAAAGGATAAATAATAGTTTTGTTTTTCTAAGACAAAACTCGTAAAAAAAATTGTTTCATAGAAAAGGGGATGTCTCTCCTTTAGAATAAACACAGGAAATGTTGATACAGTGGAGGCTCTCGCGAGCGGACACCCTCGGGACGCGAAAAGGTGTCCGTAACTGGACACACAGTATAGGCATGGCTTTATTTACAGACTCTGAACTCAGAACCACCTTTTTAAGCTCAGTACATAATATCATCACAAGGTTCTACCAATACTTTAATTGTTAAAACAATTATTGGACGAGGTTGAGCAAAATATGGTGATTTGTCAGTTGCGAGCAGATCATAATTGATCTGCGAGAAGACACTGACAAATCACGATATTTTGCGATAACCGAGTTCAATAATGAAAATCTGCCATTTTGCCATTTTCACGCCAAAGCGATCGCAAGAAGGAGAAACGCGTGGTGCTATTTGCGTATGAGCAGAAGATTATTTGCAGCGAAACACAGTTGGACGACATTGCGCTTGAGCAGACCATTATTTGTAGGCAGGTATTTACAGGTCACGTGGTGGGCTCTCGGGCAATGAAAAACAAGAAGAACTTGCATCGAATGATAATAGCAGTTATTACAAATTTATAGTGTGTCCGACAGGAAGGGTGATAAGTAGGGAAGTAATCTCACTGCATAATCATTGACGTGATTTTTTGAGGCTGGCACAAAGCTTGTTCCTTTTAGCGAACTGTAGCGTGAACTTTTGAACATACCCTTGACATGTGCAGTTGCAAAGCCAGGTATAACCAGTTATGACGTATAATCATTAACTTTTGCTTTTAGTGTAAGTTGATTGAGTTGTGCCCTGAAAAGGTGGCTAAGTTTTGTTGGTTTGAAAGTGATCATTGTCGTGGATTAGGATTGAATTTGAACATAAACCCGTATCGCTACACAATTTAAAGCTCTCTCCGTGCACCAACCATCGATCAGAGTTGCCTGGCCAGACAAGAGAAGTCTTCGCAAATGTTATGCACGGCAGTTATGGGTTTCCAGCGAAAACTCACGAAAAACTAGCTTCTTAATTTCTTTTTTAACGATGACCGGTCCTCGCCGGTCCGGCTGAACAACTCTGATTTTGTTGAGCGCCCCGTGGTATTTTTCATTCGTAAGATGTTAGGAAAAGATGTTTTACCCACATTTAAAGAGCTTAGTACGGAGACACCATTTTCCCATTTTTTCTGTGCTAGCTCATTTTGTAACTCTGACTTTTGTTGAGCGCCTTATACCTTGAATCAAACTTAGCTCGTGACTCAAAATTGACTTGGGCTCGTAGCGTAATCTTTACTTCGTTCTCTCCGTATATGGCTTGAATCAAATACAGCTCGTGACTCAAAATTGAATTGGGTTCAATGTACTACTGTTTTCATCTAGGAGAATCTCACGTGCTTTACAAGTTCATTCTGCTTCCCTGCCTAGCATGATTGTGAAGCGTATCTTTTTAATGGTCTTTAGTTCCTTCATTCTCTTGCTTGACAAAAGACCGCCTAAGAATTAAGAATTGATCGATGAAAGTAGTTCAGTTCAGTTCAGTTTTATTTAGCCAGAGTAAATAACAATGCAAGAATACATATAAGAATTGTAAGTTGGCAAGGGAGCCCAGAAGAAACCAGAAGGCTTATGAAGCCTGGGCTCCCCAAAACAACTGAGTCTAGAAGCTGTTGTAAAGCAGATCTGACTCTTCTTGCTTCTATCAGGCCGAGCAGATCGTGCCTGGATTCGCACTAGTTAACAGACAGCTTGTTTAGTTTTGTTAAGTTTTTTATTATTAAATAATGGGAGTTGCTTTATCCTTGGTCGAAGGCATCGTTCTTTACATGGTGGGGACGTTCACCGCTGGTGTTATTCAGTCATGTCAAGGACAAGAACTACAACACAATGCATCGTTATTACAAGACCAAGATCCGCTGGAGGACTTTATAAAGTTTAATCGAAATGGCGAGATTTTTCAAGAATATGACCCACCTGCTGGGGACAACAGCAAAATGGGATGGAAAAGATCTCGCCCGCCAACATGGCGATTGTCGCTTTGGAAGGCCATGAAGTACGCATTTTGCATGTAGATTCTCGGCGGCGTTGTGTTGGGGTCACTCGCTATTTCAAGCTTAATTTCAATACTGATTTTAAATTTGAGCGAACTTTAGACTTCTGCTTTAATGTGCAGAAAACTAACTGGACGGCGATTTTCAAGAGATATCAGAGGTAATGGTAAAGGTAATGGCCATGCTGGTAGCTCAGTTTGCTCTTTAAATCCCGATCACTTTTTGTCTTGCGTACGTCCTGATACCTCTGTATGGTAAAGCATCTCAAACCTACAGAGCGATCATAGCCGGGGCTTTGCCCCTATTAACTGCTATTCCAAAGGTCATTGTACGCTTGGCGGCATAAAGAATCGATTTTCTTCATGCAGGAGCTTCGCACGTGCTGTTAAACGTACTCTACAGCGCTTCCGCCATCGTTTTTCGCGTTATGCAAGCGAACCTGTGTTAAATCAAACTTTTTACTCTTCTCAAGTTCGCGCATGGTGTAATAGAGTTGCTGGAAAGGTTGACAATCGTTATTCGCGATTATGTTTGGTACTTTGTTTACAAGAAGCTCAAAAGAGTAAATAGGGAATCCATTTTGAAAACAAATCAATTTCGCTCGCCAAGGAGCATGCGCTTTGTGGCCGATAAGAGCATTCAGATGATCCTGCGTGAATCAACATCATTGATAGCAGCGGTCGGTTTCATTCAGCTTTACAACTTCATGTACAGCCGCAATGATGTTTGATGGAAACGATTCTACTGAATTTTTTCAGTGATACTGATGATACTCCCTGTGTGATTTCTCCCAATGCGAAGTTTATAATTTTGTCGCAATTCGTGCCGCGTGTGGATTCGTTGAGCGAGTACTGGAAGTGGAGACCGTTCTGTTATATTACTATCGGTTTGGTTTGTGTCCACAAATTTCGTGTTAAATGGTGTCTATAAACTTTGTTTTTTACATGTTTATGTCTTCTGTTCAGAGCGCTTTTCGTGGCGACCATATTGTTTGCGGCGGTAACCTCTGACTTAATTCAGGTCTGCATTACCCGGCGCTCATTATAAACGCGCGTGATGTACATGCAAACCTTGCAAAATTTCTTATACTTTGGTAATGAAGAAGCGGTTGGCGTTTTATTTAAGTTTTAGATTTAACATTTTAAAATTTTTCCATGTCTTATTGTTAAAGAAAAGAAAATAACAAATTGGCGACCACTTGTTGCAATCTGGCGCTTGAAATTGTTCATTTACTCGTCATATGGCGCCTATATCAAAATGTTAAGTTTGGACTCTGTGAAATAAAAAAGGTGAACGGACCACGTTGCATTTTATAATTTCCCGAAACCTTTTACAATTCACCGCGTTTCATATAGACTTGATTTTTTAAAAGATCCTATTCATTGAGTCTTCGTAATCCTGGAAAACGAAAACAGAACATTGTCCACTTGTCTTCAGTTCTTTTCCTTGCTCCCTTCAGGACAAAACACTTAGCCTATATTAAAATGTTAATTTGGACACTGTCAAATAAAAAAGAAAAACGGACTTTGCGTTATATAATTTCCCTAAATTTTTTTACGGTTCACTACGTTTCAAATAGCTTTTATTTTTGAAAAGATCTCGGCTTATTGAGTCGCCTTAGTCTTGGAGAACGAAAACAGTGCATTGTCCACTTGTCTTCAATTTTTTTCTTCGCCGCCTTGAGGAAAAAAACACTTAAAGGATACAGATACCACAGTCATTTACATTATTTTCGTCTTTCCAAGAACTGATCGATATAAACAACTTGCTTTTCTTGGAGCTTCTGACAAATGACGACAATGTTCTTTGTTCTATGAATAGAGCCAGGGAATATAATAGCTACAAAACAAAGAAAAACTTCACAGGTTTTGCACACGGGGGTAAACCCCAACAATCTTATCTTAGAGCTTCTGACAAATAACGACAATGTTCTTGGTTCTATAAAGAGGGGGGCATTGGGGTATATTAGAAACCGCAAAACCGAAGAAAAAAATCATCCAAAACCGCAAAACAGCAAAAAAATTCGGCCAAAACCGAGAACCGCATACAAAACCGTCAAAAACCGATACAATGGTGCCAAGTGGGGTATACAGAGCAAACTAAACTAACACTAATTTCACCAAAGTATTTGTGAATGCCGTGGACTTTGTCTGAAGCCTTCGTATCTTTTTGTGTCTGCTTAAATCATAGGCTTTGTTTCTGCCGCTCTCTCGAGCCCAGACTTTGGGGCTCAATTTCCGAAAAGCCGCTAGTTATGGAGCCTAGTTAACTTAGGAGAATTTGCACACAAGTCCTCTTTAGAATTGCAATTTTGCAGTCGCAAAAAGCTATAGCTCTGGAAACTTCAATCGAAAATCTCTAATCGAACATTTCCATTTGATAACTAACACCTGAAAGTTTGGAGACTCGATTGTCTAACATGAGATTGCAGTGAGCTGAGTCGACACTGAGGAAGCTAACCGGTACAATTAGTTCCTTTTCAGTTTTACATGGCAGCAGGAACTTGCTCTAAGATTTAATGTGGTAATAAACAGATACTCAAAACAGCAGTCGATTATTGAACCTCACTGCCCTTCCATATCGCGACCTTGCACCAAAGAGAAAATTCGTCGATGCCCCTAATTCATCTTGCTGGCCCTGAGAATTGTTGTCATCTGCACTGACTTCAACTTCTTCGTCACTGCTTTCATCAAATTCTTGCTGGCCTTCGCTAGACATCGGGTACCAAAACCAAAAAACCGCTAGTATTTTTCACGAAAACCGAAAACCAGATGCTAAAAAACGAAAAATCCGCAAACCGCAATGACCACCAAAACCGAAAACCCGAAGTCTTTTGCAACAAAAACCGAAAAACCGAAAATCCCAATGTTCCCCTCTATAAAGAGGTGAGATTTGAAGAATTTAAGATTCAGCCGAGAAGAAGCAGTAAGGCAGTGAGGAGTATTTGATTTTCACTAAGATAGTTGATAAACTAATGGGAGCTGCTTTCTCGCTCGAAGGCGTGTTCGCGTACATCTTGGAGACGTTCACCGCTGGAGTGATTCAGTCTTACCAAGGACAAGGCCTTCTAGAGGACGCTCCATTACCGCAAGGCCAAGATCCCTTGGACGATTTCAGAAAGTTCGATCGAAATGATGAGATTTTTCAAGAGTACGATCCTCCCTCAGAGGACGACAGCAAAATGGGATGGAAGAAATCTCGCCCGCCAACATGGCGACTGTCGCTTTGGAAAGCCATGAAGCATGCGTTTTGTATTCAAATTCTTGGTGGCGTTGCGTTGGGATCGCTCGCTATTGTAATACTGGTCCTAGATTTCAATACCGTCGCTCTTTGCTATGATATGCAGTCCAAAAACTGGACGGCGATACCTAAAAGAATTCAGGCGATCATGGTGACAGCTGATACAACCGAAGCCTACTTGGTTCAACTGTGGCCGTTTCTCGTTGTATTGACAATGTTTGGTTGGCGTTTGATAAAGGAACTCAATCTACTGTTTCTCAATCTTTTGGGCGCTTTCCTCGACACTTGTTACAGGCTTTATTTACAAGTTTACGGCATTTACAACAAGTCCTGGAGGCAATTCCCTCTTAACGCCCTGTTTGTTCTCTTGTTCTTGATGAACGGTTTGATCATTGGCAAAGACATAGCTAAGAAGAGGGAAACCGAAAGAAACAAAAGAATAAAGAAAGCGATCAAGGTATCGGCGATGCTGGTAGCTCAGTTTGCTTTTGGAATCCCGATCGCCTATGGTATCGTGTACGTCCTGATACCCTTGTATGGCGAAGTATCTGAAACCTACAGAGCGATCATAGCCGGGGCATTACCTCTAGTTGCTGCTATACCAAAGTTGATTGTACGCTTGGCGGCGCAAAGAATCGATTTCCTTCATCCAGGAGATTCTCACATATCATTAAACGTCCTCCACAGCGCAACTGCAATCGTTTTTCGTGTTATGCAAGCAGAACTGACCAGCCTCGGACTTTTCATTCTACTCAGCTTCGCGCATGGTGCAGTAGACTTGCTGGAAAGGTTGACTATCGTTATTCGCGATTATTTTTGGTACTTTGTTTACAAAAAGCTCAAAAGAGACAGTGGTGAAACCATTTTAAGAGCAAGTCAATTTCGCTCGCCAAGGAGCATGCGCTTTGTGGCCGATATGAGCATTCAGATGATCCTTTTCGAATCAACATCATTGATAGCAGCGGTCGGTTTCATTCAGCTTTACAGCTTCTTGTACAACCGCAATGATGCTTCCTCGGCGTCTATCACCCAATTTTTCATTCGCGTCTCCATTGCTATTAGCATCGATTTCGTTTTTAACTCGTTCTCGTTTTGGCTGCAGATGTCCTATTTGAATATCGCAGTGGTGCGCGTCTGGCGCAAGAAATGGCTGAAACATATGCTCGTTGCTTTTATTTTGACTGCAATGACACTGTGTTACTTTACATCTTACTTGTTTGCTGTTGTTAAGGCTAAACACACTTCAGGAGTAAGAATAGATGATATGAGTTGCAAGGGTCCTTTCTCAAAGTTTTAAAGGGGCTTTGTCACGGTCGTCTAGTTTCTTTTGTTATTGATGCCAGTTACGCTTCCTTTGTCGCTATTGAACTTGAGAAATTACCCGTGAATGACAGAATGACAGCTTCGTGTCAAGGAAAATGTCTCCCAAGCTTTACATCAAACGTTACAAACAACAGAATGAACTTTGAAAAACGTTTTTATATATTTCTTTATTTCTTTATTTGGTTTTTACACACATTACATAAAACATAGAAAATTTTAATTTAATTTATTAATTAATTTTATGTCCTCTTTGGTTACTGCTTTTTGTTTCTTTTGCGTTTAAGAATTTTATAACTTTGAAAACCTGTTTTCAAAAACACCAATTGCAATGCGTTTCCATCGTCTTCGAGTTTGTCCATCCATGCCTCCTTTTTTATTTGTTGTGTTATTTATACCTTCGTGTAATGTTTGGTGGGGATTTCCACTGTTTGAATTTTGATAAATTTCGTGAGACAGCTCCTTAAAGTTTAATATTTCCAAGAGATTTTCGTTCGCCAAGGAGCATGCGCTTTGTGGCCGATATGAGCATTCAGATTATCCTTGGCGAATCAACATCATTGATAGCAGCGGTCGGTTTCATTCAGCTTTACAACTTCATGTACAACCGCAGTGATGATATATATATATTTTTTGGACTGCAATGACACTGTGTTAATTTACATCTCACTTGTTTCCTGTTGTTAAGGCCAAAAACACTTCAGGAGTTATAATAGATGATATCAGTTGTAGGGGGCCTTTCTCAAAGTTTTAAAGGGGCTGTATCATAAAAAAGAAAGAATAGGTGATATTAGACGCACGGTCATTAAAACTAGGATGTTTTAAGAAATGACAACAACAACAGCAGCAACCTTATTTCAGCAATTTAACTTAAGTATTTACCGGCATGAACAGCGTGTAGCAACTGCTAATCTAGGCGGGACAGACGAGCAAGTGAGGGTTAACTGTTAATGAATATTATTGCATAAACACAGAGTTAAGGAAACGATAACTTTAGAACTTTGAGAGAAAAATCAGTTGAAACTTGAAAGACTTACTTAATTGTTAAGCCAGTCCAACTTTTTGTATAATGATAGGTGTTTCTATGTAGTCATTTGCCTGTACTAAAATATGTAGGAGAAGTTGGCGAATTTGTGTTTTAAATACTTTCGTGGGTAGATTTCGCAAGGTACTCAGTATCTCATTCCACATTATTATTCCAAATCTGGAAAAAGAACGCTTATGTATCTCTGACCCAAAGCTTTGTTCGTAAAAATTCCTGGAGGTGGATGATCGCGTGTTGTATGTATGAATACTGGAGTTTTTTTAAAAAATATTTGCATAATATCTAAAGGAGCGTTAGGGACTGCGAATTATTAGGGACTTTAAAATCCAACGACGCGACGGCAATGAGAGCGTCGCTTAAAAAGTGAATTCGCGTTCTTGCAGTCTTTATCGCAATTATTCCTACCCACTTACTTTGTCAAATGTAGGCGAACCCTCCGGGAGTTGAATTCCTAGGGACCATATTCAAGTACAGAAAGGGAAATTAAATTTCGTCGTCGCTTGTTTACATCCTTCATAAAACGCGAATTAGGCATTTTCACGTCGTAGTCGTGCAAAAACGGGCAAAGAAATGTACAAAAAAGCGTTGTGCACGTGCAAAGTTGTTGTTTTACTTGACGTTCTCGTAGCCGTCCGCGTGCTCGGATCTGAAAATCCCTATTGTAAACACCAGCATACGTAACTAACAAAATGTTGGCAGGATTTATCGTTCACTTTTTCTACTTAAATAAAATGGTAAATGGCTATTACTGTTTATTCACAAGGGAAAGTCGTATGAAAACTACACAAAAAATGTCCTGCTTTTAGATTAATCACGTAAAATTTAGGGCCATAAGAATCAAATCATATTATTGGTATGGCCTTATTCACAGTCTTTAAATTTAGAACCACCTTGTACGTACAGCTTTTGGTAGGGCTGTGGTTTGATGCTCAGCGGTATTACGCGCCAAGAGTGTGTGTGAAACATGTCATAGCCTGAGTGCAAGATCTCCAAGGAGCGCCGCCAGAGCTTGCTAGCAGGCAAAACATGGCAGAAATTGTTGTGTTTACTGTTCCCTCTACGTGTCAACACAGGCTGGTTTACACAGCACGGTAGAAGCTACAAAAAAAGGTTCGCTCTAAGCACTTGATTGCAATGGTGGCAGTTCGAGGGTTAAAGTTTTTGGTATTTTTATCCGTCTACAAAATTACATTGCTTCTGAGGTCTTCTTTTCTTTTCCGAGCTTGTCAACAGCTACGACCCGACAGTGCAACCAAAAAATCTTACTCACTCTGATTCATTTGAAAGGCCACACTTGAATTTTTATACTCGAAATTGATATAGAGGTGCATCTCATAAGTTTGAATCTGTGTGAGAGAGTGGTAATTTAGTGACTTGAACCACCACCTACCCCTCCCCTAAGTCAACATTAACACTTACTTCTCACCTCGGGCAAAATTGTGACTTAGGGGAGGCTCAGGTGGTCGTGAGGCGTAGGATGTTGTTCCAGAAAAAACTAGGAAGTTTTTAGAAATTCCCGCGCTTGCGAAAGATAACAAACGCCAGCAGCATATGAAACTAGCGAAACGATGTGTCGTTCACTTTTTCTACCTGATATAAAAGGATAAATAATAGTTTTGTTTTTCTAAGACAAAACTCGTAAAAAAAATTGTTTCATAGAAAAGGGGATGTCTCTCCTTTAGAATAAACACAGGAAATGTTGATACAGTGGAGGCTCTCGCGAGCGGACACCCTCGGGACGCGAAAAGGTGTCCGTAACTGGACACACAGTATAGGCATGGCTTTATTTACAGACTCTGAACTCAGAACCACCTTTTTAAGCTCAGTACATAATATCATCACAAGGTTCTACCAATACTTTAATTGTTAAAACAATTATTGGACGAGGTTGAGCAAAATATGGTGATTTGTCAGTTGCGAGCAGATCATAATTGATCTGCGAGAAGACACTGACAAATCACGATATTTTGCGATAACCGAGTTCAATAATGAAAATCTGCCATTTTGCCATTTTCACGCCAAAGCGATCGCAAGAAGGAGAAACGCGCGGTGCTATTTGCGTATGAGCAGAAGATTATTTGCAGCGAAACACAGTTGGACGACATTGCGCTTGAGCAGACCATTATTTGTAGGCAGGTATTTACAGGTCACGTGGTGGGCTCTCGGGCAATGAAAAACAAGAAGAACTTGCATCGAATGATAATAGCAGTTATTACAAATTTATAGTGTGTCCGACAGGAAGGGTGATAAGTAGGGAAGTAATCTCACTGCATAATCATTGACGTGATTTTTTGAGGCTGGCACAAAGCTTGTTCCTTTTAGCGAACTGTAGCGTGAACTTTTGAACATACCCTTGACATGTGCAGTTGCAAAGCCAGGTATAACCAGTTATGACGTATAATCATTAACTTTTGCTTTTAGTGTAAGTTGATTGAGTTGTGCCCTGAAAAGGTGGCTAAGTTTTGTTGGTTTGAAAGTGATCATTGTCGTGGATTAGGATTGAATTTGAACATAAACCCGTATCGCTACACAATTTAAAGCTCTCTCCGTGCACCAACCATCGATCAGAGTTGCCTGGCCAGACAAGAGAAGTCTTCGCAAATGTTATGCACGGCAGTTATGGGTTTCCAGCGAAAACTCACGAAAAACTAGCTTCTTAATTTCTTTTTTAACGATGACCGGTCCTCGCCGGTCCGGCTGAACAACTCTGATTTTGTTGAGCGCCCCGTGGTATTTTTCATTCGTAAGATGTTAGGAAAAGATGTTTTACCCACATTTAAAGAGCTTAGTACGGAGACACCATTTTCCCATTTTTTCTGTGCTAGCTCATTTTGTAACTCTGACTTTTGTTGAGCGCCTTATACCTTGAATCAAACTTAGCTCGTGACTCAAAATTGACTTGGGCTCGTAGCGTAATCTTTACTTCGTTCTCTCCGTATATGGCTTGAATCAAATACAGCTCGTGACTCAAAATTGAATTGGGTTCAATGTACTACTGTTTTCATCTAGGAGAATCTCACGTGCTTTACAAGTTCATTCTGCTTCCCTGCCTAGCATGATTGTGAAGCGTATCTTTTTAATGGTCTTTAGTTCCTTCATTCTCTTGCTTGACAAAAGACCGCCTAAGAATTAAGAATTGATCGATGAAAGTAGTTCAGTTCAGTTCAGTTTTATTTAGCCAGAGTAAATAACAATGCAAGAATACATATAAGGATTGTAAGTTGGCAAGGGAGCCCAGAAGAAACCAGAAGGCTTATGAAGCCTGGGCTCCCCAAAACAACTGAGTCTAGAAGCTGTTGTAAAGCAGATCTGACTCTTCTTGCTTCTATCAGGCCGAGCAGATCGTGCCTGGATTCGCACTAGTTAACAGACAGCTTGTTTAGTTTTGTTAAGTTTTTTATTATTAAATAATGGGAGTTGCTTTATCCTTGGTCGAAGGCATCGTTCTTTACATGGTGGGGACGTTCACCGCTGGTGTTATTCAGTCATGTCAAGGACAAGAACTACAACACAATGCATCGTTATTACAAGACCAAGATCCGCTGGAGGACTTTATAAAGTTTAATCGAAATGGCGAGATTTTTCAAGAATATGACCCACCTGCTGGGGACAACAGCAAAATGGGATGGAAAAGATCTCGCCCGCCAACATGGCGATTGTCGCTTTGGAAGGCCATGAAGTACGCATTTTGCATGTAGATTCTCGGCGGCGTTGTGTTGGGGTCACTCGCTATTTCAAGCTTAATTTCAATACTGATTTTAAATTTGAGCGAACTTTAGACTTCTGCTTTAATGTGCAGAAAACTAACTGGACGGCGATTTTCAAGAGATATCAGAGGTAATGGTAAAGGTAATGGCCATGCTGGTAGCTCAGTTTGCTCTTTAAATCCCGATCACTTTTTGTCTTGCGTACGTCCTGATACCTCTGTATGGTAAAGCATCTCAAACCTACGGAGCGATCATAGCCGGGGCTTTGCCCCTATTAACTGCTATTCCAAAGGTCATTGTACGCTTGGCGGCATAAAGAATCGATTTTCTTCATGCAGGAGCTTCGCACGTGCTGTTAAACGTACTCTACAGCGCTTCCGCCATCGTTTTTCGCGTTATGCAAGCGAACCTGTGTTAAATCAAACTTTTTACTCTTCTCAAGTTCGCGCATGGTGTAATAGAGTTGCTGGAAAGGTTGACAATCGTTATTCGCGATTATGTTTGGTACTTTGTTTACAACAAGCTCAAAAGAGTAAATAGGGAATCCATTTTGAAAACAAATCAATTTCGCTCGCCAAGGAGCATGCGCTTTGTGGCCGATAAGAGCATTCAGATGATCCTGCGTGAATCAACATCATTGATAGCAGCGGTCGGTTTCATTCAGCTTTACAACTTCATGTACAGCCGCAATGATGTTTGATGGAAACGATTCTACTGAATTTTTTCAGTGATACTGATGATACTCCCTGTGTGATTTCTCCCAATGCGAAGTTTATAATTTTGTCGCAATTCGTGCCGCGTGTGGATTCGTTGAGCGAGTACTGGAAGTGGAGACCGTTCTGTTGTATTACTATCGGTTTGGTTTGTGTCCACAAATTTCGTGTTAAATGGTGTCTATAAACTTTGTTTTTTACATGTTTATGTCTTCTGTTCAGAGCGCTTTTCGTGGCGACCATATTATTGCGGCGGTAACCTCTGACTTAATTCAGGTCTGCATTACCCGGCGCTCATTATAAACGCGCGTGATGTACATGCAAACCTGGCAAAATTTCTTATACTTTGGTAATGAAGAAGCGGTTGGCGTTTTATTTAAGTTTTAGATTTAACATTTTAAAATTTTTCCATGTCTTATTGTTAAAGAAAAGAAAATAACAAATTGGCGACCACTTGTTGCAATCTGGCGCTTGAAATTGTTCATTTACTCGTCATATGGCGCCTATATCAAAATGTTAAGTTTGGACTCTGTGAAATAAAAAAGGTGAACGGACCACGTTGCATTTTATAATTTCCCGAAACCTTTTACAATTCACCGCGTTTCATATAGACTTGATTTTTTAAAAGATCCTATTCATTGAGTCTTCGTAATCCTGGAAAACGAAAACAGAACATTGTCCACTTGTCTTCAGTTCTTTTCCTTGCTCCCTTCAGGACAAAACACTTAGCCTATATTAAAATGTTAATTTGGACACTGTCAAATAAAAAAGAAAAACGGACTTTGCGTTATATAATTTCCCTAAATTTTTTTACGGTTCACTACGTTTCAAATAGCTTTTATTTTTGAAAAGATCTCGGCTTATTGAGTCGCCTTAGTCTTGGAGAACGAAAACAGTGCATTGTCCACTTGTCTTCAATTTTTTTCTTCGCCGCCTTGAGGAAAAAAACACTTAAAGGATACAGATACCACAGTCATTTACATTATTTTCGTCTTTCCAAGAACTGATCGATATAAACAACTTGCTTTTCTTGGAGCTTCTGACAAATGACGACAATGTTCTTTGTTCTATGAATAGAGCCAGGGAATATAATAGCTAGAAAACAAAGAAAAACTTCACAGGTTTTGCACACGGGGGTAAACCCCAACAACCTTATCTTAGAGCTTCTGACAAGTAACGACAATGTTCTTGGTTCTATAAAGAGGGGGGCATTGGGGTATATTAGAAACCGCAAAACCGAAGAAAAAAATCATCCAAAACCGCAAAACAGCAAAAAAATTCGGCCAAAACCGAGAACCGCATACAAAACCGTCAAAAACCGATACAATGGTGCCAAGTGGGGTATACAGAGCAAACTAAACTAACACTAATTTCACCAAAGTATTTGTGAATGCCGTGGACTTTGTCTGAAGCCTTCGTATCTTTTTGTGTCTGCTTAAATCATAGGCTTTGTTTCTGCCGCTCTCTCGAGCCCAGACTTTGGGGCTCAATTTCCGAAAAGCCGCTAGTTATGGAGCCTAGTTAACTTAGGAGAATTTGCACACAAGTCCTCTTTAGAATTGCAATTTTGCAGTCGCAAAAAGCTATAGCTCTGGAAACTTCAATCGAAAATCTCTAATCGAACATTTCCATTTGATAACTAACACCTGAAAGTTTGGAGACTCGATTGTCTAACATGAGATTGCAGTGAGCTGAGTCGACACTGAGGAAGCTAACCGGTACAATTAGTTCCTTTTCAGTTTTACATGGCAGCAGGAACTTGCTCTAAGATTTAATGTGGTAATAAACAGATACTCAAAACAGCAGTCGATTATTGAACCTCACTGCCCTTCCATATCGCGACCTTGCACCAAAGAGAAAATTCGTCGATGCCCCTAATTCATCTTGCTGGCCCTGAGAATTGTTGTCATCTGCACTGACTTCAACTTCTTCGTCACTGCTTTCATCAAATTCTTGCTGGCCTTCGCTAGACATCGGGTACCAAAACCAAAAAACCGCTAGTATTTTTCACGAAAACCGAAAACCAGATGCTAAAAAACGAAAAATCCGCAAACCGCAATGACCACCAAAACCGAAAACCCGAAGTCTTTTGCAACAAAAACCGAAAAACCGAAAATCCCAATGTTCCCCTCTATAAAGAGGTGAGATTTGAAGAACTTAAGATTCAGCCGAGAAGAAGCAGTAAGGCAGTGAGGAGTATTTGATTTTCACTAAGATAGTTGATAAACTAATGGGAGCTGCTTTCTCGCTCGAAGGCGTGTTCGCGTACATCTTGGAGACGTTCACCGCTGGAGTGATTCAGTCTTACCAAGGACAAGGCCTTCTAGAGGACGCTCCATTACCGCAAGGCCAAGATCCCTTGGACGATTTCAGAAAGTTCGATCGAAATGATGAGATTTTTCAAGAGTACGATCCTCCCTCAGAGGACGACAGCAAAATGGGATGGAAGAAATCTCGCCCGCTAACATGGCGACTGTCGCTTTGGAAAGCCATGAAGCATGCGTTTTGTATTCAAATTCTTGGTGGCGTTGCGTTGGGATCGCTCGCTATTGTAATACTGGTCCTAGATTTCAATACCGTCGCTCTTTGCTATGATATGCAGTCCAAAAACTGGACGGCGATACCTAAAAGAATTCAGGCGATCATGGTGACAGCTGATACAACCGAAGCCTACTTGGTTCAACTGTGGCCGTTTCTCGTTGTATTGACAATGTTTGGTTGGCGTTTGATAAAGGAACTCAATCTACTGTTTCTCAATCTTTTGGGCGCTTTCCTCGACACTTGTTACAGGCTTTATTTACAAGTTTACGGCATTTACAACAAGTCCTGGAGGCAATTCCCTCTTAACGCCCTGTTTGTTCTCTTGTTGTTGATGAACGGTTTGATCATTGGCAAAGACATAGCTAAGAAGAGGGAAACCGAAAGAAACAAAAGAATAAAGAAAGCGATCAAGGTATCGGCGATGCTGGTAGCTCAGTTTGCTTTTGGAATCCCGATCGCCTATGGTATCGTGTACGTCCTGATACCCTTGTATGGCGAAGTATCTGAAACCTACAGAGCGATCATAGCCGGGGCATTACCTCTAGTTGCTGCTATACCAAAGTTGATTGTACGCTTGGCGGCGCAAAGAATCGATTTCCTTCATCCAGGAGATTCTCACATATCATTAAACGTCCTCCACAGCGCAACTGCAATCGTTTTTCGTGTTATGCAAGCAGAACTGACCAGCCTCGGACTTTTCATTCTACTCAGCTTCGCGCATGGTGCAGTAGACTTGCTGGAAAGGTTGACTATCGTTATTCGCGATTATTTTTGGTACTTTGTTTACAAAAAGCTCAAAAGAGACAGTGGTGAAACCATTTTAAGAGCAAGTCAATTTCGCTCGCCAAGGAGCATGCGCTTTGTGGCCGATATGAGCATTCAGATGATCCTTTTCGAATCAACATCATTGATAGCAGCGGTCGGTTTCATTCAGCTTTACAGCTTCTTGTACAACCGCAATGATGCTTCCTCGGCGTCTATCACCCAATTTTTCATTCGCGTCTCCATTGCTATTAGCATCGATTTCGTTTTTAACTCGTTCTCGTTTTGGCTGCAGATGTCCTATTTGAATATCGCAGTGGTGCGCGTCTGGCGCAAGAAATGGCTGAAACATATGCTCGTTGCTTTTATTTTGACTGCAATGACACTGTGTTACTTTACATCTTACTTGTTTGCTGTTGTTAAGGCTAAACACACTTCAGGAGTAAGAATAGATGATATGAGTTGCAAGGGTCCTTTCTCAAAGTTTTAAAGGGGCTTTGTCACGGTCGTCTAGTTTCTTTTGTTATTGATGCCAGTTACGCTTCCTTTGTCGCTATTGAACTTGAGAAATTACCCGTGAATGACAGAATGACAGCTTCGTGTCAAGGAAAATGTCTCCCAAGCTTTACATCAAACGTTACAAACAACAGAATGAACTTTGAAAAACGTTTTTATATATTTCTTTATTTCTTTATTTGGTTTTTACACACATTACATAAAACATAGAAAATTTTAATTTAATTTATTAATTAATTTTATGTCCTCTTTGGTTACTGCTTTTTGTTTCTTTTGCGTTTAAGAATTTTATAACTTTGAAAACCTGTTTTCAAAAACACCAATTGCAATGCGTTTCCATCGTCTTCGAGTTTGTCCATCCATGCCTCCTTTTTTATTTGTTGTGTTATTTATACCTTCGTGTAATGTTTGGTGGGGATTTCCACTGTTTGAATTTTGATAAATTTCGTGAGACAGCTCCTTAAAGTTTAATATTTCCAAGAGATTTTCGTTCGCCAAGGAGCATGCGCTTTGTGGCCGATATGAGCATTCAGATTATCCTTGGCGAATCAACATCATTGATAGCAGCGGTCGGTTTCATTCAGCTTTACAACTTCATGTACAACCGCAGTGATGATATATATATATTTTTTGGACTGCAATGACACTGTGTTAATTTACATCTCACTTGTTTCCTGTTGTTAAGGCCAAAAACACTTCAGGAGTTATAATAGATGATATCAGTTGTAGGGGGCCTTTCTCAAAGTTTTAAAGGGGCTGTATCATAAAAAAGAAAGAATAGGTGATATTAGACGCACGGTCATTAAAACTAGGATGTTTTAAGAAATGACAACAACAACAGCAGCAACCTTATTTCAGCAATTTAACTTAAGTATTTACCGGCATGAACAGCGTGTAGCAACTGCTAATCTAGGCGGGACAGACGAGCAAGTGAGGGTTAACTGTTAATGAATATTATTGCATAAACACAGAGTTAAGGAAACGATAACTTTAGAACTTTGAGAGAAAAATCAGTTGAAACTTGAAAGACTTACTTAATTGTTAAGCCAGTCCAACTTTTTGTATAATGATAAGTGTTTCTATGTAGTCATTTGCCTGTACTAAAATATGTAGGAGAAGTTGGCGAATTTGTGTTTTAAATACTTTCGTGGGTAGATTTCGCAAGGTACTCAGTATCTCATTCCACATTATTATTCCAAATCTGGAAAAAGAACGCTTATGTATCTCTGACCCAAAGCTTTGTTCGTAAAAATTCCTGGAGGTGGATGATCGCGTGTTGTATGTATGAATACTGGAGTTTTTTTAAAAAATATTTGCATAATATCTAAAGGAGCGTTAGGGACTGCGAATTATTAGGGACTTTAAAATCCAACGACGCGACGGCAATGAGAGCGTCGCTTAAAAAGTGAATTCGCGTTCTTGCAGTCTTTATCGCAATTATTCCTACCCACTTACTTTGTCAAATGTAGGCGAACCCTCCGGGAGTTGAATTCCTAGGGACCATATTCAAGTACAGAAAGGGAAATTAAATTTCGTCGTCGCTTGTTTACATCCTTCATAAAACGCGAATTAGGCATTTTCACGTCGTAGTCGTGCAAAAACGGGCAAAGAAATGTACAAAAAAGCGTTGTGCACGTGCAAAGTTGTTGTTTTACTTATAAAGCCTATTGTTTATTTGACGTTCTCGTAGCCGTCCGCGTGCTCGGATCTGAAAATCCCTATTGTAAACACCAGCATACGTAACTAACAAAATGTTGGCAGGATTTATCGTTCACTTTTTCTACTTAAATAAAATGGTAAATGGCTATTACTGTTTATTCACAAGGGAAAGTCGTATGAAAACTACACAAAAAATGTCCTGCTTTTAGATTAATCACGTAAAATTTAGGGCCATAAGAATCAAATCATATTATTGGTATGGCCTTATTCACAGTCTTTAAATTTAGAACCACCTTGTACGTACAGCTTTTGGTAGGGCTGTGGTTTGATGCTCAGCGGTATTACGCGCCAAGAGTGTGTGTGAAACATGTCATAGCCTGAGTGCAAGATCTCCAAGGAGCGCCGCCAGAGCTTGCTAGCAGGCAAAACATGGCAGAAATTGTTGTGTTTACTGTTCCCTCTACGTGTCAACACAGGCTGGTTTACACAGCACGGTAGAAGCTACAAAAAAAGGTTCGCTCTAAGCACTTGATTGCAATGGTGGCAGTTCGAGGGTTAAAGTTTTCGGTATTTTTATCCGTCTACAAAATTACATTGCTTACGAGTTTTTACGAGTCTTTTCTTTTCCGACCTTGTCAACAGCTACGACCCGACAGTGCAACCAAAAAATCTTACTCACTCTGATTCATTTGAAAGGCCACACTTGAATTTTTATACTCGAAATTGATATAGGGGTGCATCTCATAAGTTTGAATCTGTGTGAGAGAGTGTTAATTTAGTGACTTGAACCACTACCTACCCCTCCCCTAAGTCAACATTAACACTTACTTCTCACCTCGGGCAAAATTGTGACTTAGAGGAGGGTCAGGTGGTCATAAGGCGTAGGATGTTGTTCCAGAAAAACTAGGAAGTTTTCAGAAATTCCAGGGCTTGCGAATGATAACAAACGCCAGCCGCATAAGAAACTAGCAAAACCATGTGTCGTTCACTTTTTCTACCTGATATAAAAGGATGAATAATAGTTTTGTTTCTATAAGTCAAAACTCGTAAAAAGAATTCTTTCATAGAAAAGGGGATGTCTCTCCTTTAGAATAAACACAGGAAATGTTGATACAGTGGAAGCTCTCGTGAGCGGACACCCTCGGGACGCGAAAACGTGTCCGTAACTGGACACACAGTATGGGCATGGATTTATTTACAGACTCTGAATTCAGAACCGCCTTTTTAAGCTCAGTACATAATATCATCAGAAGGTTCTGCTAATAATTTAATTGTTAAAACAATTATTGGACGAGGTTGGACCTGTGTGAAATCAAACTTTTTACTCTTCCCATCTTCGCGCATGGTGCAATAGACTTGCTGGAAAGGTTATCCGCGAGTATGTTTGGTACTTATTTACAAGAAGCTCAAAAGAGACGAGAGGGAAACCATTTTGAAAGCAAATCAATTTCGCTCGCCAAGGAGCATGCGCTTTGTGGCCGATATGAGAATTTAGATGATCCTGGGTGAATCAACATCATTGATAGCAGCGGTCGGTTTCATTCAGCTTTACAACTCCATGTACAACCGCAATGATGCTTGATGGAAACGATTCTACTGGATTTTCCAGTGATACTGATGATACTCCCTGTGTGATTTCTCACAATGCGAAGTTTATAATTTTGTCGCAATTCGTAACGCGTGTGGATTCGTTGAGCGAGTACTGGAAGTGGACACCGTTCTGTTATATTTCTATCGGTTTGGTTTGTGTCCACAAATTTCGTGTTAAATGGTGTCGATAAACTTTGTTTTTTACATGTTTATGTCTTCTGTTCAGAGCGCTTTTTGTTTGCGGCGGTAACCTCTGACTGAATTCAGGTCTGCATTACCTGGTGCTCATTATAAACGCGCGTGATGTACATGCAAACCTTGCAAAATTTCTTATACTTTGGTAATGAAGAAGCGGCTAGGGTTTTATTTAAGGTTTAGATGTAGTGTGGGTAAAAATGAACAAATACTTTTCCTCTCCGAATGGGTAGTTTGTTGAAACGAAACCGGAAATGCTTAACACGTAAACGAGATTACGCCGGACCGTCGTCGGAGTATGGCTTATAGTAAAATTTTTCCATGTCTTATTGTTAAAGAAAAGAAAATAACAATTTGGCGACCACTTGTTGCAATCTGGCGCTTGCAAATGTTCATTTACTCGTCAGATGGCGCCTATATCAAAATATTACTTTTGGACTCTGTCAAATAAAAAAGGTGAACGGACCACTTTGCATTTTACAATTTCCCGAAACTTTTTACGGTTCACTACGTTTCAAATAGCTTTGATTTTTTAAAAGATCCGATTTATTGAGTCGTCGTAATCTTGGAAAACGAAAACAGAACATGTCTTCGACACTTGTCTTCAATTCTTTTCCTTGCTCCCTTCAGAAAAAACACTTAGCCGATATAAAAATGTTAATTTCGACACTGTCAAAAAAAAAAAAGAAAAACGGACTTTGCATTTATAATTTCCCTAAATTTTTTAAGGTTCACAACGTTTCAAATGGCTTTTACTTTTGAAAAGATCTCGACTTATTGAGTCGCCTTACTCTTGGAGCACGAAAACAGTGCATTGTCCACTTGTCTTCAATTTTTTTCTTCGCCGCCTTGAGGAAGAAAACACTTAAAGGACACAGATACCACAGTCATTTGCATTTTGTCTTTCCAAGAACTGATCGATATGAACAACTTCCTTTTCTTGGAGCTTCTGACAGATGACGACAATGTTCTTTGTTCTATGAATAGAGCCAGGGAATATAATAGCTACAAAACAAAGAAAATTTCACAGGTTTTGCACACGGGGGTAAACCCCAACAGCCTTATCTTAGAGCTTCTGACCAATAACGACAATGTTCTTGGTTCTATAAAGAGGTGAAATTTGAAGAACTTAAAAGCCAGCCGAGAAGAAGCAGTAAGGCAGTGAGAAGTATTTGATTTATGCTGAGATAGTTATTAAACTAATGGGAGCTGCTCCTTTCTCGCTCGAAGGCTTGTTCGCCTACATCTCGGAGACGTTCGCCGCTGGAGTGATCCAGTCTTACCAAGGACAAGTACTTCTAGAGGAAGTTCCATTAGTGCGACGCCAAGATCCCTTGGAGGATTTCAAAAAGTTCAATCGAAATGATGAGATTTTTCAAGAGTACGATCCTCCCTCAGGGGACGACAGTAAAATGGGATGGAAGAGATCTCGCCCGCCAACATGGCGACTGTCGCTTTGGAAAGCCATGAAGCATGCGTTTTGTATTCAAATTCTTGGCGGCGTTGCGTTGGGATCGCTTGCTACTGTAATACTGGTCCTAGATTTGAATACCGTCGCTCTCTGCTATGATATGCAGTCCAAAAACTGGACGGCGATACCTAAAAGAATTCAGGCGGTCATGGTGACAGCTGATTCAACCGAAGCCTACTTGGTTCAACTGTGGTCGTTTCTCGTTGTGTTGACCATGTTTGGTTGGCGTTTGATAAAGGAACTCAATCTACTGTTTCTCAATCTTCTGGGAGCTTTCCTCGACACTTGTTACAGGCTTTATTTACAAGTTTACGGCATTTACAACAAGCCCTGGAGGTCAGTCCCTCTGAACGGCCTGTTTGTTCTCTTGTTGTTGATGAACAGTTTGATCATTGGCAAAGACATAGCTAAGAAAAGCGAAACCGAAAGGAACAAAAGAATAAAGAAAGCGATCAAGGTATCGGCGATGCTGGTAGCTCAGTTTGCTTTTGGAATACCGATCACATATTGTCTCGTGTACTTCCTGATACCCTTGTATGGCGAAGTATCTGAAACCTACAGAGCGATTATAGCCGGGGCATTGCCTCTAGTTACTGCTATACCTAAGGTCATTGTACGCTTGGCGGCGCAAAGAATCGATTTCCTTCATCCAGGAGATTCGCACGTATTGTTAAACGTACTCCACAGCACGACTGCCATAGTTTTTCGCCTTATGCAAGCGGAACTGACCAGCCTCCGACTTTTCATTCTACTCAGCTTCGCGCATGGTGCAATAGACTTGCTGGAAAGGTTGACTATCGTTATTCGCGATTATTTTTGGTACTTTGTTTACAAGAAGCTCAAAAGAGACTGTGGTAAAACCATTTTAAGAGCAAATCAATTTCGCTCGCCGAGGAGCATGCGCTTTGTGGCCGATATGAGCATTCAGATGATCCTCTGCGAATCAACATCATTGATAGCAGCGGTCGGTTTCATTCAGCTTTACAACTTCATGTACAACCGCAATGATGCTTCCTCGACGTCTATCACCCAATTTTTCATTCGCGTCTCCATTGCTATAAGCATCGATTTCTTTTTTAACTCGTTCTCGTTTTGGCTGCAGATGTCCTATTTGAATATCGCAGTGGTGCGCGTCTGGCGCAAGAAATGGCGGAAACATATGCTCGTTGCTTCTATTTTGACTGCAATGACACTGTGTTACTTTACATCTCACTTGTTTGCTGTTGTTAAGGCTAAAAGCACTTCAGGGGTAATAATAGCTAATATCAGTTGCATGGGTCCTTTCTCAAAGTTTTAAAGGGGCCTTGTCACGGTCGTCTAGTTTCTTTTGTTATTGATGCCAGTTACGCTTCCTTTGTCGCTATTGAACTTGAGAAATTACCTGTGAATGACAGAATGACGAAAATGTCTCCCAAGCTTTATATCAAACGTTACAAACAACAGAATGAACTTTGTAAAACGTCTTTATATATTTATTTATTTATTTATTTATTTGGTTTTTACACACATTACATAAAACAGAGAAAAATTTAATTTAATTTATTAATTAATTTTATGTCCTCTTTGGCTACTGCTTTTTGTTTCTTTTGCATTTAAGAATTTTCTAACTTTGAAAACCTGTTTTGAAAAACACCAATTGCAATCTGTTTCCATCTTCTTCGAGTTTGTCCACCCATGCCTCCTTTTTTATTTGCTGTGTTATTTATACCTTCGTTTAATGTTTTGAGCGATTGTTTTTATGTTTCACTCATTTTGGTGGGGATTTCCACTGTTTGAATTTTGATAAATTTCGTGACACAGCTCCTTAAAGTTCAATATTTCCAAGAGATTTTCAAATCAATTTCGCTCGCCAAGGAGCATGCACTTTGTGGCCGATGTGTGCATTTAGATGAATCAACGTCATTGATAGCAGCGGTCGGTTTCATTCAGCTTTTCAACTTCATGTACAACCGTAGCGATGCATCCTCGGCGTCTAGTGGTTTTTGTTACCCAATCTTCCATTCGCGTCTCCATCGCTATTAGCATCGATTTCGTTTTTAACCCCTTCTCGGTTTGGCTGCAGATGTCCTATTTAAACATTGCAGTGGTGCGCGTCTCGAGGAAGAAATGGCGAAAACATATGCTCATTGCTTTCATTTTGACAACAGTGACACTGTGTTACTTTACCACTCACTTATTTGCTGTTGGGAAAGACAAAAACACTTCAGGAGTTATAGCAAAGGGCTTGTCTCAAAGTTTTAAGTTTTTTTGTAGGATTTTTCATGCTACACCCAGACAGTGTGACAGAGTAATGCTGCTCAATCTCATTCATTTGAAAGGTCACACTTAGATTTAATGCTCGAAATTGATGTAGAGTTGCATCGATTAAGTTTGAGTCAGTGTGAGAGAGTGTTTATTTAGTTGAATGTTTACCATAAAGAAAAAAGAGAACGCGTTAGGCGCAGGATGTTACTCGAGGGAAAACTAAATAGTTTTCCGAAATTGGGGGGCCTGCGAATGATCACAAACGCCAGGATATGTAACTAATAAACGCCGGATAGCATAATGTGTCGTTCACTTTCTCAACTTGATATAAAAGGCTAAATATAAGTCAACATTGACGCTTACTTCTCACCTCGGGCAAAATTGTGACTTAGGGGAGGGTCAGGTGGTCGTGAGGCGTAGGATGTTGTTCCAGAAAAAACTAGGAAGTTTTCAGAAATTCCAGGGCTTGCGAAAGATAACAAACGCCAGCAGCATATGAAACTAGCGAAACGATGTGTCGTTCACTTTTTCTACCTGATATAAAAGGATAAAAAATAGTTTTGTTTTTCTAAGACAAAACTCGTAAAAAAAATTGTTTCATAGAAAAGGGGATGTCTCTCCTTCAGAATAAACACAGGAAATGTTGATACAGTGGAAGCTCTCGTGAGCGGACACCCTCGGGACGCGAAAAGATGTCCGTAACTGGACACACAGTATAGGCATGGATTTATTTACAGACTCTGAATCCAGAACCACCTTTTTAAGCTCAGTAAATAATATCATCAGAAGATTCTGCCAATACTTTAATTGTTAAAACAATTATTGGACGAGGTTGAACAAAATATGGTGATTTGTCAGTGGCAAACAGATCATAATTGATCTGCGAGAAGACACTGACAAATCACGATATTTTGCGATAACCGAGTTCAATAATGAATATCTGTCATTTTGCCATTTTCACGCAAAAGTGACCGCAAGAAGGAGAAAAGCGCGCTGCTGTTTACGTATGAGCAGAAGATTATTTGCAGCGAAACACAGTTGGACGACATTGCGCTTGAGCAGACCATTATTTGTAGGCAGGTATTTGCAGGTCACGTGGTGGGCTCTCGGCGATGAAAAAAAAGAAGAACTTGCATCGAATGATAATAGCAGTTATTACAAATTTATAGTGTATCCGATAGGAAGGGGGATAAGTAGGGAAGTAATCTCACTGCATAATCATTGACGTGATTTTTTGAGGCTGGCACAAAGCTGATACCAGTTCCCAGCTGCCAAAAGGCTTCTGAGAAAAACATTGAGCGGGGATTAGCTAAAGAGAAGCTCCATTAGTACTGCGCCTTTCGGTCGCAGAAATAAAATAAAGACACAGCTAAGAAATGCATTTACAGACGCCTTCTCTCGTACGCACATAATGTGTCTTCAAGATTATGCCACGCTAATACCTTATGCCTTTGCCAGAAACAACATTATATTGTTCCTTTTAGCGAATTGTAGCGTGAACTTTTGAACATACCCTTGACATGCGCAGTTGCAAAGCCTTAGAGGGTAACTCGAGCCAGGTATAACCAGTTATGACGTATAATCATTAACTTTTGCTTTTAGTGTAAGTTGATTGAGTTGTGCTCTGAAAAGGTGGCCAAGTTTTGTTGGTTTGAAAGTGATCATTTTCGTGGATTAGGATTGAATTTGAACATGAACCCGTATCGCTACACAATTTAAAGCTCTCTCTGTGCGCGAACCTTCGGTCAGAATTGCCTGGCCAGACCAGAGAAGTCTTCGCAAATGTTATGCACGGAAGTTATGGGTTTCCAGCGAAAACTCACGAAAAACTAGCTTATTAATTTCTTTTTTAACGATGACCGGTCCTCGCTCGTCCGGCTGAACAACTCTGATTTTGTTGAGCGCCCCGTGGTATTTTTCATTCGTAAGATGTTAGGAAAAGATGTTTTACCCACATGTAAAGAGCTTAGTACGGAGACACCATTTTCCCATTTTTTCTGTGCTAGCTCATTTTGTAACTCTTACTTTTGTTGAGCGCCCTGAGACTTAATTCTGTGCTATTTTTCATTCGCAAGATGTAGGTAAAAGACGTTTTACCCACATTTAAAGAGCCTAGTACGGAAACACCATTTTCCCACTTTTTTTCTGGGTTGGCCCATTTTGTAATACGGTTTTCAGATGGGAGGGCACAAAGAGAAACAATATCCTTATAGCTTGAATCAAACTTAGCTCGTGACTCAAAATTGACTTGGGCTCGTTCTACTAAAGTCGTTCTTCCAGGAGATTCGCGCGTGCTTTACAGGCTCATTCCCTTTTCCTGTCTGTTCGTGACAATTTCCAAGATAACAGCATATTTTTAGAGCGTAGTTTTCCGTTGATCTTTAGTTCGTTTTTCATTTCCTTGAGAAAAGATCGATATTAACAAGAATTGTTCGATCACAAAAACATAATTTAGAAACGCACGTGCTTTACGGGCTCATTCCGGTTACGTAATACGTTTCTGTTTGTGGCAAGTTCTAGGATAACAGCATTTTTTAAGAGCGTAGTCTTTACTTCGTTTTCTCCCGTATGGCTTGAATCAAATACAGCTCGTGACTCAAAATTGAATTGGGTTCAATGTACTACTGTTTTCATCTAGGAGAATCTCACGTGCTTTACAAGTTCATTCCGCTTCCTTGCCTAGCATGATTGTGAAGCGTATCTTTTTAATGGTCTTTAGTTCCTTCATTCTCTTGCTTGACAAAAGACCGCCTAAGAATTAAGAATTGATCGATGAAAGTAGTTCAGTTCAGTTCAGTTTTATTTAGCCAGGGTAAATTACAATGCAAGAATACATATAAGAATTGTAAGTTGGCAAGGGAGCCCAGAAGAAACCAGAAGGCTTATGAGGCCTGGGCTCCCCAAAACAACTGAGTCTAGAAGCTGTTGTAAAGCAGATCTGACTCTTCTTGCTTCTATCAGGCCGAGCAGATTGTGCCTCGATTCGCACTAGTTATTAGACAGCTTGTTTAGTTTTTGTTAAGGTTTTTATTATTATATAATGGAAGTTGCTTTATCCTTGCTCGAAGGCATCGTTCTTTACATGGTGGGGACATTTACCGCTGGTGTTATTCAGTCATGTTAAGGACAAGAACTACAACACAATGCATCGTTATTACAAGACCAAGATCCCTTGGAGGACTTTATAAAGTTTAATCGAAATGACGACATTTTTCAAGAATATGACCCACCTGCTAGGGGCAACAGCAAAATGGGATGGAAAAGATCTCGCCCGCCAACATGGCGATTGTCGCTTTAGAAGGCCATGAAGTACGCGTTTTGCATGTAGATTCTCGGCGGCGTTGTGTTGGGTTCACTCGCTATTTCAAGCTTTATTTCAATACTAATTTTAAATTTGAGCAAAACTTTAGACTTCTGCTTTAATGTACAGAAAACTAACTGGACGGTGATTTTCAAGAGATATCAGAGAATGAAAGTGACGGTTTCTATAGTAGAAATCTTCGTGATTCAACTGTGGTCGCTTCTTCTAATGTTGATAATATTTGAAAGGAGTTTGATAAAAAAGCTCAATCTAATCCCACTGAATCTTCTGGGCGCGTCATTCGACGCTTGGTACAGGCTCTATTGTCAGATGTACGGCGTTTACAGAAAATCTTGGATGTCTTACCCACCCAACTGCCTCTTCAGTGTTCTTTTGCTGGCGATGAACAGTCTACTCATTGGCAGAGAAATAGCAAAGAACAGCGAAAGAAACAAAAAAATCAAGAAAATAATCAAGATAATGGCCCTGCTGGTAGCTCAGTTTGCTCTTTAAATCACGATCACTTTTTGTCTTGTGTACGTCCTGGTACATTTGTATGGCGAAGCATCTCAAACCTACAGAGCGATCATAGTTTGGGCTTTGCCCCTAGTATCTGCTATTCGTAAGGTCATCGTACGCCTGGCGGCACAAAGAATCGGTTTTCTTCATCCAGGGGATTCGCACGTGCTGTTAAACGTACTCTTCAGCTCGTCCGCCATCGTTTTTCGCGTTATGCAAGCGGGCCTGTCAAAATTAAACTTTTTACTCTCCTCAGCTCAGCGCATGGTGCAATAGACTTCCTGGAAAGGTTGACTGTCGTTATTCGCGACTGTGTTTTTTACTTTATTTACAAGAAGCTAAAAAGAGACAGGAGAGAATTAATTCTGATATCAAATCAATTTCGCTCGCCAAGCAGCATACGCTTTATGGCCGATATGAGCATTCAGATGGTCCTGAGCGAATCCACGTCATTGATAGCAGCGGTCGGTTTCTTCCGGATTCACAACTTTGTATACAGCGGTCAAAAGGCGTTGTCCGCGATAACCGCATTGAATTTGCTTTTAATTCTTTATCGTTTCGGCTGCAGATGTCCCATATGAATGTTGCCATAGATCGTGTTTTGAAAAGGAGATGGCGGAAACACATGGATATTGCTTTTATTGTGACTGCCCATTGTGAGTGCCAAAACGTCTTAAAATAGCACAGGAAGCAGTGCAAATTGTTCGAAGTTAATCTTAAAGTCTTGACCTAAGTTTTAGCCCACCTTCATCCTATCCGTTCTTAGTCTGCTACACAGTCCTTGTTTGTGTCGTCACGCAACGCTCCTCCCCACAGCTGCTGTGGCGTGGAGTGTTGCGTTACGACACAAAGAACGGCTGTGAAGCAGACTAACCAGTTCTTAGTCATGGAAAAGAAATACTTCAAATTGGTTAATGAATTTCCATGCCCCGGTGCGAGGGCGTAATCCCTTATACAAAACGCATAGGTATATGCGTCGCCAAAGGTCATGGATTTTTAGCCGTTTTAGTCTGGAATTTGATATAGATTTTAACCATTTGGTTTTGAAATAGTGTAGGGTTTTGTTGGAATATTCCTCTTTTTAGAACAGCAGTTCAAGTCTGAAACAGGGTGCGGACCCATAGGGTTCGGACCCACATATAAACGCGCATGATGTACATGGAAACTTTGAAATCTTTCTTATACTTTGGTAAAGAAGAAGCGGTTTGGGGTTTGGATATAATGTGGGTTAAAGTAAACAAATACTTCACTGATACTTTTTCCTTTCGAATGGGTAGTATCTTGTAACGAAACCGGAAGTGCTTATCACGTAAATAAGATGACGCTGGACCGTCGTCGTAGTGGGGCTGTTAGTAAAATTTTTCTGCCTTATTATTAAAGAAAAGGAAAAACAAATTGGCGACCACTTGTTGCTATCTGGCGCCCGATAATGGCGCCTATATCAAAATGATAATTTTGGATCCTGTCAAACAAAAAGATAAACGGACCCCTTTGCATTTTATAATTTCCCGGAATTTTTGTACGGTTCACTATACAGGGGTATCGCGTTTCAAATAGCTTTTATTTTTTTTATAAAGGTCTTGATTTATTGTGTCGCCTTACTCTTGGAACACGAAAACGGTACATATTGTCGTCTTGTCTTCAATTCTTTTCTTTGCTGCCTTGAGGAAAAAACACTTAAAGGACACAAATACCAAGTGAAAGTCTTTCACACTGCGTCTTTCCACTGATCGATATAAACAGCAACCTTGTCTCGGAGCTTCTGACGAGTGGCGACAATGTTCTTGGTTCTATAAAGAGGTGAAATTTGAAGAACTTAAAAGCCAGCCGAGAAGAAGCAGTAAGGCAGTGAGAAGTATTTGATTTTTGCTGAGATAGTTATTAAACTAATGGGAGCTGCTCCTTTCTCGCTCGAAGGCTTGTTCGCCTACATCTCGGAGACGTTCGCCGCTGGAGTGATCCAGTCTTACCAAGGACAAGTACTTCTAGAGGAAGTTCCATTAGTGCGACGCCAAGATCCCTTGGAGGATTTCAAAAAGTTCAATCGAAATGATGAGATTTTTCAAGAGTACGATCCTCCTTCAGGGGACGACAGCAAAATGGGATGGAAGAGATCTCGCCCGCCAACATGGCGACTGTCGCTTTGGAAAGCCATGAAGCATGCATTTTGTATGCAAATTCTTGGTGGCGTTGCGTTGGGATCGCTCGCTATTGTAATACTGGTCCTAGATTTCAATACTGTCGCTCTTTGCTATGATATGCAGTCCAAAAACTGGACGGCGATACCTAAAAGAATTCAGGCGGTCATGGTGACAGCTGATACAACCGAAGCCTACTTGGTTCAACTGTGGCCGTTTCTCGTTGTATTGACAATGTTTGGTTGGCGTTTGATAAAGGAACTCAATCTACTGTTTCTCAATCTTCTGGGCGCTTTCATCGACACTTGTTACAGGCTTTATTTACAAGTTTACGGCATTTACCACAAGCCCTGGAGGTCATTTCCTCTTAACGGCCTTTTTGTTCTCTTGTTGTTGATGAACAGTTTAATCATTGGCAAAGACATAGCTAAGAAAAGCGAAACGGAAAGAAACAAAAGAATCAAGAAAGTGATCAAGGTATCGGCGATGCTGGTAGCTCAGTTTGCTTTTGGAATACCAATCTCATATGTTCTCGTGTACGTCCTGATACCTCTGTATGGCGATGCATCTGAAACCTACAGAGCGATTATAGCCGGGGCATTGCCTCTAGTTACTGCTATACCCAAGGTCATTGTACGCTTGGCGGCGCAAAGAATCGATTTCCTTCATCCAGGAGATTCGCACGTGTTGTTAAACGGACTCTACAGCACGTCTGCCATCGTTTTTCGTGTTATGCAAGCGGACCTGACCAGCCTCCGACTTTTCATTCTCCTCAGCTTTGCACATGGTGCAATAGACTTGCTGGAAAGATTGACTATCGTTATTCGCGATTATTTTTGGTACTTTGTTTACAAGAAGCTCAAAAGAGACAGTAGTGAAACAATTTTACAAGCAAATCAATTTCGCTCGCCAAGGAGCATGCGCTTTGTGGCCGATATGAGCATTCAGATGATCCTTGGCGAATCAACATCTCTGATAGCAGCGGTCGGTTTCATTCAGCTTTACAACTTCATGTACAACCATAGTGATGCTTCCTCGGCATCTACCAACATGGTTTTTATAACCCAATTCTTCATTCGCGTCTCCATTGCTATTAGCATCGATTTCTTTTTTAACTTGTTCTCGTTTTGGCTGCAGATGTCTTATTTAAATATCGCAGTGGTACGCGTCTGGCGCAAGAAATGGCGGAAACATATGCTCATTGCTTTTATTTTGACTGCAATGACACTGTGTTACTTTACATCTCGCTTGTTTGCTGTTGTTAAGGCTAAAAGCACTTCAGGAGTAATAATAGATGATATCAGTTGCAAGGGTCCTTTCTCAAAGTTTTAAAGGGGCGTTGTCACGGTTGTCTAGTTTATTTTGTTATTGATGCCAGTTACGCTTCCTTTGTCGCTATTGAACTTGAGAAATTACCCGTGAATGACAGAATGACAGCTTCGTTTCAAGCAAAATGTCCCCCAAGCTTTATATCAAACGTTACAAAGAACAGAATGAACTTTGAAAAACGTTTTTATATATTTATTTGGTGTTTACACACTTTACATAAAACATAGAAAAATTTAATTTAAATTAATTTTGTGTCCTCTTTGGTTACTGGTTTTTGTTTCTTTTGCATTTAAGAATTTTCTAACTTTGAAAACCTGTTTTCAAAAACACCAATTGCAATCCGTTTCCATCTTCTTCAAGTTTGTCCATCCATGCTTCCTTTTTTATTTGCTGTGTTATTTATACCTTCGTTTAATGTTTTGAGCGGTTATTTTTATGTTTCACTCATTTTGGTGGGGATTTCCACTGTTTGAATTTTGATAAATTTCGTGACACAGCTCCTTAAAGTCCAATATTTCCAAGAGATTTTCAAATCAATTTCGCTCGCCAAGGAGCATGCGCTTTGTGGCCGATGTGTGCCTTTAGGTGCATCAACGTCATTGATAGTAGCGGTCGGTTTCATTCTGCTTACAACTTCATGTACAACCGTAGTGATGCTTCCTCAGCGTCTAGTGGTTTTTGTTACCCAATTTTCCATTCGCGTCTCCATCGCTATTAGCATCGATTTCGTTTTTAACCCCTTCTCGTTTTGGCTGCAGATGTCCTATTTAAACATTGCAGTGGTGCGCGTCTCGAGGAAGAAATGGCGAAAACATATGCTCATTGCTTTCATTTTGACAACAGTGACACTGTGTTACTTTACCGCTCACTTATTTGCTGTTGGGAAAGACAAAAACACTTCAGGAGTTATAGCAAAGGGCTTTTCTCAAAGTTTTAAGTGTTTTTTGTAGGATTTTTCATGCTACACCCAGACAGTGTGACAGAGTAATGCTGCTCAATCTCATTTTGAAAGGTCACACTTGGATTTAATGCTCGAAATTGATGTAGGGTTGCATCGATTAAGTTTTAGTCAGTGTGAGAGAGTGTTTATTTAGTTGAAATGTTTACCATAAAGAAAAAAGAGAACGCATTAGGCGCAGGATGTTACTCGAGGGAAAACTAAATAGTTTTCCGAAATTGGGGGGGCTTGCGAATGATCGTGTAACTAAAAAACGCCGGATGGCATAATGTGTCGTTCACTTTCTCTACTTGATATGAAAGGCTAAATAATAATTTTTTTGTTTTTCTAGGGCAAAAATCGTAAAAAAAAAATCATTTTTTTCATAGAAGCGGGGATGTCTCTCTTTTAGATTAAACACAGGATATGTTGATCTTTTCTTCTTTGTTGTTTTTGTCATTTCAGTGCCAAATATGGCGATGGGAAACGAAACGCCGTATGTATAGGCATGACTTTATTCAGAGGCTTTGAATTCAGAACCACCTTTTTCTACTTACTAGACAATATCATGAGAAGGTTCTGCCAATACTAGCAGTCATAATAAGTTTGAAGTGCGTCCGACGGGAAAGGAGATTATAGGGAGCTTTAGCATCGACGACGGCAACGGCAGCGAAAACGTCAGTTTTAAAATGAATTCCCGTTTTTTCAATCTTTGTTGCATTTATTCCAATTTGCTGAAAATGGCAAGTGTAGGCGAATTTCCCTGGAGTTGATTTCTTGAGAAAAAGGGATTCGTCGTCGCTTGTTTACGTCCTCCATAAAACTTGCAATTACGCATTTTCACGTCGTAGTCGTGCAAGGACGGTAAAGAAATGTACAAAAAAGCGTGATGCACGTGCAAAGTTGTTGTTTTGCGTAATAAACCTGTTGCTTTTTTGACGTCCTGGTTGCCGTCGCCGTAGTCGTTACTAAAGCTCCCTTATATCAGAGAGGTGAACTCAATGCAAAATTTCACTACATAATCATCGACGAGATTTAGAGTGGCCGGCACAAAGGAAATACCAGTTTCTCGCTGTTAGAAAGCCCCTGAGAAGCGAATTGTGCGGGAGAGGGGGGGGGGGGGGCAGATAATGTGGCTTTAAAAACGGAAAAGTTTGACGAGAAACGCCGTTAGGACTGCGCCCTTCGGACGCAAGAATAAATGGAGATATGCGCTAAGAAACGCATTCACAGACGTGTTTACGAGATCACACCATGCTATGCTATGTGACTTTGCCAGAAAACAAACATTAAATATCATTGTTCCTTTTTGTCAGTGCGTGAGGCCTCTTTTCTACTTTTGAAATGTTAAATTGAAGCTGCTTTTCCTGCGAAACGTAGCGTGAACCTATGGAATGAGCATGCCCTTGACTGGTGTTGATGCAAAGATTTGGAGGGTAACTCGAGCCAGATATAGTCACTAATGAACTATAATGATTTACTTTTGCTTTGAGTAAAAATTGATTGAGTGGTGCTTTGAAATAATGGATAAGTGGTCTCAGTTCGAATGTGATAATTATCGAGGATTCAATTTGGATATGAAGGAGAGCAGGGAGAGAAACACAGTTTAAGACATATGGCTATCTATCCTTATGGCTTGAATCAAGCTTAGCTCTGACTCAAACTTGAGTTGGGTTCGTTTTACTACTGTTTTCATCCATGAGAATCGCACGAGCTTTACAGGTCAGCCATTCCGGTTACTTGTCTGTTCGTGACAAGTTTTAAGACAATAGTATATTTTTAGAATGTATTTTTCCATTGATCTTTTGTTCTGTTTTTCCCTCTTGCTTGAGAAAAGGTCGCCGTTAACAACAGTTCTTCGATCAGAAAAACAGAATCTAGACACGCACGTGCTTTACAGGCTCATTCCAGTTACCTGTCTGTTTTTGGCAAGTTTCAAGATAATGGTATATTTTTAGAGCGCAGTTTTACATTTTTGTTTAGTTCGTTTTTTCTCTTTCTTGAGAAAAGGTACTGTTAACAAGAATTGGTCCATCAAAACAACAGATTCTAGAAACTTTTGTAAAACGGGTACCCTTGGTTTTGTTAAGCAAACACCTTACCCTGGTTTGTACGACTTGATAAAGAGCTGATTTGGTTTGTTGAGATATAATATTATTAAAAAATGGGAAGTGCTTTATCCTTGTTCGAAGGCGTCGTTGTTTACATGATGGAGACATTTACCGCTGGAGTTATTCAGTCCTGTCAGGGACAAGAACAACACAACGTATCGTTATTGCAAGACCAAAATCCCCTGGAGGATTTTAGAACATTTGATCGAAACGACGAGATTTTTCAAGAATATGACCCACCTCCTGGGGACGACAGCAAAATGGGATGGAAAAGATCTCGTCCTACCCGGCTAATGTCGCTGTGGAAGGCCATGAATTGCGCATTTTGCATTCAGATTCTTGGCGGCGTTGCGTTGGGGTCGCTTGCAATTTTAATACTGATTATAAATTTTAACACTGTAGATCTTTGCTATGATCTGCAACGAAGCAACTGGACATCGCTTCCTAAGAGATATCAGTTAATTATACTGACAGTTGCTACCTCAGAAGCCTACGTGATACAGCTTTGGACTTTTCTTGTTGTGTTAACGATGTTTGACTGGAGTTTAATAAAGAAACTCAATCTATTGACACTGAATCTTCTGTGCGCGTTCTTGGACACATGTTACAGGCTTTATTTACAGGTGTACGGCGTGTATAGGAGTCCTTGGATGCCTTACCCGCTTAACGGCCTCTTTGTTTTTATGTTGGTGATGAACGGTTTTCTCATTGGCAGGGAAATAGCGAACAACAGCGAAAACGAAAGGAAAACAAGAATGAAAAAAGCGATTAAGGTATCAGTAATACTGCTCTCTCAGTTTGCATTTGGGCTTCCGATCACACTAAGTGTCGTGCGTGTCCTAATACCCTTGTATGGCAAAGTATCTGAAACCTACAGAGCGATTATAGCCGGGGCGTTGCCTCTGGTAACTGCTATACCAAAGGTCATTGTACGCTTGGCGGCGCAAAGAATCGGTTTCCTTCATCCAGGAGATGCGCACGTGCTGTTAATCGTACTCTTCAGCGTTTCCGCCATCGTTTTTCGCGTTATGCAAGCGGAACTGAACCGCATTGAACTTTACATCATTCTCAGCTTCGCGCATGGTGCGATAGACTTGCTGGAAAGGTTGACTATCGTTATTCGCGATTATGTTTGGTACTTCATTTACAAGAAGCTCAAAAGAGACAAGAGGGAAACCATTGTGAAAGCAAATCAATTTCGCTCGCCAAGGAGCATGCGCTTTGTGGCCGATATGAGCATTCAGATGATCTTGGGCGAATCCACGTCATTGATAGCAGCGGTCGGTGTCATCCAGCTTTACAACTTCTTGTATAACGGTAAAGATACTTCGTCCGAAATCGCCGAATTTTTTAAGCGCGTCTCCATTGCTCTTAGCATCGACTTTGCTTTTAATTCTTTATCGTTTTGGCTGCAGATGTCCTATATGAATGTTGCCGTGGTTCGCGTTTGGAGGAAGAAGTGACGGAAACACATGTTCATTGCTTTTATTTTGATTACCGTGACAATGTTTTATTTTTCTGGTGACTTTTTTTTTCTTGTGAGAGCCAAAAACACTTCAAAAGCCACGAATTGCACGGAACCGTTCTCAAAGTTTTGAACATAGTTAGTGTAGGAGACCGGTTATGAAAAGTGGAAAACATCTTGCCGTGGATTCCGGAATCCAGGTACTGGATTCCGGATTCTCGGTCAGTGGAACTTGGATTCCCTTCATTAGTGGTATTCCGGATTCCAAAGCCCAGGATTCCGGATTCAACAAGCAAACTTTTCTTGGATTCCGGAATCCTTAAAAATGCGAGAAATTACACCCTTAACTTGCATGCTTTCAAATGGTGAAACTAGTCTGCTAAAAACTCACGATTTTGCCGAACTGTTTTCGATCGCTCACATTAGCAGCAGGGTCATTTTTATGCAGGTTAGCGACAATTAGCGACAAAATTTGCTTTTTTTTACGTTTAACTGCGAGAAATGTGTATCCTTCCTTTACTTCCAATCTTGCAAGTGGGTTGTAAAGTGGTTTATTGGAAGGACCAGCCAGTTAAGATAAGAGTTTTGCTTATTTTAAGCTTTTTTGTTCGTTTGAGTGCCGGCGTAAGCAGTACACTTTTTTACAGTGTTTGCTGCGATATCAATCACGTGAAACAGTGTTTCCTCCGAAGTACAACATGAGACGCGGTATTTTCTCTGATATCAAACACGAGACACAGTATTTCCTCCGATATCAAACACGAGACACAGTATTTCCTCCGACATCAAACACGAGACACAAGTGTTTCCACTGATATCAAACACGAGTCACAATTGTTTCACCGATATCAAACACGCGCAATATACTGTTTCCTCCGTCATCCAAACAGCAACAACTGGGTTGAAATCAAGGGGTGCCGTCGAGATTTTTTTAAAACTTCCTTAAGGAATTTAGACATAGCTTTTGGGAAATTTAGATATAGTTTCTAAAATTATCAATAATTCTTGAGAAACATTTAAAGCATTCAAGTTCGCGAATTAAATAGTTATCAAGATCCAATTTCTAAACCTTCTCTAAGGAGGTGATTTCCCTTGTTTTCTCTTCATGAAATGCTAAAAGCAAGAGAGAATGAATAAACGATCAGAGGAGTTGGATCAAGGTGTTTTTAACCTGAAAAAGCACAAAACGGGGAGTTTTTGGGCGGCTTGAAAAGCTACCGTTGAAGACGAGAAGATCTTTTCATTTTACGAATAATCCTTTTTTTTTTCTGAGAAAACCGGAGCTAAAAGCAGAACCGTGTTTCATCAGATTTAGAAACACTAATGAATGAAACATATACTTTCTTAGGTATTTACTCTGTGAATTGTGTATGAGTTTTTGAAGAAGTGTTAGTTTTGGATGTATCTTGTTGGAGTGCTTTTAAGAAGAGTACTTAGTTAATTACAACTGAGGTGTTCTGATGTCAAGAATATTTGGGCAGTATTATCAAGAACATGAAAGCAGTGTCAGTTTGAGAGTTTCATTGATATCGGTATGAATGTATTGTTTTTATTTAGAGTGTTTAATAGATATTGCCTGCAATATGCTTATTTTTAATAAGTGAGGTAAAATATTTAAATAAAAACGTCTTCTTTGTATTGAACAAGGTTGTAGAAATCGTGTTCAGTAAAATGAAATTACCTCGTAATATATTTTTCTTCCTTCCTCTTTTTCTATCTTCCTTTCTTAGTCTTGTAGCAGGTACATTGCGCATTGCATGAGATTAAAAGCCGAGGGGACTGAAGCGTGTACGTTTTTTTTTTATTCAAAATACAATTTTTTATCATAGAATGGTAAAACCGTTCTGCATTTACACCCTCAAGTTATCAGAGGGTGTTTACCCTCGGGTGATCTTGTAGTTATTGCTGGTTTTGTTATTTACAGCCTTTTGTGCCTTGTAGTGCGGAAAGAATTGGAGTTCTGATATGTACTGTTAATGTCTGCTTAAATGACAAATAGAAACCTTAGCGTCCGAGGACACTTGATGCAACGTTGATCTTTCCTACTATTATACTCACATGGACTCATGACCGAGGGAGGATTGTGTGACGTCTGCTTTTAAGTTATATCGAATATGCTTCGTAAAGAAAAAGTACGGCAAAGTTTCATCACAAAAATGGGATGTATATTCACCAAGTCAGCTTTTCGTTGTAAGCATTAATTCGGCCATATGCTTTAACTTTATTCAAATAAACACAATAAAAGATCCTTTTTGAAGTTTATGATTTCCCGGAATTGTTTACTTTTGTTACTGTCAAAAAGTACAGGTCATTTTTTTCGATTACTCGTTCGTATCGCGTTTTAAATAATTCGTATTTTTTAAGGATTTCGATTACTCGAGCCGCCGTACTATTTGAGTACGGTCTTAAACTCTTCTCCTCGCTACCTTGAAGGGAAAAACTTTTAAAACGTCAAAAATCCTAAATTTATGCGCATAACTCTTTCCGAGAATTGATCGATCACGAAGAAAAGACGTTAAGTCAAATGGCGAGTGTTCTATATAAGTAAACAACACACAGCTATGCGATTTCAGTTTCAGGAACTCAAAAGCCAGCGTGGAAGCAGAGGAGCACTTGGAAGTTTTCGCTATTCACTTGAGGGAATTATAAGCAATGGCAGCGACTCCATTCTCGCTCGAAGGCTTGTTTTTGTACTTCGCGGAGACGTTCACCGCTGGGGTGATTCAGTCTTATCAAGGTCAACAACAACTCAATGCACCGTTATTACATGGCCAAGACCCGCTGGAGGATTTTAAAAAGTTTAATCGAAACGACGAGATTTTTCAAGAATATGACCCCCCTCCTGGGTACGACAGCAAAATGGGATGGAAAATATCTCGTCCAACACGACTAAAGTCGCTATGGAAAGGCATGAAGTATGCATTTCACATTCAGTTTCTTGGAGGCGTTGCGTTGGGGTCTCTCGCCTTTTCAATACTTATTTTGAATTTAAACACTATAGATATTTGCTTTGATGTGCAATACCCTCACTGGACGGCGGTTTCCAAGAAATATCAGAGAATGATAGTAACATTTTCTATAATAGAATCCTTCGTGATTCAGCTGTGGACTTTTCTTGTTGTGTTGACAATGTTTGAGTGGCGTTTGATAAAGAAACTCAATCTACTGACGTTGAATCTTCTGGGCGCGCTGTTGGACCCGTGTATCAGGCTGTATGCTCGCTTATACGGCGTGTTCAGAAAGCCTTGGATGTCGTACCCGTGTAACGGTCTCTTTGTTCTCATATTAGTGACAAACAGTTTAATCATAGGCAGAGAAATAGCGAAGAGCAGCGAAACGGAAAGGAACAAAATTAAAAAAACGATCCAGGTATTGGCCATGCTGATAGCTCAGTTTGCCTTTGGAATCCCGATCACATTTGGTCTCGTGTACGTTCTGATACCTTTGTATGGCGAAGCATCCGAAACCTACAGAGCGGTCATAGCCGGAGCAGTGCCTCTAGCAACTGCTATTCCAAAGGTCATTGTACGCTTGGCGGCGCAAAGAATCGATTTCCTTCGTCCAGGCGATTCGCACGTGCTGTTAATCGTACTCTACAGCGCCTCCGCCATCGTTTTTCGCGTTATGCAAGCGGAACTGAACAGCCTTAAACTTTACATTATTCTTAGCTTCGCGCATGGTGCGATAGACTTGCTGGAAAGGTTGACTATCGTTATTCGCGATTATATTTGGTACTTCATTTACAAGAAGCTCAAAAGAGACGGGAGAGAATTAATTTTGAAGGCAAATCAATTTCGCTCGCCAAGGAGCATGCGCTTTGTGGCCGATATGAGCATTCAGATGATCTTGGGCGAATCCACGTCATTGATAGCAGCGGTCGGTTTCCTTCAGCTTTACAACGTCATGTATAACGGTAGAGATACTTTGTCAGGAATAAATGAATTTTTGATTCGTGTCTCCATTGCTCTTAGCATCGACTTCGCCTTTAATTCTTTATCGTTTTGGCTTCAGATGTCCTATTTAAATATCGCAGTGGTGCGCGTCTGGAGGAAGAAATGGCGGAAACACATGCTCATTGGTTTCATTGTAACTGCCTTGACTATGCTTTATTTTACCAGTCGCTTGTTATCTATTGTGAGTGCCAACAACTCGTCAAACGGCGCAATAAACAATTCCAATTGTTCGGAGCGCATTTTACAGTCTTAAAGGGCTAATGTCACGAGGATGCACAAGGATACCCATATACACAAAACGTTCCTGTAGAGTTATAAAGAAAATCAAACAAATTTCATCAGGAAGCGTTAACCATTTTGGTGATCTTGGCTGGCATAGCTTTAAAACTTGGCCCAATTTTTCCAAGTTTCTACCCATGTCCATCCTTTCCTTCTGTAACAGGAGACAACAGGAATCAGTTTCAATGCCTACATATAGTCTTAAAAAACAAATCTGGAGCATTTATTCTTGGAATTCAAATGATGCCAAGACACGTCTTAGCTTTTTTGAAAAATTGCAAATAGTGCGGCGACATAGCCTCTAAACCTGAGACAATTTATTTATCTTTTATTAGTGTTTGGGCTTATGGTATCGTTGTTTTGGGTTATAACATTTTATTACTATAGCTTATACATTATCCTGTCGTCTTGTACTTACTATTACTTACTAGTAGATAACACGTCGAACAGTATTTAACAATCTACCAGAAACTATTAGAAACTGTAAAGATTACAGAACCTTTTTAAGACTTTCATGGAATTTTTTAAGTAACAGAGTACAGAGTGATTAGTTAGTTTTACTGTAATTTCGAATCTGTTAATCCTGCTTCTACTTTTAATTGTATATTGCATAATTTGTAAATAACTTAATTTGATTTATTTTTTAATTGTAATTGATCCAATTCAATAGGGAAGAGCCACCCAGTGGTATTTGTCCGATATGTTTTCCGCGAAGATTCGTTATGTTTAACAGTGATCGGCCGAAGACTACAGTAGCTGTAACCATCAGTATGCACGTACTCGCTCGAATACCTAGTTTTGTCAGTGAATAAGGAACTACTCACCATGAATTGAAGTTCGTAATGGAAATCCTAGCCACAGAAACTGCTCAAATTTTATCTGTGCTGTAACCGTTTTGTTTACAAAAGCACCAATGATGGGGCGGAAACAGTCGGAAGGCGAACGTGATCTTGGGTGTCCTGTTGTATCTTTTCCAACAAACTGTGTGACCAACACTAAGAACTAACGCCACGTTTTATTGGTCCTATTAGGTGACCCGATTTATTATGGAAGAGGTGCAACCCGCTTTAGAGCCGTTTAAATCACAACTGGATAGCAAGTCTTCCATTGATGTGTAGGGTGGTATTTACGAGAGACCTGAAGTTACACGTGGATAATTAATCAAAAAGAAGGCAAGATCTCAAACCAAGAAATATTTCAAAAGCAAGTACGTTGAACTTAAAACAAACATTTATGGAACTTTCAAAGAACGCCGATTACTCAAATATCTCAGAACTGTTTTGAATTTAACAATAACCACCTTTAGATTTAACAACGAAATCGAGTTACGAGTGCTTCTTTGAAATTTCAAGCTCAATGTTTCCCGCGAACTTTTTCGTGTTGCTTACTAATACACAAATCACCCCAGCCGGCGAGCAAGCTCTCCATATCGTGCAAATCACATTCGCGAGAGGAGACACGCGACTCGCTCGCGTGCCCTCGCGTGGCTCGCTTCGCTCGCCCAGATAGGAGAGCTTGCTCGCAGGCGAAAATCACCCTTCCAGCAAAGCCTTTCGACCGCTTGCTCGATTTTGCCGAAGTCGAGAAGGTCTCTGTGTGAATCGTGTTAAATCGTTGCTGAGGATGCGCGGTTTGTTGCTAGGATACAGTTTCGAACCCAGTTCTAATAGCCGTGCGCTTGGTTCAGCGGGCTCAAATTGAGACCACCTTTTTTTCAATAAACGGATACTTGCACTGGAAAAACCAGTTTGTCGAGAGAAGACAAGATTGACTAGTCTAGACCTTCGGGCTGCGGCGATTTCAAAGACTTGGAAAGATTCAGGCAGAACCTCCTTTTGTCCTCGATCAAGCTCTGCTCGCGGGGTACACGTAAATAAGCACAGGGAATAAGATTGGTGTGATAAGTTATTAGGGAAAGGTACACTAGTTCTTTTCTCTTTTTTGTTTTCCTTTCTTAGTTTTTTAACACGTCAAAGCTTATTGGCATTTATTCAGGGTTCGTACAGAGTCTTGAATTCTTAAAAAAGTCTTGAAATTTGCTCAGACCTGGAAAGAGTCTGGAAAAATAGTGTAAAAAGCCTTGAGGTTTTTTTTAAACTACAAAAAGTGCTTTATAAGTATTTTTTTCCGTTTTTGGTTAAATCTTATTCAATCTTAGCCGCATGTTTGCAGTGCACCACGAAAAAAGCTTTGTTCCTGCACTTTTTAAGGTCTCTGTTGATCACTGGTTGATAAGCGTGAGTCTGGAGAAAGAAACTATTGTTTTGAAAAAAATCTGGAAAAAGTCTTGAATTTTGGATCTACAAATTTGTACGAACCATGTTTATTAATAACAGACTGAAAGCAAACGTACTTTCATTTGCTCTAAAGCACAATTTATTTGCGCAGATTGATGATAACGTAACTTAGTACTAGTAAATTAATAAAAGCTGCGTTTATACAAACGACAAGTTAACTGCTGAGTTATTCTGTGTAAAATTTCAATTATAGCCACTGAGGATAATAGTGGTAAAGATGATAGACATTCAACTCTGTCTAAGACAGCATTATTGGACCAATGCTAATTTTCAGTCCTAGATAGTGTCCCGAATAAGAAGATAAGAAGATTTAGCAAAGACAACGCGACTTCTTATAAGAACACAAAAGCACGCAAAGGACTAAACACGACTTCCAGTTTGCCGATCTGCTATTGGTCAACTCGGTTATAGATCTGCGCGCGCCTACTACGTCACTGTCTTCACGCTGCCTTTGTTTAATTGCCTGGCCCCAGTTGTTCAAACGTTGCATAGCACTATGCAGTGGATAAAACACAATCCAGCGGGCAAGTGTTTGGAAAAGCACTTGCGCCATGTACTGGATAGAGAGCTATCCATTGGATAGCTTTATCCAGCTTTTAAGCAACTTGGACCTGTTGTCTAAAGACAAGAAACCGTAAACTTCTTTATAAAGGTCTTTATGGTCTCTTGCTAAAGAACAACAGGAACCAACACTCATTGTCATTTTTAAGAAGATGACTGTGAAATTAATGGGTCTGTTAAATAGATGTGACCGTATTTTTACAGTATATATAAATAGAAAACAGTACAAGTCACGTTCATGTGTCTTTATCATTGCTTTCCTCCTCTTCTGGTATGGTTGTGTTAGATTCTGTTGCCTCTTTGTCGCATTTGAAGAAGTCAACAAACTCCTCCCAGGAAAGTTGTCCATCTGCATTTTTGTCAAACATGCTGATAAGTTCTTCTGCCTCCTCTCGGCTCAGTTTCTCACCGCTGTTGCAAACCACGTAAAGTAGCTCATCTGGGGATATATAACCGTTGCCATCACGGTCGAACTTCCTGTAAAATAACGGCGTCATTGTCAATTAATTTCCAATCTCGTACCTAGAGTCCTCGGGCTCTTTGGTCAGCAGGTGGTCGCCAGAGGGGTAGGTACTTCATATATGATTCCTATAGTGTACCGAGATATAGAGAATCTATATCTCGGTACATTGTAGGAATCATATATGAGGAACCTACCGCCAGGAGAAGACCACCCGCTGACCAAAAAGCCCGAGGTTTCTGGGTACCGGCGGAATTGATCAATTTCGTCCTTGAAGCTTTCTCTGCTAAGTAGGTGGGGCACCCTGTGAAAAGGTTTGTAATATCAAGGAGTAAAAGACTGTTTACAGCCAAGCAAACTGTAACGAACGCGATATGAGCATGAAGTGCGATGGCAAGCAATCTCGCCTCCAGAGCTTTCGTTACTCTTGTCCCATGGAAGGTGCTTGTTGCTGATGACCAAAAGGGTAGTGACCTCTTGGAACGAGATCAGAGAGCTTACTAGAAAATGACGACGGCGAGGGGGAAAAAAACAGCGAAGAGCAATAGGTTTAAAATAAAAACAACAACTCTGCGTCACCATTTTTTGTACATTTCTTTACCGTCGGTGTACGACGACGGCTTGAAACGTCCTAATTTTACGGTGTTTTGTTGTGGACGGCAACACAAGACAACTACCTTCTTTTCCTTTACCTAAATTTCGATACAGTCCTTTATGATTCAACTCCCGAAATATTTCTCCACCATTTGACGAATTGAACGAGATGGAGTAAGCGCGATCACTGATAAAGTTTGAAGCAGCGTGCATTCAGTTTTTAAATGACGTTTTCGTAGCCCTCACTGTCGTTGTTGCTCAAGCTCCCTGTCTATTGGCGAAAGACTGCGAGAGATGGGAACAGAAAGAAAAGCGAGAAGCACTCCTTCAGTTAGTCTGCGAGCAAGCTTTCCTGATTCGGCGTGACGGTCATTAGTGCTGTCATCGAATTTAAAGCAAAGAAACTGTAAAGAGTGATTTACTGAAAATTTTGTCCGCAGGCTTCTCTAACAACTGGCCCTTAGGCTGGGGTTGTTAACTTACAAAGTTTCGATGGCAGTAACGCACGCGCCTTAAGATAGCTGCTTTTTCGAACCTTTGCTAGCTGCACACTTAGCCGTTATCATAGCCTCCCTCTATCAACATAAGTAAGTATAACAAGTAAACTAAAAGCCTTAACAAATCTGAACCCTTTTTTCACTTTATTTACGAATTAAAAAGACTGTCCGTGAATTGTAAAACCCTTGATTTCAGATATGGTATACGTCAAAACATAGACATTAAAAGTTTTAAACCTTTACTTTAAAAAACGGAACAGCAGCCATTGTGTTGACTATGAGGTGGTGATCTCTAGTCAGTGCGGAAATTTTCCCCAGCCGGCTCGAGTGCCCTTCAGTTTATATCGTTAAATACGTAGAATGAGACAAAAACCGAAAACCATAAAATTCGATCTCAAAGAAGCTCGAAGCCTTGAGTATATTCAATATAATTAGAATTTCACTGTATATTTACATAGATTGGCAAGTTCACTGTTTATAGATTATTTTTCTCAAGCTCTTCTTTGGACAGACTTATCAATTAACACATTAATAATTTACAATTCAAAGGAACTTGCAGGCAGGTGGAAAATGACAAATCAGATATTAGGCCGAGCCTCAGGACGAAAACAACTCTCACTTTGGATATTCGCTCAAGGCTCATTTTAGTTTAAAATATCATAAATACCACCGCGAAAAAAAAATTCATTCCCATTTTTTTCAGTTTTTATTAGAAGTTGCAATTTCCTTAATGTCTAACGGAAACAGCTTTTTACCGAAGACCTTTTTAAGGATACGTGCATGAGGCGAGCGAAATATCGTCAGAGCTAAACTTTATTTTATCTTCAGATGAAAGAGGTTTCATGCAAAAATGGCTTAACCTGGAGTACAAAGCGAGAGTTTCTAACATATATTTGAAGCATTTTGGTCGTTTTTCTAGTTAGCGTTCACATTCTATTCATGCCAGTTAATTTGCAAAGCCGAACAAAGGTGTTAAAACGCTAGCCCGAAAATTAACGCCTAACGAAAACTTACAGCTGATCGATTGAGAGTGTAGCTTATACGTCTGTGTTTCGCCGTTAAAAGGTACCAAACTGTGGCGATGTCCAAGTGTTTATATTATGTATGGATTCAACGAAATAAAACACACAAACTCAAAAAAGCAGACATAAACATCTGACTTTATCCTCACAGGTGAAAGTAGTAAGTTTGCATAGAAAATTTATTCGTATTTGTTTTAAATTTTTTTCGTTGCTTAGCAAAAGTGTATATTTGTCACACGAGTGAGTGCAATATAAAGTGGTGATAAATGTTAAAAGGAAGTGGCAAAAAGAGAAAAAACTCGAAGAATATCACATTTTTCTGACCTAGCGTGAAATTTGTTTAATTTACTAATCCAACGTTTATTTCAATCGTAACATTAGAAAGAGAAATCTTTATGGATATTAGAAAGACAAAAAAATAATAATTTGAGGACACGGTCATAAATTTCCAGATATGTTATAAGTTTTAATATTTTAAGTATTGAAACTACAGCGTTTGCATTCTCAAATTTAACTTGAAAGTTCGTGCAAGGCTATGTCTACACAGCCTGGTGGGTGAAATTAATATGTTGACCACCGCGACAGAAATAACTTATCTCGATTCATTATTCCGAATTTCCTTGAGGCTTTTTCTTGCGTGTATATTTTTTCTTTCTTCGAATGTTTTAATTTCGTTTCCTCTGCCGCTGACAAGAATAACCTTTTATCAAAAGGCTGCAAGAGAGGCTGAATTTGAATCTGAAATGGGTTGTGGAAGAATAACCTTTTTATAGTCTCATCTTGAAGTCTGCGGCTTAATTCTCGATTACTTTGCAAATTTTAATGAGGCATGGCTAATTTTAGTTCGATAATTCGACTGCAGCGAAGAGACGAATAAGCAGAACAAAAAAATAGTCTGAAAAGTAAGATATATTACATGAGCAGTCATTTCTCCTTTAGAAAAAAAAACTGAAAAGAACCTAGCAGAATTGTTACTTGAAAAACTATGGGAAAAGGCTGGAGGAAGCAGCCTTTAAGTGCTTTTTAGTTGTCAGATAGATTTATTTAGGGAAGTGGACTTTATTTATAGTCATCGGTCAAAGACACATGCTAGCTAGTGGTCGTGTTTTTGCTTTTAGTTTTTCATCATGGGAGACAATTTATTCAAAATATTCATGATCTTTTGCTAGTTATCAATACAATCTTCCTGACAAACTAAATATTATGCAGAGCACAAATTCAAAGCGTTGCAAGACATTGAATAAAGGTGGGTAAAAGCAGAAATTATGGCGCACTTACTTGAACGCCTCGCGGAGAGATTCATCAGCGTCCTCCTTCCTCGTATCTTCAAACTTCTCCATCATGACCACGAATTCATCGAAATTAATTTTATCCTTCTCCTCCTTATTGGCCGCCTTAAGAACTTGATCGACATGACTGCTGGTCGGGTTGTAGCCAAGGGATCGCACCGCCGTTGGAAAATCAACGAAGCTTATTTCACCAGTGCGGTTGAGATCAAACACGTCGAAAGCGCGCCTTAAAGACTGTGCGTCTGGCGATGAAGCCGCGGCCATGTTTAAGCGCAACCCGGTTACTGAAATATTCTCTCGCTGTAAGTTGAGCTCTAAGAGGCAAGCGCAAAAAGCCCACAAAACCAGCTGGACTTCAGGCCTTGTAATTCATGGCTGACAACGTTTACAATACATAATTTCCCTCCTGAAAATCCAGCCAGATGATTGGCTGTTTAGTTCGTGCCAACCGCTTTGAAAACGCTTTTGGATCTGTAACAGTGAAGGGCGGAAAGATCTGGTGACGAATTTGGTTGGTGGAGAATAATTATATACTCTTGATTTGCATAAGAACACTGAAAATAAAACAGACTGATATCTACGATAATCCAAAGACGAGTGAGATTCTAGTGAACAACAGCTTTGTCACGATTAAAAATAGCTTTTTGCATTTACCATTTTAACTCGTCACGTATAATAAGTACTAATTGGGAAGAAATTAGCATAAGCAAACAAAGTTTCATTTCGTCGCCATTCAGATTTAGGTAACCGGAGCTGAATGTTTACAATTTAAGCCAAAACATTTCGTTGTGAGAATATTCCGACTTAAGAGTGATCAATATATCCAGTTTGCTCACTCCGTAAGTTGAAGTTTGCCGTTTCTGTGGCGTTGGTCGTTGAACAGAAGCATCCCCCCTTTTAATTGAGACAAAATTAAACTTTGAATAGTAGGACCTCGATATAACGAACCCCTATATAACGAAGTCCTCGGTGTAACGAACGATTTTCTTTACGCCAGTAATAAAGTATATGGAAGTGAACCTCCGTGTAACGAAACCTCGTTATAGTGAACAGATTTTGCAAGCCCCTTGTGCCTTCGTTATATCGAGGTTCCACTGAACTTGTTGATGAAACCATTTGGCTCGTGATTTTATCAAAGTTTAGATAAAGGAATCTCCAAGGCTCCATAGCTCTTGCGCCGGCACAAAAACCTTCCCTGACAGGGCTTCCGTTCTCACATAAGAACGGTGATTTCGGTGCGATTCCTGTAACGAAGCGAAAGTGCGCCGTGCCGATCTGAGTGTCTGTAAAACGAGGACCGGATACCTGCAGATGGCGGATGCGGATGGAAAAATGAGGATTGAAACATCCGGATAACCAAAAAAACCATCACTAATTTCATTTTTGAAATAACAAATTAAAATTCCCTAAATTAAAAAATGAAAAAAATGAAAGAAAACAAAACCAAAAAATAGGGTGAACTGCGCGAGAAAATCGTTGCGCGATGGTTCGCCTATTTCGTGCTTGCCTCGTTGTTAGCCCTGTTGCTCCCCACCCCCCTCCACGAAGGAGCCCGATCTCAGGCTGTCAATGCAAATCAACGCTCGCATTCATGGAAATCTGTAAAACCGGAAAAGACCCGGAACACCATCGGAACTACCCGGAATACCCCGGAACACCCCCCTTACAGGCCGGAACCCCCCAGAACACCCTTAAAGACAAAAGTTAGGCCAAAAAAAATACAAAACCAAGAAAACTATAATATCATCAATGAATCAATCCAATCGACTCCCGATAGCTCGAACCCTCGTTAAATCGAACCTCGCAATAACTAAAACCAAAATCGATTTGACCTGAATTTCCTTCAAACATTTACTGTAACTGTACCCTCGATAACTCGAACCTCCCGCTAACTCGAAGTAATTTTTGGTTCCCTTCAGATCATTTCTATATAATTTTATCCTCGATAACTCGAACCATACCTAGCTAGTCGACAAAAAAAAATGTACTGTAGTCCGAAACATTGCATTTTTTTCAAAGCAACCGTTTTTTTTTTTTTTTCTTTTAAACTTTTTCGTCAGTTCAGTTCAATTACAGTGCTGCCAGCCCTGTACATTAATTAATCAAGCTTTGTTCAGGATCCATGAGGTAAGGGGCGCTTTCTACTCAACAAAAATTCAGGTTTGAAATTTCGGAAATTTCCTGGCCCAATGGAGATGTATAGAGTGTTTTCACTCACGTGGCCAGCATCTATGTAAATTTATTGGAACAAAAGAAAGCGTTTGCATAAGAAAAGAGTTCAACTCCCGGAGGACTGGTTTGGGACACCAACATGGCCGCCGTTTTGTTGTTTTGGTACACCAATATGGCCGCAGTGACGTCATCTGAAAACACACCGCACGTTTAGTTAAAGATAGGTACTGGGGACAACAATATTGTCAAATGGGAAGGAGAATTTCGCTCTATTATTTCGCTCCGACCGACCGACCGAAGTGACCAGACCGGTCAAAGTGGACCACCTTCAAAGCTGGTCCCGAATATTCCGGTCGGACTAAATCGAAATGGTCTGTTCCATTTGATGTACCAACCGAACATTTCCAGAATTTTAGGTTGAATGGAAAGCACCCAAGGTGTGTATGATACTTTTTTATGTTCCCTCCCCCATCCATTTGTTTATTTCCTTATTTCCGGTTATTTGCTTCGAACTCCCGATAACTCGAATTTTTTTCGATTTCCCTGGAAGCTTTTTGCCGGGACTCGACTTTAAATATGTTTTTTGTAACTGGAAAACAGCGATTGGGTCACATTGACGAATCCACACTACTAACGATCTCTGAAGATTTTAAGAAGTAGTCCCAGTTGCCTTTGCATGAATACTTACTAGCCTTTTGTCTGAAACATAGCGGAAAAAGCCTCTACTGAAGTCGGAAAAAAAAAATAAACCAAATAAATGAAAGTCAAAGATTTAAATTAGCAAAGCAGATAGCCCATATGGGACTTACAATATTTATTTCCACAAAATATCTCCTATACCAGCTCCTGCTTCTGGCTCCTACCAAATTTGATGTCTACCTTATTCCAGGAGTATAACATACGAATTTTTTTTTTTAAATTATTATTATTATTCTTTTCCATACCTCCAAATAACTGGGTGACTTGGTGTAAGAGCGAAAAAGTTTCAAAGGACGCAAAGTCTTTTTTTTCGGCGACGTTTTCACGTCGCGGCGGCCATTGGTGGTCAATAACGAAAGCATTTCTCCCCTCTGGAAACTAAACTCCATTTTCATGTAAATTCTTCGAGAAAAAAATTTATTGTTTCGACCCCCAACATGTCCGCCTTTTCACGTGGTTGGAAACCAAGAATCCTGTATAGTTTCAACCTAGCCATTCTTTTCTTCATTGTCGCGACAGCTCAGTGATCAGCTCCACTACAAATCTTTTTGCGTTTACAATGGCAGCTTATAGCTGCCGAAAAAAAAGAATCCTTCTTGTCTTCGGAGATTTCTACGAGGATCCCGGCTTCTTAGCACCTTGGGTCTCAGTTTGGCCTGACGATAAGGTGGTTCCATGCTAGTTTGAATATCATAACAACGTCAAGCCTGAATTTTAAAACACCCTCTCATATAAATAAATTAAAGCATTCGTCCATCGCCCCACTCAAAAACTAGTTACAAACGTCTTTACTGACGGGGTATCGAACGCTTTTTCAAAAGCTTTTCCAATTGTACCGTCATGATGCTTTTTGCCCCTTGTTAGCTTTTAGGAATCCGGAATCTGGCTAACGATTGAAATCCGAAAACAAGAAATCTAGAATCTGTTATCTGGAATTCAGAACCCACATTGAGGAATCCAGAATCCAAGACAGCACACGCGATCCTGTCTATTTTGGGAAAGATAAAAGCACGTAGCGGAGCACAGTGGGTAATAAAATTTGGTTATCCATGCATCCAAGAAATTTTGGTCGTAACAAAATCGTCAGTCCGCACGTCATTCTAGTCTGCCCGTTCATATTAGGGACTTTATGATCCAACGACGCGGACGGCAAAGAGAACGTAAAAAAAAACAATAGGTTTTGTAAGCAAAACAAAACTTTACACGTGCATCACGCTTTTTTGCACATTTCTTTGCCCGTTTTTGCACGACTGCAATATAAACAAGCAACCACGAAATTTTATTTCTCTTTTTGAACTTGCATATGATCCCTAGTTCTCGTTGCCTTCGCGTCCTTGGATCTTTAAGTCCCTATTAGCGGATGTGAAACGTCACATTTACTGTGTTAATAACTTGATATTGGACATCCATGTTATGGTTAATTGGCAGCTATCAAAATAGGGCACTCGCTGACCAGTTCACATGATTGTATCGCGGGTTCAGATGATCAACTCATTGAGCTGGCGTTTTTTTAAGTTCTCTGCTGACCAGTTGTTGGTTTTCAATTGATCGCAGGCTCAAAATTCAGTTTGCTTGTTGCTTATGGCGAAAATTGAATAACTTCAGAAAGACCTTGCTCAAAAGATCCCACGAGAGCTTCACTTTTGGTCTTGGCTAAATCTATATATTAAATGTTCTTGTTGTTGTTGTATTCACTGGACGTATTCCGCTATGTTCCTGTTTTTCAAGAGTACATTCGACTAATGACTAATTCGCGGTTTACATTAACATATGAAGAAATCATTCTAAATGAAAAAAATCAAAACTCTATGAAAAACAAATATGATTATGTTCCGGGGATTACACTTCAAATCTGTATTCAACAGAGCTAAACCGTTTGATACGAAAGTTAAACAGCTTTCAAGAAACCCCAGTTGAAATCCTTTTTATTCTTATTCATATCCAGCTATTATTTTTCTTTTCAAGCAAATCAACTTAATGAATAGCCTTTTTAACGGGCTGAGTAAGGTTTAAACTGCGTGGCGTCAAGTCAAACTAAGTCAAATTAATAGACCGCGCGCGGTGATCGAATAGAAACCACGATAACAGACCCGATATATATAGTTGTCAGCAAGACAAAGAACTGGATTAGCAGAATAACTTGAGCGTCATATTTCCACCAACGTTAGGATGACCTTCTTATTGTTTTTTTTTTCTTTTTTTTTATGACTGGCATTTGAAATGAACTAGACAAGGTTCTGACTCCTTAGAAAATTCTATTCTACAGCTGATAACGCATGTATACATAATATTCTAGCAAGGGGTCACAATCCTTTCTGTCTATTTAAATAACTTGCTTTGCTACAAACTTCTGAGTCTGAGTCGGAATCAAAGTTGCTCTTTTTCGAACCGGAATCATATTTTGTTTCTGCTTCCCTGGTTTTATCGATATTGATCATACGTCTGGCTCAAGCAAACGTTTTTTGACAGGCAATTACAAAACCTGGCGAATCGGTGAAAACGACGTTTGGTTTCATTGCCGAAATAAGTAAATTACATTTCGGCTTCCTGTTGTTTTTCATCTTAGCTGCGTCACTTAGACTCTCAAATAAGCTGTTTTCAAGAACTTTAAGGCATGGTCTCTCTATCCCGCTCTTTTGTACCATTTTTTCTTCTTCTTCCTGTGTTTGTAATGATCTCAAAAGATATGTCGAATATCCCTTCAAGCAAAGATAACATTACCGTGAAGGTTAGGCAGGCCTGCATGATAAGCTGAATCGATAAGCTTGTACGTGCATCACTTTTATCAACAGAACAATCGCTTCTTTGATTACGCATTTATTACGCATCTGTTTCTTTCAAATGTAACAGTGTCCCGTCGCTTGCGCGAGTTAAACGTCTCCCGTGCAAAACAAGGGAAGATCCTCTTAGGGAAAAAGCAATTAAGGCAGTTGCTATGGAAACACACAACTAATTAAGGAAGCATAGTAAAAGCCCTTTGAATTTTCGTTACAAGACCAAGCGCCTCAGGCTATTCCGTGGGTTTAAAATCCGGACACAAGAGATACCTGCTGACAAATTGAAACAGAAATCGCGTCGTAAGCTCTGGGTCCAGCGCATGTGAAGTTTTCAACTACGTTACGTAATCCGAGAAGGATAGAACAAGGATAGACGTCCTATTTGCTACACAATTAGCACATTGAAGGCAGCGGGCGAGGACTCAACTTGCCAAAAGTAGTAATACGTCGCTATTTTCTCGCGTTTTAATAATTCTATGATCTCGTCCCTACTGGCCGCGTCGCGATGACCGTGGAAATATCACAACTGACCAGCGAGGAGTTTCGAATCATGCGAACAGCGTTTGATATTTTTGACAAAAATAGCAACAACGAGATCGACCAAGACGAGTTTGGCAGCTTAATTCGCGCCATCGGTTTTAATCCCAGTAATCGGGAAATTGAGGAAACCCTTAAAAAATTTGACAAAAATGGCGATGGGGTAATCGATTTTCAAGAGTTCATCTCCATGGCCAAGCATTTTGAAGGATGTGGCAGAGATGACATGGAACAGACATTACGGCAGGCCTTTAGGTAAGTTTGCCCTTACAGAGTCAATTCCATAGAGAACGCAAAATATTCTTATTTTACTTGATTATAAAGCGAAGTCCAAGTTAGTTGACCTAAAATTTATTTTTACTTCCTCGTAAGAAACGTAAGAAGACTACTAGCTGTGATGAATATTTTTTCATCTAAGTAGACATTGTGGCTCAGATTTTGGAAAGCTTTTTTATTTTATTTATTCTGAGTGCCGGGGGTGGAAATGCGTCAATTTTGCTTAATGCCATATTGACTTTGTAACAACCGAGGTTTGAATACATCACGTATAAGAAGACAATAGAATATTCTTAGACAACTGAAAGTTAAGCAATTTCAGCGAGATGGAATTTCGAAGTTAAACTTTATTAAGCTTCTTTTTGGATTTCAAACTAACGCCGGCTTAGGGTAAAAATCTGCTTTCGACCAAACTGTATTTTTAGTTATGTTGCCTTGATTTCAAATTTATTCATACGTTGTTGATAAGAAGGACGCCCAAGCAATTTGGAGGAGGCAGACTGGCTGTGTTCGTAATATGAAAAGAAATCTGTCACTGAAAGCAATACGTGTTAAAAGCAATTTTAAGGTTGGCGTTTTAAATACTGAATCTATGTGGACATTTGTATGTTAATGAGTAATTTGATGGGTAGCGTATAAGAGTGTCCAATTTTATAGACGCGACGGTTTAGTGGGAAGGAACACTGAGCTATTGAAAAATTCAGTAAAACGATTACAAAAACTATACTGGAGTACAATACATTATTAATTTTATCTATTTTTTCTCCTTGTTCCTCGATTATCAAATGTCGTGGTCAATTGAAATACTTTGCCTAAAATTCAGAAAATATGGAGAACACTCGCTTGATTAATTCTTCTTATAAATTTGGCAGCAGCTCACCTCAATCGTTTCACCTGCTTTGTCTAATTTCACATGGTCTGTTTCTCTACAAACATATTACTACAAACTTCAATATCTCAATACTTCATGTTTTTGTTATAACAGATCGTCCGATTCGAGTTAGATTTTAATATATTTTTTTTCATTGCCGACCCGGCTCGCGCCTGCAGGTGTTTATTTCTTAACACGCCATATTATTTGATATCACGCTTTCTTACATCCTGCCCTATTTTATCGCGTATTTCGCCTACCGGCAAAACCATCAAAATAAGTAAGAATGATTATGAATAAAACCAACTTTAATTTCAATATCCGCCACCCGGTAGAAATGCGTTAAACGCTCTTTAAAAAGAAAGACTAAACTTCTCACAAACGCGAGTTTCTTCATTGAAACGCGAAGCACAGCCGAATGTTTTCGCAGCTGTTTTTGAAGTTTTTCAACACGTCAACCGGGGATTTGTTCTTTTACATCAGTAAGAAGATTACTTTATGTTTCATAAAAAGAAGACTCAGATAAATTTTGCCACACCGAGTTTTCATGTCAGTAACAGCATAGTAAAATTTATGCGCCATGCCTTAAATATAACAGAAGTTGTAAATTAATAGATATTATATTGGGAAACAATTTTGCGGTTACCAATGAATAAACACCTTCACTGAAACAATACAACACGTTGATGCAAAAATCATTTAACATTAAAAAGAGGATAAAAAACTAAATTCGAGCAAGGCAGTTAAAAAACTTTGACATTCCTACAAAATTGTGGGCGATTGTTTTCAGATAAAAATGTATGCAATCTCCAAGGCCACTAGGGCGTGTCTTCTCGTTCTCTCGTACAAAAACCTAGGGGAAGCTGTTACTAGTTTTGGAGGCAACACCAATACTCCTTAAGGTGGCTGAACACAGTTTTGGCACTTTGTGAGGATATATCATTTGGCAAATCATGGCAAGAGAAAGGTTGCAGCTCACAAGCTGAAACTTGGCAAGTGAAAAATATACTGATGAAAGATTTTGATTGACAGGTAAGATTTGACGTTTTCGAAGGTTCCATGGCAACATGAACGATTGAACACAACCTCGAAATTTCACTTTTACTCCGTTTACATAAAATTTGCTCATTAGATTTTCCTTTAACCTTGCACACAGCTTACTACAATAAATCATTCCCATTTGAAACTTATTTGACCAAATTTTAACAGACGGGTTTTAGATAATCAATGGTATAATTGTACTGTAATTATTAAACGTGTCACAAAATTCGTCTGTTCAACTTCCATTTTTAAGTTCTCATTATTTAAAGTACGATAAAAGTAAAAATTCTACCAAATATCACATAATTTTAATAAGTAGATTTTGAGAAATCGTCTTCTGTGTACCATTGCTTTTTTCGCGATCATGTTTGTTTATCTAATTTAAAACACCCGCCATTAAGCGAGTTACCGCTGACCGCCCGCAAAACTGTGTTTAGCCACCTTAAATCGGATAGATATATGTTTTCGGTACCGAGTGGTGTCACACAGGGAGACATGGGAAGTCCCTTTTTAGGACTCCCATCAGGCCGGTCTCAATCACTCTCTAAGGTGGTAACAACTGCTTTCTGTATTTTCGAAGATTTCTACTTGGTGATAGATCAATACTACACTTTGTTTAGTTGCTGCTATCGTTACGCCATCCTTTTTTAAGTATTAATGAACGCGCGAGCGTAAATTGATCAAACCTTTTTATTTCTACGGCTTACTTTTCGGTTAAAAATGAGCTGTATGTAAAAAAAAGAAAGAGAAATAGCGAAAAATTACCACTTCTAATCAAATCTCTTAATTCTTGTGGTCTAGAAGAAAATATTCTCGAACCTGAGGATGTTTTGATCAAAGCTGTGTAAATCGACCTGAATCAGTACATGGAACCTTGCGTTTCATGTTTTTATCTCACCTATTGCATGGAATATTCGTGAAAATCTTCAATAACAAATAAGAATCGCTATATTTCAAAGAGTTACACAACGACCAAGAATACTAATGATCGACAACGTACAGAGCGAGGGCAGCTGTAGTGTCAACTATTACAAGTTATATCTCTGTTAACTCTTAACGAGTTCAGTGACCACCATTTTTCATTGTCGAGTTGTAATAACCATGGAATAATATATAATTATTTTGTCAAAAGTAAAAACGAGGCAGCTGGTTCAGAGCCACCTTAAATTTTCAAAAATCAGTTCCTATGAAGTATAGGCCACTAAGGTAACAAAATCGGTGTGGGGGAATACGATTCGCCGACGTTTTAACAGATTTTGGCTGTAGTTTTCAGACCACTGATTAACCTACTGTAAGTTTGCCAGGGGTAACAGCATGTGACGCGGCTTAATGGAGGCTGCCGCTCAATAGAGGTTTTTCAGAATTAGCATAGAATGTAGCAAAATTATTACGGCCCTTTATCCTGAAGCAAACACCTTTAAAGGCTTGTGACAACTTTAACAGAAGAGATAGCCCTATGCTATTAAGCAAAAGTAAAGTAACAGTTTCAAAAAAGCAAATTCTCCTGTCAAATTGTGATGATAAAGTTCTCCCAACTTAACACGCAGGTGCAAAATCATAAACTGTGGCGCCAAAAAGCCTCAATGGATGTATATATACTGAAACGTTAGTTTAAACGTCCATAATCCATAATCAGTTGCATTTTCAAAAAGGAGACCGCGGCTGTCACATCAGTAGAGGAGGCCGCCTTATAGAGGTGTGAGTTACAGAGTATTCTATTTTATTATTATTGATTTCAAAGACAATACGTGGGTACAAAATAAAGCATTACATCTTTGGTGCGATGATACGCGGAATAGTTCCTTACATAATATTACTTATACGTTATTATTTTAAGAGGGTCTCCACGGAATTAGCCGTCAGCATTACTCTCTCTAGTCAATACAGGGCCTTAGAACTTGCTTTTGTCTGAAAATATTTCGGAATTCTGTTAGGAAAGGGCCAAGACAACCAGTTGAACCTCCAAAACACAACAGTCAATATTTATTTATACAGAACTTGATATTTACTCTAACCCTTGGACTAAATTTTCACTTAATAAAAGGTCAACCGTCAAAGCTACAACCTCATTGAGACCCTCCCGTCTTGAACGTATCGAAAGGTTAGTTACCAACAACATAACAAGTTGTACATGATCGACAACTTAGAAAGCGAGTAAACTTAAATTGGCTACATAACTGGCTGTCGTCAGCTTAGAAAGAAAAAGAGCTATGGATGGATGATTTGGCTGGAAAAAAAAAGTAACCTTTTTGTTCAAACAATTAGTTAGATGGTCACGACGTACAAGCCAACTAAATTTAACCAAGGAGAAGCTTTTATTTGTTTGTAAAAGCGGGCGAGACATTACAGTAATTTTCGATTTAAATTAGGTAACTTAGCTTCCCTTTAAAGGGGGACATACAAGCGCTCCAGCTACCGTAAACTGTCATTTCATGGGGTCATACATAAACTACTAACCCGTTTATAAGACCGTAAGGGTTTTAGGAGGGCAAGAGATCATATGCGCTGAATCGTGAAAGCGAGTCTTCCGGAAGTCATCCAGTTTACCGGAAACTGTTTCCGCATGGTCGGCATAGTTCTAAAAATAACGTTTTTGAAATTAAGATATCCAAAAGGCGTGACTGGGAGACTCCCTCTCTGTCAAAAATTATGTGTGATATAACCAGTTCGACGTAGCTTTAATTCTTTACTCCCTCGAAATTATATTTCTTCACATGTTCATATTTTTAGAATTCTGTACTCTGTTCTACACTTAAGGAATTCAGCGACATCAATTCTCGTAAAAATTTCGATGATCTACACTCAATCTATACAATGGATCAGCTCCACGACTCCCAACAACTACACAGTTCCTAGACTCTTGTGCAAACTTCAGTTCTCAGATCACGTGACGAGTTTTCCCGCCACAATGACGCAATAATTTTCTAACACTCTCTATCCTATTATGTCTCTTGAGGAGGCCTAATAATACGAGGGGCCCATATCCGAGGGGTCTCAATTATAAACGGACAAGAAAAGCACTTCAAACGAAACAAGCTAAGGCTGTGCTGATCAAAATACGTTTTGCACTTTTTAGGTTTTTTTAAATTAGGCTTCAAAACCTCATAAACAATTAAATTCATTTCAACGCTAGCCTAGCTAGAGGGGAGCTTATATCCAGGGGAAGGCTTTTTTTGGGGGGAGTATATACCGGGGAAGGCTGATATCCGGGGGAAGGCTAATATCTGGGGTCTTATGATTGAATGTATTATTTTGTTTACAGTTAGATGGGCCAATAACTGGGGAAGGGGGGGGGGGGGGCTCTATAAGAAGCAATTTATGGTATTTTGCGTGAGTAATTGTGATATCTACTGAGTAAAAAAAAGAAGTACTATTCTAAAGTTATTTTTGGACTTTAATAACTGGTCGATTACTAACAGAGGGTAACCGCTTATACCGTGTTGTCAACTTCCGTTATTTCTTGCGCCCTTGAGACCCTGCGCATTATTCATGTAAACAACTGATCCATCCTAGTAATTCTGCCCACATACTGCTAAAAGATTACATAGATGCCATCATCATCATCATCATCGTCATCTTTATCAACAGCAACAATAACATCATCATCATCATCAACAACAACATCAACATCATCATCGCAGAAAGTCAAATACCGGGACCACTATTTATACTCTTTAATATTTATGTACCTGGCTGATATTACCTGATATTTATCGATGTAACGCTACTTGCTTTTGGCATGTAGACCGTTTATTCGTGGAAAATGTGACACATCCATGTAATTAATCCCTGAGGCTGCTAAGAAAGATTACAATAAACTATCTTCATCATCCTCCTCATCATCATCATCATCATCATCATCATCATTATCATCACCACCAGGCTTTTCTAAAATAGTGAACAAAACGTGATAAGGACTTATTGCTTCTATTTTCTCCAGGGTTTTTGATCGTGATGGTAACGGCTACATCTCTGTGGACGAACTACGTTATGTGGTAACGACTTTTGGAGAGATTTTAACAAAAGAGGAGGCTGAGGAACTAATCGCCATGTTTGACACAAATAGGGACGGTAAACTGGAATATGAAGAGTTTGTCTCGTGGGCCAAAGCTTCCTTGGCAGATTACTTGAAATCATTATAATTTGTTTACGTTCTTTTCTTCTCTCACCGACCTGCAGTAACCGTCAGGGAGGACGAACTTCATGTTGACCTTGTTGCTTGCTTTGCTTTTCTGCTACCCAAGACTGCTAGAGTAAAATATATGTAAACAAGAAAGAAAAAGGAATATCCAGCCTAGTTCCTATAGGCGTTCTCGGCTTGGTCAATCTTGGACTCCTTCGTGAGCTGTGACGTCATCCACCCTTTCCCAGACTTCGAGCAGAGACGAAGGAAGAGATAATACCTAGAGACTAGCCTGATGAAGATAGTAAACAGTGTGAAATGTTTGTCGCCAGCAAAAGGCATTGCTTGTAAAGAAGATTCTTTCATTCGCAACACTTTTTCCAGGTGTTCGCTATTATAGCAATTTCTCTTTTTTTTTCACTCTCACTTAGAAGGTACTCTAAGTCTGTGTGGTCAATTATGTTCGTACAAACCAATCGTGAGGTAAAGATGGCTGGATACATTGGCCAAATTCTTTTGGGCATATTTATGGACCGTGACGAATTCGAGGACAATAAAAATGCGAAAAAAACGAATGAGGCCAATATCCTGTTGTCTTGGTCAATAAAGGATTTATTACATGGCCATTAAAATAACTTTCTTGAGGGACCAACGCGGGAAATCCCGAGCGGGAAGGAAGGGCTCATCTTGCCCACTTGAATAGCCAATCAAAACACACTATTCACTTCATCTTGCCCGCAGGCGGATTCAGCCACATAAATATGAGCAATTATTGAATGAGCCTGAGCATGATGTAAAGAATAGACATTATTCACGATACCGCTATCTTTGTAGGCGCTTTAGGATTGATGGGATAAAAGCAATGTCACGTGGTAATTTAGGGGGCAAACAAAAGGTAAATTTTGCAAATGCGAGAAATCGCGGTCGACTTTGTTTATTCTCTCAAAACGAAACGACGATTTAATAGTCACGTAAGAGTGAAATGTACGGTTTCAGTTTCGACAAAATTAACGTCATTATTGCTTGCTGTGAGGACATCTATGGTCGCCACTGCATTAAAAAAAGTAACAATGGTCACTTCCACCCATATAAAGTTGTCATTATCGTCTTTGATATAAAAAGTTGTTCATTTTCTGTTGTCAAGAGTAAACAAACTCGACTGCAATTTCTTGTATTGGAAAAATTTATAACTTGTTTGCATCCTGAGAAACCACGTGACATCGCTTTAACCCCATCAGTCCTTAAGCGCAGGCAAAGATGGCGGGCATCGTGAATAAGGTCAATTATGCAGATGGAGGAGGATGTTATCCACCGGGGCTGAAGACTTAGGTTATTAACATCCTCCGAGATCATACCACCGAATCGATGGTGTGTTGCTCGCATCTTCCATGGATGGTGAGCGGTTATGAAGAATTAGCCGAGAAATAGGCCGCTTCCGAGTTCCAAAAACCCTCACTTTCAAAATGAGGCTAGGCTAGGTGCACAACCTTTCTTGTGAAAAATGAGTTTCATAACAAAGGCTGAGTACCTACCCTCGTTTCGGAACGGAGGCCCCGGGGGAACTCGGAAATGGCCTGTTGGAGCCAATCAGAAAGGACGAAATATTTTGAATGAATAATAATGTGAGTTAATGAGCAGCCGCCTTGTTCTTCGGTATTTGCTCAAATAAGCGCCCACACCCTTAAATTAGCGCTCCCTACAAACCCCATTCGTTACTCACTTTTAAAAAATTAATCTTTGTCTACACTGCCATCAACACGGTGATAGCACTTTCTTGTACGTTACCAGTTCCAGCCACGAGCACTGTCTCAAATGCTAAAAGATTTGCGGTATCTCCGAAAATGTTATTTCAGTTTGTTGTAGAAAAAGCTTTGCAAGTTTACCGAGAATAAGATTCTCCTGTTTCTGGCTCCCTTATTTTTATAATTAAGAAAAATCCCTGCCATCCCCTAGCGCTTTGAGTAAAATTATTACGGTGTAATTAAAATAGTACTGGCCTCATTAGGGACAGTCCCATAGGTTTAATTAGCAAAATAACAACCCTGCACGTGCAGCACACCTTTTTTGTACATTTCTTTACGGTAACTGCTCGCGGACTGCGACGTTAAAATGCCTAATTACACGAATTATGGAGGACGTAAACAAGTCACGAAGAAATCGTCTTCGTTCTCTTTGGGAATTTGGATATGGTTCTTAGGAATTCAACTCCTGGTGAGTTCCCCTACACTAAAGAAAGTACGTGAGATGGAATAATCGCAGTAATAATAATAACTTTATTTATTGCCAAGTCTGGTTTTTTAAAGTAATTACATCAACATCTTGACGACAAGTACAAAAGATTAAAACTATATATTCACAAGATTTTAACAAAATATAAATAACAAATCTCTCCGTTACTAAGACAAAAGTAAGCAAGCCCTGTCTTAGAGTGATTTTACTTGAACCGTGAATCAGATACTAACATGTACCAAATAGCAGAATACAATGCAATTAGTGCAAAACGGTGCGTCGTATTCTACTACCTATTTCATGGATTCAAGTAAAAACACTCTAACAGAATAGACTGCTTACTGAGACGATTTTAAATGATATAATGCATAAGTTTCTTCTTGAAGAATGTCACAACGTTTGTTAACTCAGTGTGCCTTTCGGGTAAAAAGTTCCACAGTGAAGCGGTCCGATAATGAAAAGACCTTTGGCCTGCGGGAGTTCTGACAATCTTTTTCTTGTTACACGTGTCTCTGCCGTTTAATTCAGACCTCGCCGTTTTAATTTTTTTGGCCAGTCGGGAGCCAATCCGCTTAATCATTTGAAAGCCAGTATGCCATGTCTGTAGACAAGCATGGACTCGACAGACAGATATTTTAGTTCTCTAACACCAGGGGTGATGTGATCAAATTTACGCGAACGGGTTACGATCCTAGCTGCGAAGTTTTGCACATTCTGTAATTTATTGATATTCCTATTCCTCGTACTAAACCAGACAGAACAACAGTAGTAGAGTTAGCTAAAGACTAGATGTTTTATCTGGCTATTGATTTGACATTATAAACTCGACAAACAAGAAGATGACCTATTTTTTTGTGGTCATCAAAACTCAATGTAGCATCCATATGCACTCCAAGGTCCTTCGCCGAAGGAACCGGACGCCACTTTTTTCCAAGTTAAGTAACATGTAAATCCATATCTCAAGGCGAATTTTGCGGTTTTCGACGGGTGACAATTAAATTAGCAATTTCGTTTTATCAGGGTTGAATAGAAGACTAGTTTTTTGAAAGCACCATGAGACAACTTTCTTCAGCGTTTTGTTTCACAACAGGACGAGGCTAAAGGTGAAAAGTAGCCTTTTCAAGAAGAACTGCAAAACACATCGCGTGAAGACACCCTGACAGTCAAATTACATTGTCCTATTTTAAAAAAGCAGAAATCAGGGTTACTAGTAGAAAACCGAGTTGGGGAATTTTTTGGTAATTATGACCGGAAGTCTTAGATTAAAATCAAGGTTATTTTAAGAACTTGAAATTGCATTGCAAGGGAAAAGCGCCTGATTGAAGAACTTGGGCGTGGTTGAATAAGGCCCCGTTTTACATGGCCGCAAGGTGTGCTGGGTAGAAGGATCACTCGCGCCTAACAGAGATACCCTGGACGAGCCAACTTTTCATAAATTGCCTTACAAAACGTGACAAACTGTTCACATGAGAAAAAAGTTCGCTTGGCTAGAAGGATGGCCATTAAGTCACCATTTTGTGATGGTAGGATCACCTTGCTAGCCAGGCCAATTTTTCTCTATATAAACACCGAGGAACGCCCCCCAGCCGAGTCAACTCGGTCAAGGCGAGAGACCACCAGAACATGCGCGAGCGCATGATAAAAGTTCAAGTTTAGACAAAGACTGAACACAAAAATATTGGTAGTTTAATGGCTGAAATCCTGCTTGAGACCAGAAATTGTGAGCCTAGAGGAGGTTAGACTGATGGAGTGAAAACTGCTCCCACAATCCCGCAGTCGCGCGTGTTCAATTATGCTGGGCCCGCAGTCCCACAGTCCGGTGGTCGACGAATACTTAAATCTAAGTGAGTAAAACGAGTGCTCCCGCAGTCCCGCACACCCGCAGTTGATGTCAGGTAACTAGTGTGCCTATCATGCTTATAGAACGAGGTATACTAGTGCTCCCTCAGTTTCGCTCTACCGCAGTCGATGTCAGAATTAATTATCCAAATCAAACGACCACGGGACAGCGGGAGCACTTTTTTTAAGCTAGATATTTATTTGGCCGGGTTTTCCTCAATCTAGCCTCCTTTTAGTCACTACCTTTTCGTTTTAGTGATCCCCTTTGCTATGAGTTCTTCCTGGTATGGGTTTCTAACTATCTCGGTGAGATGTGGTTAAACATCCGAGCGAATTGGCGAGCCGGCCTCGTACAAGGGTAATCCATCGCCGGGGGTGGGGGGAAGAAAAGTGAAGGCGCGCGAGTAGGCGATGGCCGCGCGGAGCGCGCGGGGAAGAAAAGAAGGGAGTCTCTTTCTTGCTTCCATGCGGGCCTATATCGCACTCCTCTCTTCCTCCCTACAACCTCGTCCCCAGGGCTTTTCCGTCAGAAAATGGATGGGGTGCCTCCCGCTCCTCCCATTTTCTAAAGGAAAAGCCCTAGGGACGGCCCGAGGTTGTCCTGCCCAAACACCTTCCACACATAGTACCCTCAAGAGTCTTGGTACCCGCCATTTACTTGTAGGCGTGGACATTCGTTCCTAAACTGAATAAAACAGACAAAAAAAATCATAAGAATGGTCTGCGTGCAGAATTCTCCTACTTTGGCTTTTTGCATCAACAAAGGAAATATGAGACGCTCTCGATAAGCATGGCGCAGGTTTTGTCTAGAAGAGGACCATAAATTTAGGTATTTTTTATTCCAATCCCTGAAACAGTATTTTTGTCAAAAACCTTAATACTCTTGATCAGTAACCTGAAAAACAAGCGTTATTTTTTCGCGCTTTTCAGGCGAGCAAAGGCAAGCGCAAGGCGGACGTGGGCTCGCGGGCTTGAAGCGCAAGACACGCGCGCGAGAAAATAACGCCCGTTCGCGGCTGATTCGCGGCCCTCTCGTCACGCGACGGGGGAACCTGGGGTCTAACAAAGAATTCCAAAATGGCGGCCGTCAGGAATGGTGGTCTTTTCTACCGCGTTTCGAGTATTTCCAAGGTTTGTAGCCATTGTTTGTTTGAACTTCAAAGCTCGATTGTCCTTTTTTCGATGTACCACTTAATTTCTTGGAAGCTCACGTATTTTATATAGTTGTACATGGGTTTTCTACATTCCTACCTTGTGCATGCTTCTTTATAGTTTATAATTTACAAGAACACTAAGTTTTATAAGCTCATAATCTATTAGTATTTGTTCTTTTTCACTTGTCTAGGATGTTTTTCCCTCATATTTTGCAAAATTCCTTTAATCCTGTGCTTTAGGGAAACAAACTACCAAACTAGTCCACCGATCCCCAAGAATATATTAACAAATTTTATATGATTTTAAATTCGTGTTAGAAATAGTATTAAGATCATGATATTCAGGACTGTCAGTAAGATTTTAAGTTGCTGGGTAAATACAGCAAGTAGAATAGCCGGGGAATCAAAGCTAGGGAGTACTTTTGTTTCTACTTTTCCTAGGAAAGTAGCCATGGGAATCCCCTCTATCCGCCCCCCCCCCCCCTTCCCCCCGTTAACCTGTAAAGACCTCCCTATATTTAACAATACTTGAAAGGTTCACTGGGGATTTCTATTGGCAAGTAGTTGTTGAGAGCCTAGAGCTCACCAACAAGGCTGACAGAAATCAAAAGTGAGCATAATCTGTTGAAAGATAATTCTTTCATGATAACAATATTATTGTTACAGTGACAATGGCAATGATAACTGTCTACATAATTGTGTCATGATATAACTTTATTTGTATATGAAAACTTTGATTAACTGGGAATACACCTCACAAAAATATAAGTTTATTTAATACTATGATAAGGAAAAAGTGTGATATGTATATGTTATAGGTCAAAATTAAATTTAGGTTAAAATTTTTTAACCTAGGTTGATTCTCAGTTTCGTTTGTCTTTTAGCCCTATTTCATGAATAATTAGGGCTGGGAGAGAAAGGAAGTGGAGAATCAACCTAGGTTTAAAAAATTTTGACCTGAATTTAATTTTGACCTGTAACATATACAGCTATTTTGAGAAAGGTTGTTGGAAAAAGTGTTCGCGACAACCCCGAGGGGCATTGTGGGTGATTTTAAGTTCATTGTTCTTTAAAAGAAATTTGAAAGAATTGGTACAAAAGGCTGTGGAAATGTGTTTGCGAGTGCTAAAGGAAAGCAACAAAAGTAGGTTCGACAGGTACAGTCGTCAGAAACAGTGTATTGCTCATATCCCATATTACCTTTCGGGATTGTCGCGTGCACATTTTTCTGACAACCTTTCTTGAAATAGCTGTATATCCCTCCTTGGCAAATATATACACTCTAAAATGGGCAGCTTTGTAAAATAAATTGACCATGGCAAAATATTGCCTTCTTAATGACTTGGGGATTACTTTTCGATAGCCTATAGACAATGTACTGTATGAGAAAAGACAAGAAAGAAAAAGAAGTTGTCAGAAATAGTAACACAATAATCTGTTGATCATGACTGAAAACTGCACTATGATTTTATGCCCAAGCAACATGTGGGCGATCAGGATCAAAGCCCCTTATTTTATTCTTATAAAAATCTCTGTGCAAACAATGTTTTTTGAAGCAAGACAGGCTTTGGTCTTAAGTTCTAAGGTTCACAGGTATAAAGTAAGTGTCATATTATCTTGTACACACAGTTGTGTTGCAATTCTCTGTTAAGTGATTAACTCCTATACAGTACTCCTACAAGTGTTATTCTTTATAAAGTTATGTAAGTTTAAATTTATTTTTCATTCTTTTAGTGATAGACTTGCCTTTTGTATTATTGGGAGACATGGATGAAGAGGGATGGCATTGCCTCCTGGACAACATTAATTCAATCAGAAAACAAGATCAGCAAGAATAGTCCACTTGAAGGCAAGGTAAACAAGTTAATCTGAGCATTTTACAGTACAGTGGAACACTGCTTTAACAAACCTCTATATAATTTATAACAAAGTTCTCGGTATGACGAGAAAATTATATTCCTAGCCCAAGTATTTGTAAAATATATGAAAAGAACCAGGATATAGTGAAACTTTGTTATGGCAAACATTTTTATTGTCCGTTGCTTAGTCCTTTGTTACACCTTAGGATCCACTGTATCACAGCATTCATAATGTATATTTACCATGTGTCATGTAGTCCCTTTAACATATTCACATTACTTTTCTTTTTCTTATTGTCCTTTCAACAATATGTTCTTCAATTCTAGTAGCATTCTGTTGGCGTAAAATATGTTTTTAGTCAGCTAGTCACTTGTAAACAATCAAATGGGTAGTCGGTCAGTTATGCAGTGTGTATGTTGTAGTTCAATTTGTTTTGTAGTTTAAAATTTTTAAACTGGTTTGATTATTAATTTGTCTACTCGTTTAAGTTTTTTTCAATTTATGTGTCACTTTTTCATTTTACTCAGATTGAGTAGCTCTCATTTTACTGATAAGGTTTAAGTCCTCATTTCACTGATGTGAATTCTTTTCTGATTAAAATAAGTAATACAAAATTATGTTGTCTGAAAGCAAAAGAAAATTGATGTGCTGTTTGACTGGCTAATTTACAATGTACAGGTCCCATCTTACAAATGTATCTTTGTGTGACAGAAATTGCAACTTGCAATTAATTAAAGGAAGGTATATTGTCCTAAATATTTTCTGCTTCATTACATAAAAGAATATTTCAAAAGGCTTTCATGGTAAAAAATATTTAAAACTTTTTTAAGTCTCTGCTGTCGTTAGGGTGAATGGTGTTCTTGAGTTAGATGATTTGTTGCCAGAGGAAATAACTAAATTATAATCCACCATCAGACTTCTGCGGAGAACATCATGTAATGTTATGATATCATAGGCCAAGTGTGGTAGACAGTGCGTCAAACTCTGTGTTCACTGCGGTGACTGGATATTGGCATGATGGCACTTTTGGATGCCAGCATTTGACCTTGTCTTTAATCTTTAAAACTTGAATTATCACAATTACTTATATCAACCTAATCAGCAAAGGGTGGTCAGTTTAATGTACATGGATGCTCATAACATTGATATCCAAGGTGAAAATACAAAAATTTAATACTCATGCTCACAAAATCTAACACATTACAAAACATATATGTACATATGTACCTCATTTGTGAACCAACTACACATATGCTCAACATATAATGAACAGATCATCAGTATGGTACATATAAATAATTGCTACAATTAATAGTTGAGTGAAAAGCAGTAACAGTGTCAGCGTAAACAGAAACAGGGACAAAGCATTTCAACTGGAATGGTTCTAAGAAAAAAAAAGAAAACTTATATGCATTAATGTTAGACGACAAACATTAAAACCAGAATGGGTACTGCATACTTGCACAGAGAGGCTATTGCCTGTCTTGATCATGAAAAATAATGTCAAATCGGGCATCCTTCACCCAGAGTTTGATATCATGGTACTACTAATATCGTTCTGTGTGTATGGAGACCAGGCAATGGAGCCATATTCACACAGTGGATGGACATTGCCAAGTAGGCTTGTTCCTTGACAACGGGGTCACAAGTTGCCAAATTCCTTCTGTGTACTCCTAGAATCTTTTTTGTTTTCTTTTCATGTCTACAGTCTGCTTTGACCAGTTAAGGGAGCTGGCAATGTAAAATTAATCTCTAAATTCTGAAAAGTGACTCCCTCCAGAAATAAGGAGTGTTACACAGTGTGTTCAAGTACATGTATCGTGATGGCTGATGCTTCAGGCTAATGGACATGGTGTTGCATTTGCTAGGGGTAAAGTTCTTTTACCACATAGCTGCCCATTGCTCAAGCTGCAATAGGTCTTGCTGAACTGTGTCATGGTCAGCTGAGATAAAGCACACTGTCATCTGCAAATAGTTTAACCTTTGATGATACTACAGAGGGTACAATGTAGATCATTGATAAAATACATATGTAGAAGAAACAAATTGGCACCCCAGAACTGTGCCCTGGGATATACCAGATAGAACAGGAGACCAGTTAGACGATGAACCATTCAACACTACACATTGTGTTCTACCACTTAAAATTTGGACTTGCGGTGGAGCCTTGAGGAGGAAGTGTCGAAGGCCTTTGTGAAATCAAGGAAGATCGTGTTGACTTGACCACAGATTTTAAGAATGCTTGCTCTCTCATGAATGACCTTATTATTAATTGCATCTCATATGAAAGTCCTCTATGGAAGCTGTGCTGGTGCTGGGAGAGCATTTAACCTTTAAGTCCCAATAGTGACCAACATCAATTTTCTCCTAACAATATCCATAGATTGTCAAGTTCAACATCTATGAGAATTAATCAAATGATCACAAAGAGAAAAATCTCTGATCTTTTATCAATTTCTGCCAACTAATTCTGCAAGGAAATGTATAGAGATCAGTTTGGAGAATTTGTATGTAGATACTGGGGCTTAAAGGGTTAATTTTGACTTAGGTGGTTGTGTTGGCCCCAACACTGTGGTTGGTGTAGATGTGGCAGATGCTTTTCATCAGGTCATTCAGTTTGTTGACACTGATTTGTCATGCTTCATATACCAAACGTCATCATCGTAATTCCAGTACTTCTTGTGATATTCAAAAAATGCTCTGTACTTGGGAAATGTCAGAAACCAAAAAGTATGGATTTGCCATGTGGTTCTCCTGATTTACATGAATTCCTTATCTCATTGTAGAATATGTGAAAGTTTGTATCTAGTTCTTCCACCATCATTTGCTTAATAGTTGTTTTAATTAAATTATAAGTTGTTGTGACAAGGAAACCTTAAGAAGCTGGGAGCTTATATTAATAGGTGTCTTTAAGCTTTATTACAAAGGCTTACTTGATTGTAGAGTGTGCAGAAAACATAAAACTTAAGCATCACAGAACAACTATCAATGAGATATTTTTTCAGATTTTTTTAAAAAACAAATATGGAAGAGGAGCCGGTTAGTGTAACTGGCAAAGAATTCCAGATTGTTGGTCCTTGATAAAGGATACTGAACTGCTTAGTATTAGTTCTACAAAAACGTGGTCTATACTGAGAGGCTAGTGGAGTTTCACAATGGTGAATCTGATTACTACTTAAAAAGAGGTTACAAAAGCTACTAGGCAAAAGATTATGGTGATAGGAATACATAAATGTAGCAATCAAAAAAGAATTAATGCTATATATGTCAGGGACTTTAGTTTGCTAAATGATGGGGCAGTATTTACTAGATAGTGAACTTTTGATATAAGCAGCACTATGCTTTTTGCAAGTTCATTGTTCGCAGTGGAAACATGGTGGTCGGTATTCCTATGGAACAAAATATATTTGTATCACCAGCAAAGAGAAAAGATTGAGTCAGGCTAGAGACATTAGGAAGATCGTTTGTGTAAATAATGAACAGAGGAGGCCCAAGGACTGATCCCTGTGGCACGCCACTTGAAATTTTGCGATAGTAAGTTTGATGGGACCCAAACTGGACAAATTGAGTCCTTTTCTCAAGATAACTTTTGATCCACGACAAAGCTGTGTCCAGAATTGTGTGACCCAAGTTTGGGGCACAATGTTTTACAATTAATGGTATCAAACACCTTAGATAGATCTAAGAATATGCCTAAAGTTGATTCATTTCTGTCAAAAGCTGAAGATATGTTACTAATTGAATCTATTCAAGCTAGTGCAATTCAGGCAGTCTGTTGAACATGACTTTCTCAAAAAGTTTAGAAAAAGCTCGAAGAATTGACATTGGCCTGTAGTTACTAAAAAAAGTTGGATCATCTGCCTTGAAAACCCGAATTACTTTAGCGATTTTGAGAGATTCAGGGAACACACCAGTAGACAGCAAAAGGTTAAACATTGATACAAGGGATTGAACAATATTTTTAAGAGACTGATGAATTACTTCCATGGATATATTATCATGTCCAGGAGCCTTGTTAACGCTAAATGATTTAACAATGTTACTAAAAACGATGACTGTTAGTGGTTGCAACAAAATGGACTCAGAAAGAGAACGACACAAGAAATCGTTAGGCGAAGAATTTGTGGGCGAGATTTTACTTGACAAATTTGACCCGATGTTGGTAAAGTAATCACAAAAGTCATTAGCTATGTCAACAGGATTACTGATTTTCACTCTGTTTTTGGAGAAGCTTGCAGGATGTGGTACTTTAACATTTTGCCTGTTGATCACTTCATTAATAATTTTCCAAGTTTGCTTTAAGTTAGATCTAGCCATGTCTAATTTTTCGTCATAATAATTTCTCCTGGCTACACAAATGAGACAAGTTAATATATTTTTAAATTTCTTGTAGTTGGATTCACGGTCTTGAGTAGGTCTTTTTAAGAATAATTGGTTAAGTCTAGATTTGGTTTTAATAGATTTCAAGAGTCCAGTTGTCAGCCACGGATTATGCAGAGTTGTCAAGCTTTTTCCTTGATAGAACTTTAATGAAAAGCTTTTCTTGTAAAACTCAGTATATTTTCGTAGGAACCCATTATAGGTGGCATTAGCATCAGCATGGATCAAAGAATTCCAATCAAACTCACACAAAAGGTTGTTAAAGGAATTAATATTCTAATATTTTTCTGTTACTTACCATCTCTACAGTTAAAGCTTAAGACTGTTTCCTTATCTTCGACTGTAGTTTTTGACCATTTTCTACGCTGAAATTTTCCATATTAAAAAAGAAAAAAAAACATAGTTGAGGAGGTTACGAATTTCCTAACGTTGGCGATTTCAATTTGTTTAATTTCTTGTCAAAAAATGTACAAAATGTTGTTTACACTCCATGTTTTACATGGTTTTAGATGCCATTTACACTGTTCAATAAGAAAATGGAAATGTTCTTAAAATAATATAAGTGTACTTTTTACTACATCATTTCATGTTTGCAGTTTTAGTTGACGATATCAACTATTCACTAGCTAAAGTTAAGTGCTGAAGTAAAGGATTACACAGTATTAAGGCAATACGAACACGATATACGTAGGCAGAGTCACTCTAGAACTTTTTATGTACCATCATCGCTGTGCTTTGAAACGAAGGCTCATGTTACTGAAAAAAAAATTCTAATGGTTTTTGTTTTTGTTATATTGTTTTCTCTAAATCACACACTGCATGAATGTCTTTTAATGCTGATGAAACTATTGGTTATGTTATGAAGAGTCTATCATCTTTTTATTTGTAACTTTAATAACTTGAAAATGTACTTCCCGAAGTGTGATCACTGGGCATTGGTTTGTCTTGAGAGACATTATCAATCGTCCCAAAGGACTCGTAGTTTGTTCATGATAGTGTTTCGTATCTGTTTCATCTTCCAACAGTAGATCAGTGGATTAAGGGTTGAATTAAGAAAGGGAAGGGTTATAGTGTAAAACTGCAAATGCTGTACATGGATCCTTGGTTCGAAAATGGCAGCGATAATAAACAAGCTACAAATATGTGGCAAATAGCAAACTATGAAAACCAGGTACACAAAAAGCGATGCCATTGCAGATTTCCTTTTCCTCTGAACACTCTCTCGTTGGCCAGTCTGCGCGACTTGTGGGACTTGATTTTGGTTTATGTCGCGTCTTAGAGTCAGGTAAAGTTTAACGTTCAGGGAAGTTACATTTATAATACAAGCAGAAAAAATAACAATAAAAACTACGTACATGATATTTTTTGAGGTGAATAACCTGATCAGTGAAATAAGTGCACTTATCACCCAAATTGAGATCACGGCAATAGCAATACACTTGTATGTCACAAGTTCCTGGTATCTGAGGTGAAGGTGAATGGCCAAAAATCTGTCTGCACATAGCACCGTGACACTAAAAAGCGATGCGAAAAGGAAGAAATTCACTGGGATAAGAGTCATGATATATATGACACTGTACGTTTCATTGGTTTCATTCGCTTGTCTTAAGTCGATAGCAAGATATGCAACAAACATTGGCTGAGCTAGTAAACCAATACCAAGATCAGAAACAGCCAGGGTCAGTAGCAATGTCTTAAAATTTCTTGACAAGGATGAAGTTTTCATGATCACACAGATTGCTACAATGTTCAAAATGGTGGCAGTGTAAGAGAAGTTAGTGTTTAAGATGCAAAGTGTGAGATATGACCAATCCATTTGTTGCTTTGTATGGGTTTGTGGTGCTTGAAATAAGCAAAACTCTTATCGGACCTTGACAACGTTTGATATATTCAGAATGTTAGCAGAATCAGTTTTGTAGAACTGATCTTGCAAGAGCCTCAACACGGATTGACCAACGTTTAGAGAGTGTCAAGACTTTCCTTTGATAGTAAGACTTTGATGAGCAGTTAACTTAACTATGATGAAACATTTGTAAACACACTACTACTGTTGACTGGGCATTGCGGTGTTGCAAAGCAGATGTTTTACTTGTTTATAAGATGCTTTGAATAATTCTTATATATATTTATGTTAACGTCAAAGCAATTAAAAAACAGCCATTTTTGTTTCAGTCAATCAATCAATCAATAATTTATTTACCTACGTTATCATCTAAGAGCACAAGTGCTCGTTCAAAATACGAGCGTGCATTAAATCTACAATTATAATAAAAACCTAGTATTAAAAAAATAGTAATAATAATATGTATATATAATCTATAATCTATGTATACATGAATATAAAAAATTATAAAAGTTACAAAAAAAATTAAAATATAAAAATTACAGCTGAGTTGACCTTAGCTTACACTTAAAAAATATTAACATTATTGGCCAGCTTGACATCTTCTGGAAGTTTATCCCATAGTTGAGTGCACCTGTAAGTAAAAGAGTTCCTCCTAAAATTAAGATTAAATTTGGGAACGCAAAGATTATCACCATTTCCTCTTAAATTGTAAGACATTTCTCTTATGCTAAAAAAGTCTCTAATGTATTTCGGCCCTATATTCCTAATGCATTTAAATAATAGCATCAGAGACTGCTGCTTTTTCCTACACTCCAAAGTCTCCAACTTACATATATTTAAGAGTTCTTGGTAGGACAATGATTTCCCATGCCCTGTCAGAGTCCTTAATACATGTATATAATGATTGGCGTCTTCAATTTTATTGGCCTGGACTTTCCCCACCCCTAACAGGAGGGGACTACAGCATTCTAGGTGTGGTAAAATGAAAGACTTGTATAATGCTAGCATAACGTCCATAGGTACAAAATGCCTAATTCTCCTAAGTGCGCCGGTCTTCGAATACGCCTTTTTTAGCTGACTAGAAATATGTTCTAGATATAAAGTTTAACATGCTATCAAGTTCCATGCCCAAGATTCTAATAGAGGGAAGTTTAGTATCTCCAGAACCATTCAAAGTTCAGTCAAAATCGTACTTGCAGGGACCGATCGGAAGGGCTTGTGTTTTGGCATAGTTTATCAACAAATAGTTTGCATTGAACCACTCTGACAGGCAGCTGAGACCTCGGTTCACAACAAATTGCAGGGCAATGGGAGAGACATCTGATGCATACAGAGGCGTCTCATCAGCGTATAATCTCAAAGACATGTCCAGGACTGCATAATTCAAGTCATTAATGAATATATTAAACAACAGTGGCCCTGGAAGGGACCCCTTTGGAAGCCCCGCCCTCAACTCTGAATAACTTGAGCACACACTGTGCAAACAAACCTTCTGTTTACAATCCAGTAGATAGGATAATATCAAACTCAACTTAGCATTAATCACCGGAAAACTTTTGCGAACCTTTTTTTTTTCTTGCTGGCGCACTTAATCACATCCGATCAATCAAAATGGTGAGAGAAGACATGCAAATCTGTAGGTTAAGGTATCAGTTCTACAAAGTGACAAAACTGCCCAATGCAAAAAATAAGAGTTTTGCAATCTGTAAGATTGACAACATAAACAATAATTGGTCAACAGTCTGTCTCGTGTTTTGCCCTGCATTATTTTAACAAAGTGGGCTTGCAAAATTATTATTTTCTTTTCTTTGATGGAAGATGAAATATCTATAGTTTAATCGATGGTATATTGCTGTATTTGAAAGATGTGTCAGTTGGTAGTGAAGAGTTAGCCAAGGGATTGAAGCCGATCAGAAAAGGCAAAATATTTTGAATTACATTTTTTTCAATGTCAGCACTATGCTGAATAGCTTTTTGTGCTGACATGAATAGCTATCTGGTTCAGTATGAACAGCAACTGCACTGAACTGGACAAGTCATTAACATACATCAGACATCATAGTGGAGCAGTTGGCCAAGAGGGTTTGGTGATCTTAATCCCAATCCAGACTTCTGAATTTTGCTTCCATGTCAATGGGTTCCAGTCCTCGCTGCTAGTCATTTAATTCTGCTACAGTCTGAATACTTGTTCACACTGTGACGAGGAATGGCAGAAATGAATCTGATATGTGACGAACTACTTTATTACGGGAAAAGAAACCCTACATGGTTGCGTGCGTGATAGATTGATCTACTGTTTTACCCGTTTTTCAGGGCAGTTTTCCAAAATATACACAAACATACTTGTAATCCACAGTTTTCTTGCTAAAGAACATTTTCACTACAGTATCATTTTGATTCAAAAGTAATATTATACTAAATTTTCAGTGATTCTGATATAAATCACACATATGTATTTGATTCATACGTGCTGATTTTATACAAATTGATAGTTTCACCATCCATTCATGAAAATTTACATGCTCTGTCTAAAACTGCCCGAGTTATAAATTTGGTCCATTATGGAGGCAAAGAAACAATTCATTTGTTACTGACGACATATCGTCAAGGTATCATGAATAATAATTGCGGTGGAGTATTTTTTCTGTCTTTTTGCATTTTCTCCTTTTATTTAACAGGCGTGGTCTGTAACATGTAAAAGATGAAACGTGATCTATGACGTCAAAAAATTATTTCGTAGAAAACAACAGAAGGACTAGTGTTACGATCTCAAAAGATCGGGTGAATTATCAGGAATTACAGGAAAATACATAGATTTTTCAAAAATAGAATTATTTCATCAAAGGGATAACATAGACGTAATGGTGAAGAAAAAATGCGAATAGTATTTCTTTATGAACTTTACATTCTAAATATCTGGTTTAAAGGTAACATTATCTGACTAACTAGTAAGAACCAATGATATATCTTTGATCTTCAGATCGAAACAATCATGGCACTTCACACAAAAACATGTTACTTTATGCGATTTCCTACAAAATAAACAAGTTAAACTCCCGCTCACTACATTCGCTCATTCAATCCTGTACATCAAGTCTTCTTCACAGTGAACTCCCGTAAGAAAAGATATTCTGAGCTAAACTTACAACCTAGTCTATCAAATAAAATTTAAAGATAATTAAAAAGAAATTGACAAAAACTTTATAAAAAACTAATATACCTTGTCCTTAGTACACGAAATTTTCGTGACACGTTAATTTCGTGAATTTGGCAGTACAAAAAAATCACGAAATTTAAGTTGTGTGAACAATGAGTGTCACGAACATAAGATGACGTGAAAATTAAGTGACTCACGTTATTTCCATAATCCAGAAAGAACGAGTTTATTACCACTGAAACGTTTGCAAATCACATTTTTTTTACTTTTCTGATAAATTTTCAGTGTTCTTTCACTCAAAAACAATAATTGGTTGACAGGCATGAACCGCCTGTGGACAATTGTGAGAACTGCTTGGTTTTTCTTAATTTGACTTTATTGTTCCTTTGATAAAGTCGTTTTATTTAATTCAAAGACATTCAATAACATCAAAATATAAAATTTTTGCAAAATCGCGAAATTTAAGTGTCCTGAAATATGCGCACATCAAAATCGCAAAATAAACATGTCGCAAAAATTTCATGTAATAAGGTAGATTTTACTAACAAGATAATTTTTTCCAAATTTTTTTGGCTCACAGCCACTTCGATTGATAACTAAGTGAAACTGCCTTGTGTGAATGCTGAATGCATGTGTAACTCCTTTCTTTTCATGGACAATGAGTAAAATCAATGTTATGATAAAAATGATGTAAGGAAACAAAATAAAAGGAGATGACAAAGTCGCTAGACCAATTGCATGGTTTGTTCAGTCAAAATGCTGAAAGTCGTAGTGTTTAACAAATGATCATCACACAGGACTGTCTTTTAACCTAGAGAAAGTCAGTTTTGGACTTCTAGTTGACCTCTGAAGAAATGTGTTCCAATGATCTTGACCCTATCTCTTGCGCTCCGCTGTTCGGTTCTGTTTGGTCTGTCTGTTGCAATGTTTTTTGCTGTATGGAACAGGGACCTCTGTCCTCTCTTGTGGCCTTTATTCTGATTGCTAATCGCTTCAGCATACTTGTGTACTGGGTTTGTGCGGGCTTTTCTGAGTTGCTTGTGATCATGTTAGATTACTACCGAGCAGGGTTGTTACATAGCAGGATCTTGGAGCAGGGTTTCCAACAACCTCATCATAGATTCAGACTGTGGACTGTGTTCTTTGGCTTAGGTATGACACACGATTTCATGCCAACTGAAAACTCCTTTAGTGGGTCTAAGCCTGCCTGTCATAATGATAATAATGATAATAATAATAAAAAACATACTTCATTAAAACTCGTCTCAAATTTAAAATTAAATACAAATTTAGTATAACTATAGTTAAAAAGACTACTTGGTGGTCCGGTGGTTTTCAACAGAGCAAATGTATAAACAACTTCCTATAAACTAAAAAATGAAAATTTCTATGTACATCCCAGTAATAAAGTATCTGTAGCTGTTGAGTCTAGGGAAGTCCTGCTTGACCCTTCTGTATTTCTAGATCCCTGTCCTTAACATCTTAGAAGTTCCTCTTTCTCGAGGTTCTCGATCCCCTTAGGCATAGGAGCGCGCTCCGCAAAATTGCAAAGGACACTTTTGCCCTGACCCATGAAATTGTTGTGGCGTAGCTCTCTTGCTTTTTTGCAGATAATAGCTCGGCTAATCTTGAGTGGTATCTCAGGCATTTGTCAGCCATCCCTCCCCTTGTTAATATAATTAGAATAAAAGTAATAATAATACAAAAATAAATAAATAAATAATAATAATACAAAAGCTTACATTGCAATGTGCTTAATTACCTTGTCTCTAAGTGCATTACACAATTCTAAGAAACCTAGTAAAAAGTTTAGAAAGACTAATAATATCTAAAAATGCAAAACAAGTTTGCAAGAATTTATGGTAATTAATAGAAATAACGATAACATTAAAATTCAACCAATTCAGCTAAAAACTTCTCTAAATCACCATGTTTTTGTGACTGTGAAACTCTGAATTTTATAAAAAGAAGGAGTTCAAAGAAGTGAATTCAATTTATAGTTTTAAACCAACAGAGGATGTGAAACTGTGAAGCGCTGCATAAAAAAATAGTGTTGGTGTTAGTGAGAGTAAAATTCTTATAGATGCCACAATTCCATTCAAAGCCTTGGGGATATGAGGTAATGAAGAACCCAGACAAGAAGGTCAATATAGAGGCTTTCCGTGATGCAAAAAAGCTGTATTTAGGGGGAGGGGTTGCTCACCTTTATATACGTGAATAATAGACCTTGTCACAGTTTTCGACACCATCTTGATGAGTAGGCAAACACGTCAGAAATTACAGTGTTTGTATGAGAATCTAATGTCGAATAGTTTCTGTAAAACGGCTGTTCTGAAAAAAATATGAATTGTAAACTAAAGTTACACAGCAAAGGATCTTACTATTAAATTTTGGGGGCTGTTACTCCGCTTAAATTTCTCCAGACGCTTGCTTTAGATTTTGCATGTATTTGTCTGCAATTTTTCCCGGGAAAATTTTACAGGCAAATGTATAGAAAATTTTAAAAAGCGGTTCTAGCACATGTAGCTATTTGACATTCGATTCTCATACAAACACTGTCAATAATGTCTCACGCGGTTGCCTACTCGTCAAAACCTTGATAAGGCCTATAACCAAAATATGTTATCCAACATCATATTCTAAGCAATGATGACATGATTCACACCTATGTAAACAGGATGACTAGGATGAACTGATCGACTACAATGACTGGGGTAACTGGGATGACGAGGATAACAGACTGTTATTACCGGGATCGTTGTGACGACTGTGATGTCTAGGGTGATTGAGATGACTAGGGTGATTGATAATAAGAATGACTAGGATAAAATGACTGGGACAACTGGGGTGACAATAAGGATAACTTAGATTACTAGGATGACTGGGGTGACAAGGATGACTTGGATGACCAGGGATGACTGGTGTGAATAATTGGTTGGTTAGGATGAATGGGATGGCTGTGATGAATAAGATGTAGTAGCTGAAGTAGGGCACAGTTGAATGTAGGGTGCTGTTGTCAGTGTAAAACTATTTTTTAAACAAGATAGTAGCTTGTTGGTGTAATAAAATTAACGACAACCAATTTATGATTTTTACAACTTCCTGTTATGTCATTTCATAAACAGTTTTTATGTTTAAGCTTACAATGTAACCTCTCCTTTAATCAAGAAACCTGAAAAAGATTTGCGCTTTAACGATGATTGTGTGAAGGAGGATTTGAAAAATTGTGCATAGTCCTTTCTTCAGAAATCCTAGCTATACCTGTGTCTTATTGCTGAAGGGTATTAATGTTTGTTATCATACTTGAGACAAGAGTTAATTCTCCACCATAGCGTTAATGGTTTAAGAACAAGCATTGTTTAGATTTGGTCATTAGACATAAAGCAGATAATTATTATAATTATGTGATATCCAAACATCTATAAGTGGCTTTAAGAATTGAGTGACAGTCGCTAGTTTTTAAGCTTTTGTGCCATTAAATGGAACGTTATCATTCCAGACATTATTTGAAATCACCATTTTTCAAGCTCATTTATTGTTTCCACCTCTTAAATCTAAATGGTCGATTTTTTCCATGTAGGAAATGTTACCATACTTTATTCATGTTCTTCAGGTGTTTTTTATGGATTGCAAGGAGTGTCGAGATTTGTAGCAAGAAGTGGCGATCTTATCGTCACCAGTTTACATGTTGATAAAAAATTAATGGTTTGTTTAATTTTTTTCAGGCAGAAAAAAGACAAGCAAGAGGCAAGCTGGTCAGACATTAATAGAAATGGACTGCATTCTTTGGAGGAGAGTCTGGATTTAGAGGACAACAGCATCGCAGTCTAGGAATTACAACTGGTTTGGTATGTAGGAGTAATTTGTTTTGTATAGCTACCCTACTTCATTACAGAGACTTGGTTTTACGTCACTCTGTCTATTACCAGCTTGGGAGATCACTAAGGGTGCTTTCCATTTGTCAGTAACTGACTGGCCAGACCATTCCCATTGCAATGAGAATTTCACTTTTAATCAAACTGTTCAGTCAAATGCTAAATACAGTCAATTCTCGTTCTAGCGGACACTGCAGGGACCTCAAGTTAGTGTCTTCATTACTGAGAGTTGGTTATAGCGAAAAGTTTAATGTGACTAAATGTAATTTAGGCAAAGTGAAATTGCAAGCCAGCAGTCAGCGATCTCCTCCTCAAGCATACGTGATCTGTGGGGTGACGGCAGGGGCCTATTGCTTATCTTGTGACTTACGTTGCATCTCATGCTGGCATTTTTGAGCTGATCTATGCAGATCTGTTGCCTAAGCGAATCTTTGCGGATTCTGGCTCCCGGCCCGTCCCTCCCCTTTAGTGCATTAGTAAGTATGGGGTCAGGTGAGTATTTTCCACTGAAGTCTTTCAGTGTGACGGTGCCAGTTGACAGCTGCATGCAGGGATGGTTCCCACTTGTAGGGTTGCCATGGATACCCCTCATGCCATGCCTGAGGCGCTCAGGCTCCCGTCCAACTTTTAAGGCACCAGTTTCCAAGCTCAATTTTATTGGTGATGTGTTTAATTTCAGGCAAAACATCTGTAATCATTTTTGCCTGTGATTTTGCTGCTATCCTTATTATCCGGGTTTGCGTTACAGCAGGGTGTCTGTAAGGCAAGAAGGAGATGATTTTTCAGCAAAAACTCTTTGTAAAAGTTCTGTTTCATTGTCAAAATGACCAGTCCGGCCAAGGTCCAGCCAGCCAGTTCTGACTTTTGGAAAGCACCCTGAGTGTGGGGTTAAGCTGGCTCAGGGTTTTTCTCTGATAAGGAAATGGACATTTGCAGTGGTTATAATCACCCAGCTGTTGTTGTACAGCCATTTTTTTATTAGTAATTGGCAGCAAACTGGCTGAGCAGGAGTGGATAATTAAGTATTTGTTATTATTATTATTATTATTATTATTATTATTATTATTATTATTATTATTATTATTACTATCTGATTAATTTAAAAAAATAGTGTTTTTTTTAAATAGATCATGGTCATCACAAGCCAAAGTAAAGCTGTTATCAGATCACAAAATTTAAAAATTACGAAAGTATAAAAAGATGATACTGCAGGCAATTCTTTTCGTTAAAAATTTTTACTGAATTTTGAAAAGAAGCAAGACTTCATTTATTTATTTTGTTAGGAAATGTTTTTTGCAGAAAAATAGACATCCATGTATAGGTTCTGTAGGGAGACTAATTCTTCCTTTCTGTCTGACAGTCAAATTTACCTGTATTATTTCTTGTATCTCTGGCCATTTAACAGAACCCCTCCCACATGGTGATGTTCCAGTAGATTCTTTGCCCATCACAAGTTGGATATCGAAAATATTTCTTCAATTAAAGGGATGACATCTCAAGAAGCAGAGGGATCGTGGTCCTCCATTGGTGATTTCTGGCATTTCAGGTATCACTTTTTTGTAACTTTCTTAACTGTATGAGACTACTACATTTTGTTTAGGATTTTTCCAGAGGTACACACAATTCCAAATCCCACTGTTTCCCCCTTTAAAGTATCAAATCTTTTTCCAGGCTCCTTCATTAAATCATCCCAATCATCCTACCCATCCAATTTATTCCAGTCATCCTATTCATCTTAGTTATCCAAGCCAACCCAAGCGTCCTAGTCAACCCAGTAGTCCCAGTCATCACAGTCATTTTAGTCATCCAAGTCACCCAAGTCACTCCTGTCACTCTAGTTGTCCCAGTCATCCCAGTCAGTCTAGTCTCACCTGTCATCCCTGCCATCCTAGTTATGCCAGTCAACCCAGTCATCCCAGTCATTCTAATTATCCCACCCACCCTAGTTGTCCTAGTCAAAGAGGTCACCACTGTCGTGTCTGTCTCCTTAGTCATCCCATTCTCTGTAGTCATCATAGTTATCCCAGCCATGTCAGTCATTCCATTCATCACAGCCACCCCATTTATCCCACTGAGTCATCCCTGTTATTTGACATATCCCTGTCATCAGAGCTATCCCAGTCACCTTAGTCATCTCAGTTATCTCATCAACCCATTCATCTTAGTCATCCCAGTAATTCTACTTTTCTGTTTCATCACAATCATCCCTGTCACCCGTTATCACAGTAAACCAAGTCATCCTATTCATCGTAGTCTTGCCAATTGTCCTAGTTGTTGCAGTCATGCAGTCATCCATAGCATCCCAGTCATCCTAGTTATCCCAGTTATTTTAGCCATCCAAGTCATCTCATTATTATTCATCCTATTCATCCTAATCATGCAAATTATCCCAGTCATCCCGGTTATCTCAGGTATCCCAGTAACTCTAGTCATCCTAGTCATCCAAGTCATCTTATTATCCCACTCATTCCACTCATTCCAGTCATCTTAGTCATTCCCTTTATCCTTGTCATCCTAGTCATTCCAGTCATTCCAGGCGTTCAAATCATTTCAGTCATTCTAGCCATTCTAGTCCTAATCATCCAAGTCACTCCTGTAATTCCTATCACCTCAGTTATCCCAGTCAACCTAGTCCTCCTAGCCATCCCAGTGATCCTAGTCTTTCCAGTCATCCCAGTTATCCAAGCCATCCCAGTCACTCCAGTTAATTACAAGAATTGAAAGGACACAGAGGCATACTACTAAATAATTATGTTCTCAAATTGCCTTTTTCCTGCACAATTTCGTACATGAATAGACTTAAATGAATAGACTTAAATCTTTGGACCTGCTTCCATTAACATTCTGGCACAAGCATCAAGATATGGTTGTTATTTTTTTCAACATCATTCATGGTCCCGTATCGGTAGATCCATCAATAAAATTATTCCTAAAGCTCGCATCATGAGGCCTACCAGATCTTCATCTAGTGGTGTTATTAAATTTGTAGAGCCTAAATGTCTGACAGCAACTCATCAAAAGTCTTATATCATCAGATGCGTACGCGTCTGGAACGTTGTTGCCGATAAACTGAACCTACGCATAAATGCCCTGAATGATTTTAAACAGGCAATGGAAGAGTATTACAAAACTGCCTTAAGTAATTATGACTGTGAAAATCCCCACACATTCAAGTCTGTCTCTCTTAAAATGTAATAAGTCTTGTCTTACCCAGCCTGTCTCTTGTTGCTTTTAATTTTATGATTATGTATTTTAACTATTCTTATATTTTTTTAATTTTCTGGGTCCGCGGTAACTGGCTACAATGTTGCGGAATCCCTGCCACTTTTTCTTTGTTACTTTTTATAACTACCTGAATGTATTTATATTATGTTGGCGAAGCTAATAAAATAAAAAAATGAAATAAAATAAAAAAATACTCCAGTCATCCAAATAATCCCAGTCATCTCAGTCACCCTCAGGGTTCACACGCACCTTGAAAGTCCTTGAAAATTGCAGTTAGTGCTGGAAAGTTCTTGCATTTCAGTGCTAACTTTATCCAACCCAGATTGTCTAGTGCTTAAAGGAGCAAACTCAAAAAGACCTTCAGGATAAAAATTAAAATTACAGTCATGTTGTGGAATTAAGAACTAAAAAAGACAGACTCAAGTCTCTCATTGGTATTCTTGAAAAATGCGTGAATTTTTTGTTCAAAAAAGGGTACAAACCATGCAACCTAGTCGTCCCGGTCATTCTAGCTATCCTTGTTATCCCAGTTATCCCTGTCATCCAGTCATCCTCTTGTCCTAGTTATTCTAGTCATAATCATCCCATCTCAGTTATCCCAGTAACTGTAGGACAGCAGACATCAGAGATAAGACGTCAGACATCAGATACTGGACATCGAAAATAGGACGTTGGACATTGGACATGGAACATCAAACATCCGACATAAGATATCCGACAGTTGGACAAAAAATCAGACAAAAAATTGGACAAGAAATCGAACAAGAAAAATCAGACAAGAAATCGGACAAAAAAATTGAACGAACTATCAGACAAGAAATCGGACAAAAAATAGGACTAAAAAATGAATGAAATCGGACAAAAAAATTGGACAAGAAAATCAGGCGAATAATCGGACAAAAATGTTGGACAGTAAAAATCGGAAGAAAAATGGTACATGGAACATGGGTCATCGGACAATGGACATCAGACATCGAAAATCGGACATCAGACTTCGGACATCTGTCATCCGGCATCGAAAATCGGACATCAGCCATCGGACATTGGACACCAGACATCAGATATCAGACATTGAAAATCAGACTCTAGACATCTGACATTGCAAATCAGACATCGGACATTTGGACATGGGATATAGAACATGGAACATCAGACATTGCACTGAAGACATCAGAAATCGGACATAAGACATCAGACATCTGACAGTCATACAAGAAATCAGACAAGAAATCGAACAAAAAATCAGTTAAGATATTGAACAAAAAATTGGACAAAAAATTGGACAAAACAAATAAGATGAAAAATGTACCAAAAATCGGACAAAATATCTTACAAGAAATCAGACATGGTGAACAAAAAATCGGACAAACAAGCTGACAAGCAATTGGACAAGAAGCTGGACAACAAAATGGGACATGGGACATCAGACATCGAAAATCAGTTATTAGGCATCAGACATTGGACATGGGACTTCCGACATAGAACATCAGACATCGGATATCGGACATTAGATATTGGAGATAAGATATCAGACATCAGATATTGGACATAAGACATCAGACATCTGACAGTAGGACAAGAAATCGGACGAAAAATATTGGACAAAAAATCAGACAAAAAACATCGGACAAGAAATCTGACAAAAAATCTGACAACAAATGGGAAAGTAGATCAGGCAATAAATCTTACAAGTAATCGGACAAAAAATTGGACAAGAAAAATCAGGCAAAAAATCAGAGAAAAAAAATCAGATGAGAAATCAGGCAAAAAGATATTGGACAAAAAATTGGACCAAAAAGTGAACAAAAAATCAGACCAAAAAAATATTGGACAAAAAATTGAACAAAAAATCAGACCCCAAAATTGGACAAGAAATGGGAAAAAAATCGGGTTAAATTGGACAAAAAAATGAACAAGAAATCGTACGAAAAAAATCAGACAAGAAATTGAGCAAACAATCGGACAAACAATCAGACAAAAAGTCAGACATGAAATTTGACGAAAAATCAGAGGAAATATTGGCCAAAAAATTGGAGAGGAATTGGACAAGAAATCAGACAAAAAAAAAATCTGACAAAAAAAAATCCAACAAAAAATCGAGCAAGAAATCAGACCAAAAATCGGACAAAAAAACGGAACAAGAAATCAGACAAAAATGGGGCAAAAAATTGGCCAAAAATATAGGTCAAAAAGTAGACAAAAAATTGGTTCGAAAAATTGAACAAAACATCAGAGAAGAAATAAGAGAAAAAAGTGGAGAAGAACAATCCTTAATCCTTTATAGGGTTTCTCAGGATAAACTGAATAAAAACAGTTGAATTGGTAAGGTCAGTAAAATCAGTTAATATACTCCATTGTCTGCCAACATGTCAAGCATGGGGATTAAGGCTCAAACCTCCTATGAAGAGTGTGTGAGAATGAGTTAGAGAGTGCATGCATAAGCAACATAAACATCACTGTAGTCAATAAATCTACTTCTCCCCAACATGACTTTCAAAATTGGCGCAAAAGTAGTGCTGCCCATCTTCTGCAAGTTGCAGAAAGTTTTGACAGGTTCTTTGAAGATCCAGGGTTAGTTGTCATGACAACCAATGTTCAGTTCACAGTAAACCCAATGTTTTACCATAATGGGGCTCTTGTTTCCAAAATGTGCTTCTGCCATTTTTGCTTATAAGTCATCCTATATCATCATGTGAAATGCTGGAAAATTCAATGGTCACAGCATGACTATTGTGCACTGACAAATCTGCCTCCATTTGTTCCTGGAGTCAATTTAATAAAACTTTTACAAGTGTAATTTAAAAGTGTAGCAGTTGTTTTAGTGTCAGAAAACAAAAGCTACAATTGCAAATTAATGTTAAATGTTAAATGCTTGTGCCATGGCCTAGCAATGAATAGTAAAGAAACTTACAAAATATCAGTGCACTTGCAAAAGTCTTGCACATGCACAAATTTTGAGATGTAATCAACTTTTCATTGCGCATGCAGAAAATTGTTGGTAGTTGTTTTGGCTAATTTTCTGATATCCTCAATTTCGCTGCCTCTTTGTTTAGTGTTTCAGCTACTTTTATAAAAAGATAAATACAACAAAGCATTTTTCTAATAGGGGAGTAGTACATTGAAACTCAAAGACTCAAGTCTCTGAATCCTTGAAAAAATATCCTTGAATTTTTTGTTCAAAAAAAGGTACAAACCCCCTCTGCAACCTAGTCATTCCTGGCATTCCTAGTTATCCCTGTTATCCTCTTGTCCTAGTTATTCTAATAATTTATATTCATCCCAGTCATCCTTGTTATCTCAGTTATCCCAGTAACCCTAGTCATCCGAGTCATCCTATTATCCTTCTCATTCCGGTCACTCTAGTCATCTCAGTCAATCCAGTTATCTCAGTCACCCCAGTTACCCCAGTCATCCCAGTCATCCTACTCATCCTATTCATCCCAGTCATACCAGATACTCTAGTCTTGTTAGTTATCTCATCACCCTTGTCATCCTAGTCACCCCAGTTCTTCTACTTATTCTTTCCATCAGTCACTTATCCCAATCATTCCAGTCACCCTAGTCATCACAGTAATTCTACCTATCCTTTTCATCTAAGTCACTCCTGTCATCCCTATCGTCCTAGTTATTCTAGCCATCCCAGCAGCATAAATCATCCCAGTCATCCTAGTTATCTCTCAGTTATCTCAGTCATCCAAGTCATCCTAGTCATCACAGTTTTTCTAGTTATCCCTGTCATCACAGTTATCCCAGTCATCCCAGTCACCTAAGTCATCCTAATTATCTTAGTCATCCCAGTCACCTAAGTCATCCTAATTATCTTAGTCATCCCAGTCATCTGTGTCACCTCAGTTATCCCAGTCAACCCAGTCCTCCTACTCATCTCAGTAATCTTAGTCCTCTTAATCATTCCAGTCATCCATATCATTCCCAGTCATCCCAGTCACCCCAGCCATCCTATATCCTAGTCTTCACAATTATTGCATTCATCCTTGCCATCCTAATCTTCCAAGTCATCCTAGTCACCCCAGTCACCTCAGTCATCTTAGTCATCTTAGTCATCCCAGTTATCTTAGTCATTCAAGTCACCCTAGTTACCTCATTAGTTGTCTTAATCATTGCAGTCAGTCTTGCAGGCTTTTTTAGGGATGCACATGTGCACCATGTGTTCAGGTAGCTACACCCCTCCTATAAAGTCATTTACATTATTTTGTGACTCAATCTTAGACATTGAACTAAAAAAATACCTCTACATGTGAAAAGTCAGCAAGTCGTCATAAATAAGTTAACAATTGAGTGATAATGAACTCTCTTTTTTTTCTCAGGCTGAAAAGAAGAGCAGATTTGGCAAACTGGTGAACAGTTCATCAATAGCAGGAGTTCAAAAGCCAACAGTGGAGAAACTGGTATCATCAAAGTCAACTCATTATTAATACCTAGCTTAGTATTTATATAATAATATAATTTATTACTTACGGTTACGACCAGTACCCTGCCTCAACACAGGTACTGGGTTTTAGAATATTTCTGACCCAGCCCGGGAGGTCATTGAATGCGGGGTACAGCTGGCCCGGGGTTTTCCTCCTAGGAGCAAGTGGACGTACGGGGAGGTTTTTCACCCAGCTGTTGTTCCACAACCCCCATTCAACAGCAATAGGCAAATTCATTTAGTTTGGCAGTGAAAAAAAAAAAAGCAACAAAAACAAAAACCAAAAACCGAAGAATATTGACTATTTCAACAAATAGGACTTCATGCATTGTTCAAAGCAGGTCCATGGTATTCCCAACAGGAGTGAATTGATTCACTTGCAATATTTTTTTCTTTAATTTCTATGCGTAGTTTACAGCTTTCCAAATTTAAAGAAAACCTACTTCATTTCTCCAATCAAAATTCAGTCACTGTAGGCTCTTTAGCACATTTCAGCTATAGAGTAGCTAGATTGCTAAATATGTAGTGAGATCAAATTTTGATTAGGAATTCTGTAATTCACTATTGGAGGGAATACTTAAGGTATCTGTATTACAAGAAAAAATGATATACTATACAGTGTGTGTGCCACCATGTTTCTACAAAAATAAGTGTCACTGAGAAAATTTGATCAAAAGTTTCTTTAGGTTTTGAAGTAAATGAGTCACCATCCGGTTCAATTTAGCAACTGGACAGAGACTTATCAATTAGGCAAAGTTTTCCAGTTGGATTATTTTGTTCCAAAAAAAATGAAAATCATATTTTGAAAAACATCCAGTGGCTTATTTGTACCACTTAAGTTCAAACACAAGATTCCTTTGAGTAGTACATACATCATTCAATTTTACAAAGGAGATTCACCTCTGGGAAGAAAAGGGAAAAGGGTTCATTCTTGCAATGAATGAAACTCTGTAGCCAAGAATGATTATATTAATTAGTGATTATAAATGACATTTCCTCAGGATTTTGCAATTTTATCAAAGATGAAAGACAGTATTTCATTTGCTAACTAGATACAGAGAAATTATTTCAACAAAATAATTTAAGACCAGTTTGGTCTGGTAAAGAATAGCAAAATTGAGCTGAACTAGTTTTGATATGGGCTAAGGGTTCAGGGTCCCAGTGACACATCCCCACCCAAAAATTCATAAAGTACCACCCTCGGGCCTAGTGCCTCACTGCTCAAAGGAAATCTTGCTAAAATAATAGTGATAATGATATTAGTATAGTATTTAATATAAAGTTATAGTTGTTGGGTGGGTAAATTTACATATTTTATAGATTATTACATACCTAAAACCTTAAAAGCTCAATTAAGCCCCTATCTGCCTTTTAAGGAGGGTTGGAGGAGTTAGAGGTGGGGGAGGAGGGGGGGTAAATGATTAGGGGGGGAAGAAAGGATATTTTTTATCTTGATAGGGAAGGGGAAATTAGGGAAAAGTTGGTCTTTTTGATCAATAATCTTGCACAAACTGGCAAAATCCTCTTGCATTCACTGACGTTTTTCTTCAAAAGGAATGGCTTTCAAGGTAAGTTGTGGAGGATGTAATGGATATTAAGGGGATCAGGTTAAAAATCTAGTCTTAAAGAAATATGATCAATGATAGGTAAGGGGGTAGGCTGGGGCTTATAGAGGCATGGGAAGCATTACAACCCTATCACATCAAACATTAATCACACAGACAGAATTTTTTAACTTTGCTTTAATTTTATTCCTTTTGTTAAAGTTCACCACACACTCAATTATTTTTATAGATCCACCTTCTATTGCAACTCGTCTTCATTATAGGAGTTGCTGTGCTTCCTGTCTTATCTTAACACAGTGGAACTATGATTTTTTGAACCTCCTGTGAGAATGAAGATTGGTCTTAGAAAACTAGGAGTTCAAAGAATTAGAGGGATATTAAGTTTTGTTTAGGGCTTTGGGCTTTCTTGCCATTTTCTGTTTGAGAAAACCCAAGGTGAAATATAAAAAATACAGTGACTTCAGGGGAAGGAAAACAAGTTTTAATTTGAATAATCAAGAGGTTCAAAGGACCAGGATTCCACTTATACAGTATTGGTGTTAATCTTATGCTAGAATTAAACAGTCATCAGCAAGCTCATTAGCACATTATTAGCTCTAAACCTCCTAAGTAATATATTACCTCCATCAGGGACTATACAGGCTGCAAGAAATAGTAGTACTGTACAGGTATACATCTTTAAATTTTCATGACAACATCATAGCAATACAGATAACCTATGAGCTATACTATAATTATATTGGTAGAATGTAGACACCTTGATCATAAAACTTATGATGATCTTCCATTAAGGGAAAAGATAAGCTTTGTCAGGCAAGGCATCTCTCTGGCTATCAGTGGCCAGGAAGCTACAGCTGGAATTGGATCTTCATTTACATAGCACAGCATGGATAGGAATAGCAAAGCAATTAACCACAGTGACCTTAATCCTTGAAGTCCCAATTTCACTTGACAAATTCTCCTTACTGTTCCTTCTTACCTCTCTTATGGTACTAGTAAGGAGAATGTATGAAAGTATCAAGTAGGTAGAGTTTCATTTTTTTGTTATTGTTAATAAGTTGATGATTGATTTTGGTCTCTGTTGGCACTTCAACGTATGGTCGGTGAACTAAGGATTTTGCCATCTTGAGATTAATTTAAAAAAAAAAAGAACTCAAAGCAACTGGAAATTCTTAAGAAACAGTGAGCCTGGGAAAAATCTTAGGAAAATTAGGATCTTAAGTATTATAAAGCAAAGTAGATTATTCATAAGCTTACATGAACATTACGTCTAAGGCAATCTTCAGTCTGCTTCTGCTTAATTTTTTTCTAGGCAACTTGAAGTAGGAAGTTAGAATGTTTTCGAAGTTGCTGATCTTTTCAAATCTGAAACAAGTTTTATGAACTTTTGAGAACTTATTCTTTTGCACAGCTTTCACAGACTGCAGACTGTTGATTGCATTTATATTCTATTTAAATATATTAACTTTTTCTTGTGCTGCATTTGCTCTCTGGAATTTTTTTTTAAATTTCCATAGGTTCTCGAAAGGTCTGGCATGTCAGTTTTAGGAATTGACTCCTTGGCATTCTTTTTCATTTCCATTTTTCTGCACATAATCAGAGCATTAGTTGAATACATGTATACATTATGAGGGCACTTGTAGCACTAAGAAATATCTAGTAACTGTTTTGTTTTAAATATGCTAATGAGCTTGCATTAGTTATCTTAATATTATTAATTTTTTGTTAGGCTTAGTTTAGCTAAGCCTTTGAAAACAGCTGACTTTTCGAGGTGCTATCACTGGTTTTCCCGCAAAATGGTGACTCATGACATGTCACTAGCCATATCTGGGTATGGCTTCTGATTGGTTGAGACACATTATCCTTGTGGCACGACCTATCAGAAGCACTACCCAGATCCGGGTAGTGACACATCATTAGTATAGAATTTCTTCACTTATTCTTCATTTTGGAGTCATTTCATGGGGAAACCAGTGGTGTCATCAAGAATCGTTGGTTGTTTTCTTAGGCCATTAGCATTTCATTATTTTTTTTAAGTTCTTATTTAATTTCAGACCTCAGGTGGCACACGCACAAGATTAGGAGCCCATCACTTGGGCAGGTCATGTTTAAATCTAGCCAAACTCGTCCCTGCTGGGCTGTGGAAGCTCTGCCTCTGAGAAGGTGGGAATTCTGATGTCCTCTGAGATATTCCAACTGAGAAATCCTGGGAAACTTTATCTGATCCTGTAGTTCACGCTGGGGGCAGTTGGACACTTGGAAGATTTGGCCGTTTGTTCCCAAGTGGGGAGGACAGCGTGAAGGAAGGTGAGAGTTTGCTTCTCGTGTTCTTAGAGTTTCATTCAGTTTGTTATAATACCACACCTTTTTCCAAGAAAATAGATAGATAACCATTTCGATCAAGAAAGTTGCTTGTCTGCAAACAATATGTCTGGGAATGTTTCACTGTTGAGGACGAAAAACGGGGGTGCAAGAACGTGCTCCCCGGCTCACGTAGTAGGTGTGTCGACGGATGATTCGAGGGCAGAGAACTGAGCACTGAATCGCATTGGTCTGGCTTGGGTGGATTTTCACAAATGACATCAAATTGAGCTGATAGTTACTAAGAATCTCTCTGATGGGGGCTACTGGTTGAGGATTTCTCTTCTAAACCTAAAGCTTTTGATTTCCTAACAATAAATAGCCCTCCAAAGAATTGCACAAAACCAAAAATAGCATATAAATCATTTCCATAATTGCCAAATTTTGCCCTGATATTTTTTGACTACCTGAAAATTTAACTAAAACCGTGAAAACGAAACAACGCTCATAAATAGGTCCAAATTTATTTCATTTCAATCTTTTTCCTACTTGACTACCTGAAAATTTAACTAAAACCATAAAAACAAAACAACGGTCATAAATAGGTCCAAATTTATTTCATTTCAATCTTTTTCCTACCTGATTAGCTGAAAATTTAACTAAAACCATAAAAACAAAACAACGGTCATAAATAGGTCCAAATTTATTTCATTTTCATCTTTCTCCTAGGTCAGATCATAGCAAATTTAATAAAACTAAATTTAGGTTACATCAACATCTGTTTTTGTTTACCTGTTGTTTTTTGGTCAACTGAAAACAACAGGCGAACAAACATGGCTGTTCATGTTAGACTAATAATATCAGCTTTAGATACTAAACCATTTTCGAAATAAGGAAATACTTGATTAATCAGACAGCTGTGGTAATCTGCGCTATATCCTTGTTTTTAAGAAGGGCATAGAATAGATTTCCTTGGCCTGTGTGAAAAATCAGGTTAGTTTGACCTAAATTTCGGAAAGCCTTATGTAAACAGCTAGAATAAACATTTTTGCTAAGTGTTAACTTTTCACGATGTAAGGCAATTTCTCGGTGGCGACTTCAATTGATACTTCAAATTAGGGTTTCGGATATAGGTCTGGAACCATATACTTAAGATCATTTTTTTGATATTAAAAATTATATATTTGGCTAGTTCCAGTCATTTATCGGAATCCTGAGTTGAAGTATCCATTCCAGTCACGACCGTATTTCCACGCTATTTGGCCGAGCTATTGTCACGATCGTCACGCAATGCTGGTACAGTCGGCTAGCGTGACCATCGTGACTAAAGCTTCAAATCTCGTGGGAACTTAAAAATAGGACAATTTAAATAATTATTATTCAGAAAAACATTAAGATTTAAAGGTTTAAAGACTTGCTGTCGAATCCAAAATTTCCTAGGAACTGAAACATTAAATTTTACTAGCTTCACATTTCTTTCGCACAAATTTCTTATTTACGTAGAAATAAACCTTTATTTCAATGAGAGAACTAATCGAATTATTTCTACGGGAAGCAAAACAGGCAAAAATTTAACTCATCAGCAAGATCGCTTTAATCCCTTTAGTTGCCCTTTACGCAGCACTGATTTAAACGAATTCAACATTAGATTTTCAAGGGCAACCAATTTTAAGATATAAAACGAAATATTTAACGCACAATTTACGCAGCACTGTAGCAGTACTGCGTAAATTTTGCTTCATAATGTTTCGCTTTATTACTTTCAGATAATTTCGACTCTTTAGAATAACAGCAATAATAAGCGACGCGTAAACAGTACGCGTAATTTTCACTTCCAAATTTCCTTTCATGTAGGTCTAAACACTAAATACTAAACAATAACTAGGACGAGAGAAATCCAATATCAGTAGCTTCGCAGAGGAGAGATTATTATTGACTTGTGCTCTTTGGTGAAGTTTGTGGGATGAAGGCCGGTCAGACCAGCGCGATGCTTTGTCCAATTTTCTGGGCATCGATGACGGAGACCCACTGAAGACTGAGTTTCACTGTCTTGCGCCCTCTTTTTTCTTGTCCACGACTCTGGATATTTTTCACGATATATTGACTTTGTAGACACGCACTTTCAAACCAAAATTATAATTTTCACTTCAAATTGTTTTGGCTAATTTTAATTCCAAATTAATTTGGTGTGGTATTGTGACAGAGTTGAATGGGACCCTCAGAGCATGAGGAGCGAACTCTCACTTTTCTTCACGCTGACCTCCCCACTTGGGGACAAACGGCTGAATTTTCTAAGTGTCCAACTACCCCCAGCTTGAATGAAGGGATCAGATAAAACAGACCAGGATTTTAAAGTTGGAATATCAAATGAGGACAGAAGAATGAACACCGACTCGGAGCAGAGTGGAAGCAGCCTGGCAGGGACGAGGGAGGCTAGATTACTTTCTTTTTGTATTTTTTTTATTGTAAGTAAATGGACAACAGAGACAAGCTTTATTTCTTCAATAAAATACTGTTATCTTCAGTACCTGTGCTGTTTACTTTGTAATCCAACTACTTGAGTGAACCAGATAAACCCCCTTAAGGCTCAGACACAGTAAAACATTACACGCAGTAAAGGCTGGTTTTTTCTAACGACATGAACACAAGCGTCAGTTTAGTGAAGACATCAACAACAAAAAGATAAGCACAACTTTAGGAAACCCACGCACTTATCATAATTCTTCTTCCTCGCTAAGAATTAACACAACATAAGCACAAGCAAGATAAACCAAAACAAAGTTTGTTTTGTTGTGCTCAGCTCGTGTTGTATTAATCCTTTACGACGAGAAAACAAGAATAATCTTCGCGCTCACATTTTCAGTTTTGTATTTTAATAAACTTCAGTTGTTGATGACCTCGCTAAACTTAAGTTTGTGGTACGCTGCTAGTAAAAACCAGCCTTAAAATTACGCTGTGTTTCCACCCCCAAAAACCCTGTCGGAAATGTTCCAAAGCAAAAAAAAAAAAAATAAATACTGCGTTGTAATTTTGCTTTATAACTCTTTACAGGAGTAGAAACACAGTGCAAAGTTACTGCGCGAAATGTTTCACTGTTTGTCCGAGCCTTATAATAAGCCAAGTTCTGCTTCACATACTATAAAGCTTTAAGCAATCAACAAAGCGACGGCAGCAAGATCGGCACTTATTATAATTAGCAGTTTTGCGAACATCATTTATTGTTTAAATTTTCTCAGCATTTTAACTGATTTACTTTGCATGCGCACGTTTTGAATTTGATATTTGATGGCTAAATGTTTGTGTTCCGTCTCAAATCCATGATTTTTTAATTACTTTTCTTGTTGCTTTGCGTACAAAAACGAAAAAACGTGTAAAAAGTTAAAGCGAGCAAGCTGGGAAAGCCTTCGGTCGTTTTAATTTACTCAGCATTTTAAATTTACCTATTACTTTGAACTTTGTACGCGCGCGTTTTGAATTTGATATTACTCGGCTAAATGTTTGTGTTCTCAAAATCTTGAACTTCTGATTATCAGATTCTTTTTTTTGCATACAAAAGCGAATAAATGTGCAAAAAAATGAAAGCGAGCGTGCAATTTGAAGCCTTTTGTTAGGTGCCATTGTTGTTGCCGTCTTCATTTGTGATTGCTTAAGCTTCAAAAATTGGAAAAACATAAGGAAATAAATTTCAGACTTTTTCAGTAAGCGGCTTGTTTTTCATTAAACGGCATCCCACAAAACACATGCACATAGAAAAAAACCCTAACAGAAAGAGTTTACTGTGCTCTAAATCCGATGTCAAACTTGCGTGTGATCTTCTTCAAGGCCGTTTTTGAGCTTCACGACTTTGCGTGAGAAGCCTAAATAACGGCCGAAAAAAAGACTCCAAGTTTGATACGAGTTGTTGTTAATCAGAATTTCAATTTGCACATGTATTTATGGATTGCATTGTTATTGCAAAACAAACCGCAGATCTGACGGCCTTAAGAGTACTGTGAACTTTCAGTCCCAAGTTTTAACATGTTATTTTCTTTACTAACCGCTGCGGATTTTCCTTACCATCATTTCTGAGAATTTGACAGTTGATCATGACAACCCCCCCCCCCCCCCCACCCCCATCATAATTATGTTTATTTTCAACACCCTTCCGCTTGGTAATTTACTCAAAGAAGTAAAGAGAAATAACATGTTGATCACTCTGGAATTGAAAAAGATGAGTGCAAATTTTCTAAATCTCCCCACTTTACCTCCTCGGAAGAACACTAAATTTTCCACGCTCAGTTTTATTTAGAGTTTGTCAAACGTACTTTAAAACACTGCGGCAGAAATTTGGGCGACTCTATTTCAATCATTTCATTGTTGCTGTTGTTGTTGCTGTGTAATTCTTATTCCATTTTGGAAGCAGTAGACTGATTATATTGGTAAAATTAATTCATACTCAAAGCACTTGCTGTTGTTTTCCACAAAGAAGTTTGAAGTTAGGCACGCAATCCAAATTCACAATCAATTAAAACAAATTAAAGGAATAATCCAGTTCACCCATGCCAAATCTTATTTTCTTGAGATAGAAACTGTGGATTAAATTTTCCCCGAACGTGGAAATGAAAATGGAATTGAATTTAAGAACTTACACATTTTATTCACTTGACCTGAAAAATCACCTTCAAGAATAGGAAGGAAAGTTGTTGCAGTGTTGAATGTCAGTCAGAAATTCAAGCTCTCAAACAAGACAACAGATCAGTTTGCCAATTTGCCACGACCGCAGTTTTACCTACGAACAAACTCTCCTCTCCTCCCAAAGCCCCCACCCCCGTCAAATGATGGCTTAGGTTGGCTGACGATTTTATTGGTTGTATAACTATTGCAATCGTTGAAATAGTTAGCAGCCAGCAAGAAGCACTTCACTGCACATCATCAATGTGAAGTATCAATGTGAAGTGCATTCAGTCATTCCTAATATAAGACGCAAGCAAGAGGAGATTTGAAATGCACTCATCAAGTTCACAGAATACGAATATACAAGTCAGCACAGATATGCAGTCTACCAACTATACCATTAAAATACGAATCCAAAATAAGACCACTGTGAATTGGTCAGACCCTCCGGCTGTCATACAGGTGAGTTCAAACATCGGTCTGTCTTTTGAAACAGTTGGGTTAAATGTCATCCTAGTCATTCCAGTCACCTTAGTCGTCCCAGTCACCCTAGTCGTCCCAGCCATCCTAGTCAATCCAGTCACCCTAGTCGTCCCAGTCATCCCAGTCATTCCAGTCACGCTAGTCATCCCAATTATCCCAGTCATAGTAGTCATCCAAGTAATTCCAGTCATCCTAGTCCCCCTATTCACCCCAGTTACGCTAACCATCCCAGTCATCTTAGCTATCCCAGTCGTCCTAGTCCCCCTACTCACCCCAGTTACCCCTACCCATCCCAGTCATCTTAGTTATCCCAGTCATCCCAGTCATCCCAGTCATCCTAGTCCCCCTATTCACCCCAGTTACCCTAACTATCCCAGTCATCTTTGTTATCCCAGTCATCCTAGTCCCCCTATTCACCCCAGTTACCCTAACCATCCCAGGCATCTTAGTTATCCCAGTCATCCTAGTCCCCCTATTCACCCCAGTTACCCTAACCATCCCAGGCATCTTAGTTATCCCAGTCATCCTATTCCCCCTATTCACCCCAGTTACCCTAACCATCCCAGTCATCTTAGTTATCCCAGTCATCCTATTCCCCCTATTCACCCCAGTTACCCTAACCATCCCAGTCATCTTAGTTATCCCAGTCATCCTATTCCCCCTATTCACCCCAGTTACCCTAACCATCCCAGGCATCTTAGTTATCCCAGTCATCCTAGTCCCCCTATTCACCCCAGTTATCCTAACCATCCCAGTCATCTTAGTTATCCCAGTCATCCGAGTTAACCTAGTCAATTTAGTCATCCTAGTCATTGCAATCATCATCACACTCCCCTCGGTCATCCCAAAACTCAGTGTGTCATGCCAGTCATGCCAGTCATAGTAGTCATCCATGTCATCCTAGTGATCCCAGTTATCCCAGTCATCCTAGTCATCCTAGTAGGCTTTCATAGATTGTGCTAGTAAAAGTAGCTCATTATACCAGTAGCACTGTTTTTTTTGGCCAAATTATGCTAAAATTATGCTCGTTTTTGCAAATTATGTTACCTTTTTTTTTAATTGTGCTCTTCAAAAACCATAGCGAATAAGTCCAAAAATACATTTTCTTTAATCAGAAGCCGTTTATTCTTGTCAGCTATAATACATATCCTTTCTCGTGTCCGTTTTTTGTTCATGCTTCGAACTTCTTTTAACATCGATCTTCAAGAAAAAACACCGACTGACATGGTTTGCCATGAGAGTTCCGGTTCCCGTACACCCCAGTCCCAGGCACCCATTTCCGGGCTCAGTTAACTGCAAATACCACTAAATCATCGAGCAACGTCAGCGCATAATTGGGATTTGGGAATCAACGTGACTGTCAAAACCTAAAAATGTTCCGATAATTATCAAAATATGCGAATTATGCTAGCGGTGCTACGTTGTAAAAAATGGGAAAAAATAATGCTAGTTTTCTCAAACTATGTTACAAATTATGCTAGCACAATCTATAAAAGCCTACATCTTAGTCATCCCAGTCATTCCATTCGTCCTAGCGATCCCAGTCACCCTAGTCATCCTAGTCATTCCAGTCATCCTAGTCACCCTAGTCATCCCAGTCACCCTAGTCATCCTGGTGATCCCAGTCATCCCAGTCACCCTGGTCATCCTAGTCATCCTAGTCATCCCAGTCACCCTAATCATCCTGGTGATCCCAGTCATCCCAGTCACCCTAGTCATCCCCCTAGTCATCCTAGTGATCCCAGTTATCCCAGTCGTCCCAGTCATCCCAGTCACCCTAGTCATCCTAGTGATCCCAGTCATCCCAGTCACCCTAGTCATCCTAGTGATCCCAGTCGTCCCAGTCACCCTAATCATCCCCCTAGTCATCCTAGTGATCCCAGTTATCCCAGTAATCCTAGTCATCCGAGTGATCCCCTTCATCTCAGTCACCCTAGTCATCCTAGTGATCCCAGTTATCCCAGTCGTCCTAGTCATCCCAGTCACCCTAGTCATCCTAGTGATCCCAGTTATCCCAGTCGTCCTAGTCATCCTAGTGATCCCAGTCATCCCAGTCACCCTAGTCATCTTAGTGATCCCAGTTATCCCAGTAATCCTAGTCATCCCAGTCAGCCTAATCATCCTGGTGATTCCAGTCATCCCAGTAACCCTAATCATCCTAGTGATCCCAGTTATCCCAGTCATTCCAGTAATCCTAGTCATCCCAGTCATCCTAGTCATCCCAGTAATCTTAGTCATTCTAGTGATCCCAGTCATCCCAGTCACCCTAGTCATCCTAGTGATCCCAGTCATCCCAGTCACCCTAGTCATCCTAGTGATCCCAGTCATCCCAGTCACCCTAGTCATCCTAGTGATCCCAGTTATCCCAGTCAACTTATTCATCCTAGTGATCCCAGTTATCCTAGTATCCCAGTCACCCTAGTCATCCTAGTGATCCCAGCCATCCCAGTCACCCTAGTCATCCTAGTGATCCCAGTCACCCTAGTCATCCTAGTGATCCTTGTCATCCCAGTCGTCCTAGTCATCCCAGTCACCCTAGTCATCCTAGTGATCCCAGTCATCCCAGTAACCCTAATCATCCTAGTGATCCCAGTTATCCCAGTCATCCCAGTCACCCTAGTCATCCTAGTGATCCCAGTTATCCCAGTAATCCTAGTCATCCCAGTCATCCTAGTGATCCCAGTCACCCTAGTCATCCTAGTGATCCCAGTCATCCCAGTCACCCTAGTCATCCTAGTGATCCCAGTGATCCCAGTCACCCTAGTCATCCTAGTGATCCCAGTCATCCCAGTCACCCTAGTCATCCTAGTGATCCCAGTCATCCCAGTCACCCTAGGTCATCCTAGCGATCCCAGTTATCCTAGTAATCCTAGTCATCCCAGTCATCCTAGTGATCCCAGTCACCCTAGTCATCCTAGTGATCCCAGTCATCCCAGTCACCCTAGTCATCCTAGTGATCCCAGTCATCCCAGTCACCCTAATCATCCCCCTAGTCATCCTAGTGGTCCCAGTTATCCCAGTCGTCCTGGTCATCTGAGTCACCCTAGTCATCCCAGTCATCCTAGCCATGTTAGTAATCCCAAAAATCCCAGTCACCTTTGTCATCCCAGTCGTCAGTATCATCCCCGTCATCCCAGTCACAGAAGTTAGCAGTCCCAGTCATGTTATTTATTCCAGTAATTCCAGTCATCCCAGTTGTAGTAGTCATGCTAGTTATCCTTGTCATCACAGTCATCCCTTTCAGTTATTAAGTCAGACAGTCATTTGAATAGATCAACGTGGTAAGAAATTTGAAGGGTACAATATGGACTGCATATCTGCACCAACAGGTACTATAATAACAACCTCATAATAATAATGATAATAATAATAATAATAATAATAATAATAATAATAATAATAATAATAATAATAATAATATGGATTCCATATAATTATTATTATTATTATTATATCAGCAGAACTTGGCTATTGATTTAAACGTTGTGACAGTTGAACAAAGTCGACAAATGCTAATCCAGGAGAAAACTTATAATGACCACGGTTTTTGCATTTAAGTTTTCTGATCATGAGTACTTCACCAACAAGTGCATGTCTATTGGAATTTTAGCAATCAATCAAATAATTTTCTTCTTCAAACCAAAAAGATTTCAATGCGTTTCAGCTGTCTTTGTTTTGTGATTCCCTGCAGACATAAAGTGGGCGATTGCAAGCATTTATTTAATATGAAATGTCCAATTCAAACAAAGTTCAACAGAAATGCTAAATGTATCCCTCAAAAATAATGGTTTTATTTCCTTGGTCTTAAAGTACCAATATTATTTATTCAGAAGTTAATAATAAAATTTTTGTTCGATCCTGCTGATTTCTTGTAAATACACTTTAGAAATGCCAGTCACTGAATCCCCAACAGCTGTAGCTGTTCAGGACTACGCCCAATTGGATGATACTGGGTTAAATTATTATCTTTTCGTCACAACAATTTTGACCAAGCTGTACAACTGTACTTGATTTAATTTTATTTTGGACTTTTGCTCTTTTATGTTGCATTTTATTTTGCACATTTTTTTAGTTAATATTGTTGTTGTTGTTGTTTTACTGGAAAAAGTAATATTGATAAACTTCTACTCCCGAAAGTGGTACACTTGATGGTGAAATAACTTTGAAGTGAAAGAATTAGGCACAATGTAACTATGTTACAACAGCTTTCCCTGGATTAGCTTAATCAACCTTTGAAATCACCTGGCCAACGATCCTGTTTATCTGGTTCACTCAAGAGCTGGATTACAAAGCAAAACATAGAGCACATACAGTACTGAAGATAACAGAGGCTCTTCGCTCGTGAAAGTCCTTGTCCAGTCTTGTGTGGCATCTGATCTGGAAACAAAAGTTTAAAATATTCAATGAAGCTCATAAGTTATTTTCATAACAGATCAATTTCCCATTAACATTCAAACCTTGCTTTATGGACACCCACTTAATACAGAAACCTTATAACTACGGACACTTCGCTTTGTCCCTGAGGAAAGAAAGCCCTCCCTAAACTGAAGCTGCTTAATCTAGACATCCGTTAACATGGACCCTTTCTGTGGCTCCCTTTAAGTGCCCATATTTAAAAGGTTTGACTGCATCACATTTTCATGAACACCAGTGAGCAAACATATTGAAATAATTTACCACACATGATTATAATAAATTAACACCCACCCCTTGACTGTACTAGCAAATAACACTTCTGGTATCAATAATTTTATAGAACTTTTACAAATATAATTTTACAAGTGTACAGCTGTAGCAATAATATAATTTCAGACTGTTTCCACTGATTTAGGACCAGTGGTTTTTTGGGCTTAATTTAAGTTCCAGAGGCCTGTTTCTCGAAAGTCCCAGTAACTTTTCGGGCTCGAAATCAAATATTCAAATCAAAATATAAAGAATAAGAGCGCGGCTCCTGGCTGGCGAACTACTCCATTTTGTTTCATTAACTGATAGTTTTATCATGTTAGATGCAAAACTATTGAAACCCCGATCTTTAATGTAAATAGCGACAGCTTACAGGGCCCATTAATCACTGGGACTTTTAAGAAACGGGCCCCAAGTCACTAATATCCTGTCGTTTAGTGTAACGTTTGTGACCATTACTTGAGGATCGCTTGTATACCATTGCCATACTTTATGTATTGTCCTTCACATTTCAGATAATACCTTCGCCGTCAGGTGTTGGTGTGTTTTTAATTCCTTTAGTTTATCTCTTTAGGTTTTTCTCTGTGTACATTTCTTTGTTTTGTATTTATTGTTTGGTTTGATTATGTATAGCTTTCTTTTGGTTTAATTGCTATTATCAGAAAGCTCTGTACGAGAAAACAGAAAATTGAAGTTCACTGGAATGGAGTAAAGCAGTTTATTTGTTCAGGGTGTGATTAACGCAGACTCTAAACAATGGATTGCACTTGTAAATTACACTTGTAAATTACACTTGTAAAAGTTTTATTAAATTGACCCCTGCTTGGCAGACCCCAGTCAGTCCCTAAGTCAGTCAGTCAGTTGGTTGCAGTTAGTCAGTAACTTGGTAAGTTACTCAGTTTAGTCAGTCATTCAGTCAGTTGCTCAATCAGTCATTTTGTCAGTCAGTCAGGTACCAAACTGAACAGTCAGTCATTCGGTTGCTCAATCAATCATTCTGTCAGTCAGTCAGGTATCCAATTGCACAGTCAGTTATTCAGTTAGTTGTTCAATCGATCATTCTGTCAGCCAGCCAGGTACCCAATTGCACAGTCAGTCAGCCAGTTGGTCATTCTGTCAGTCAGTCAGGTACCGAATCGCACAGTCAGTAAGTCAGTTGCTCAACCAGTCATCCTGCATCCTGTCAGCTGGTCAGGTATCCAGCTCCACAGTCAGTCACTCAGTTGCTAAATGAGTCATTCTGTCAGCCAGTCAGGTACCCAACTGCACAGTCAGTCAATTGCTCAATCAGTCATTCTGTCAGTCAGTCAGGTACCCAACTGCACAGTCAGTCAGTTGCTCAATCAGTCATTCTGTCAGCCAGTCAGGTACCCAACTGCACAGTCAGTCAGTTGCTCAATCAGTCATTCTGTCAGCCAGTCAGGTACCCAACTGCACAGTCAGTCAGTTGCTCAATCAGTCATCCTGTCAGCCAGTCAGGTACCCAACTGCAGAGTCAGTCAGTTGCTCAATCAGTTATTCTGTCAGCCAGTCAGGCACCCAATTGCACAGTCAGTCAGTTGCTCAATCAGTTATTCTGTCAGCCAGTCAGGCACCCAATTGCACAGTCAGTCAGTTGCTCAATCAGTTATTCTGTCAGCCAGTCAGGCACCCAATTGCACAGTCAGTCAGTTGCTCAATCAGTTATTCTGTCAGCCAGTCAGGCACCCAATTGCACAGTCAGTCAGTTAGCCAGTTGCTAAATCAGTCATTCTGTCAGCCGGTAAGGTACCCAAATGCACAGTCAGTCAGTCAGTTGCTCAATCAGTCAGCCAGTCAAGAACCCAATGGCACAGTCAGTCAGTCGGTTGCTAAATCAGTCATTCTGTCAGCTAGTCAAGAACCCAACTGCACAGTCAGTCAGTCAGTCAGTCAGTTGTTCAATCAGTCAATCTGTCAGCCAGTCAGGTACCCAACTGCAGAGTCAGTGGTGAGTCAGTCAATTGCTCAATTAGTCAGTGTCTTGGTACTGTAAGTTACTCATTCAATCAGTTATATAATCAGTCATTCCATCAGCCAGTCGGTAAGTCAGTTACGAGTAGACAGTCAGCAAGTGACTAAGTTGCTCAGTCAGTCAGTCAAAATGGTTAGTTGAATAGTTAGAAGTATACTAACCAAATTTTTTAAAAAATCAGTTGATCAGTCAGTCACTTTATGAAACTTTAAACCAAACAGTTTTTTTATCTGGTTTACTTAAGAGCTGGATTAAAACACAAAACATACAGCTCTTACATTGCTGAAGATAACAGAGGCTCTGGCTCACGAAGGTCCTTGTCCAGTCTTTCTGTGGCATCTGATCTGGAAACAAAAGTTTAAAATATTCAATGAAGCTCATCAGTTATTTTCAGAACAGACTAATTTCCCATTTAAGTCAAACCTTACTTTGCAGACACCTGCTTAGTTCAGAAAGCTTATTATTACAGACAGTTTGCTTTGTCCCTAGTCATTCTGTCAGACAGTCAGTCAATCAGTTAAACAATCAGCCAGTGACTCAGGTACTCAGTCATTCAGTAACTTAGACAGTTAGCAAGTTGCTGAGTTGCTCAGTTATCTAGTCAGCTGATTAGTTAGTAAGTAAATTGGTCAGTTTCTCAGTCAGTCAGTTGTTCAGTTGGTATGTTAGACAGTCACTTAGCTAGTGTCTCAGTTAGTAAGGCAGTTGCTCGGTTAGTCCTGAGTCAGTCAGGCAGAAGTCCCCCAGTGAGTAAGCAACAGTTAGCTGACCTGCTCGTCACTATCTAAGAAAGATCACTAGTCATTCTATAATGTCAGTTACTTTCTTGAACATATAAGCTAGTCAGTCATTCATGACTCAGAAAGCTACAGTGTACATTGCATGTCTGATCTTAACTACAGTTAGTTCACATCTCGTTTACTGCCGTGTTGCAAAGTTGTAACATTTCGAACAATAACAATTATACATTCGTACATTTCTTGTTCCAAATGTCTCAAGTTATTTTTAGAGTGCTGCCAACCATCCAAGTAAAATAAGAGCTTTGAACACAGGTCCCAACCATAGTACCAACAAAATTTGTACCTTAAGCCATAATGAATATGGATGTTGTTACACTGGAAATGTAAAATTATTTTGAATTCAGACTTTGGTGATCAATAAGAAATGATCAAAAAAATAAGTTATCGTTGGGTGGGTGTTGCATTAGCTTCATGTTTTGTAAACAAAGGACTTGTTCAAAGAAAGTTCAGATTAAGATTCCGCAATTTCCACTTTTTTGAGCCACTGAGTTAAAGTTTTGAATTGTTGTTGTTGTTGTTGTTTTTTTTAATTTCAGCACAAACTATAAAGTTCAATGCCTGGCTTAATTTTTTTTTCATTTTTTTTTTCTTTTTAGAAAGTGCAGCTATACAATCAGTCACATACTATGAGCTCTGTGGAAAATTGCAAGTGACTCAATTTGATGACAATATGAAACTCTAATATAAATTTTTTATTATCAGTAAGTTGATGTTTTTTTTGTAGAAGCCTTATCGGTCAAACTTTCAGCAAATTCAAGCTTTTGGCACAGTGGTTGTGTACTTCATTTGAAATTATCTTAATTGGGTTGTTGACATTTATGTGGTTTTGACTTTGCAATGTGACTGGCATATGGAAATGATGAAGAACTGTGTAACTATAGCCAAACTTAGCTCATATTGATTATCCATAACTGTGCCATGACTGAACAAAGTTAATTATCACCAATATAGGCACAATCCTGGATTAGATTAATTGACTTTTTAACAAGCTAGCAACATACAGTACTAATCTATAATGTTTATCTGGTTCACTCAAGAGCTGGATTACAAAGTACTTACAGCACTTACAGTACTGAAGATAAATGCTAAATCTTTTCCATGTTGACGTCTTGATCTGGGGTATGTCATCTAATCTGAAAACAAAATTGAATGGTCACATAAGATACAACCCTCAACTGTACTGTACATCTCATTTCACCATCTTAACTTACATCATTAACATTACTATTGTTATTTTATTTATCACTTTTATAAACCACTTTTTTTAGTAAGAAGGTGTTTCATTGTATTACAGCACAACGTCAGTTTGTTAGCCCTCAACATTTGATTCAGCCAGTCAATCTTTCATCAAGTAGATAATGAGCCCTTAGTCACTCAGTCAGTCAGCAAGCCAGTCAGCCATTTTCTCCTTCACTAAGTACATGTAAATGACTCAGACAGTGTGTCAGCTTTTCAAGCCTCAGACAATGTTGAAATATTGTACTTAGTGATATGTGTTCCCCTACCTGGGAAACACATATCCCTAGTGATATGTGTTCCCCTACTTGGGAAACACTTATCCCAAGTGATATGTGTTCCCCCACCTAGGAAACATGTATCCCTAGAGATATGTGTTCCCATACCTAAGAAACACATATGCCTAGTGATATCTGTCCCCCCCCCCTGGGAAACACATATTCCAGGTGATATGTGCTCCCCTACCTGGGAAACACATATCCCTAGTGATATGTGTTCCCCCACCTGGGAAACACATATCCCTAGTGATATGTGTTCCCCTACCTAGGAAACACATATCCCTAGTGATATGTGTTCCCCTACCAGGGAACCACTTAGCCCTAGTGATAAGTGTTCAACCACCTGGGGAACATGTATCCCTAGCGATATGTGTTCCCATACCTGAAAAACACATATCCCTAGTGATATGTGTTCCCCCACCAAGAAAACAAGTATCCCTACTAATATGTGTTCCCCTACATAGGAAACACATATCCCTCATGATATGTGTTCCCCCAACAAGAAAACCCTACATATCCCTAGTGGTATGTGTTCCTCTAGTGTTCCCCTAGTGGTATGTGTTCCCCTACCTGGGAAAAACTTATCCCTAGTAATATGTCATATCACTAGTGATATGTGTTGCCCTACCTTGGAAACACATATCCCCAGTGATATGTGTTCCCCTACCTGGGAAACACTTATCCCTAGTGATATGTGTTCCCCCACCTGGAAAACACCTATCCCTAGTAATATGTGTTCCCCCACCTGGGAAACACATATCCCTAGTAATATGTGCTCCTCCAACTGGGAAACACATATCCCTAGTAATAATGTGTTCCCCCACCTGGGCAACACTTATCCCTAGTGATATGTGTTCCCCCACCTGGGAAATACGTATCCCAAGTGATATGTGTTCCCAGACCTGGAAAAACACATATTTTTAGTGATATGTGCTCCCCTACTGCTCCCCTGGGAAACACATATCCCTAGTGATATGTGCTTCCCTACCTGGGAAACACATATCCCTAGTAATATGTGTTCCCCTACCTGGAAAACACATATCCCTAGTGGTATATGTTCCCTTACCTAGGAAACACTTATCCCTAGTGATATGTGTTCCCCCACCTAGGAAACGTGTATCCCTAGTGATATGTGTTTCTATACCTGGGAAACACATATGCCTAGTGGTATGTGTTCCCCTACCTGGGAAACACTTATCCCTAGTGATATGTGTTCCCCCACCTGGGAAACACATATTCCTAGTGATATGTGCTTCCCTACCTGGGAAACAGGTATCCCTAGTGATAAGTGTTCCCCCACCTGGGAAACACATATTCCTAGTGATATGTGCTCCCCTACCTGGGAAACACTTACCCCTAGTGATATGTGTTCCCCTACCTGGGAAACACTTATCCCTAGTGATATGTGTTCCCCCACCTGGGAAATACGTATCGCTAGTGATATGTGTTCCCCGACCTGGGAAACACATATTCCTAGTTATATGTGCTCCCCTACCTGGAAAACACATATTCCTAGTTATATGTGCTCCTCTACCTGGGAAACACATATCCCTAGTGATATGTGTTCTCCTTCCTAGGAAACACTTATCCCGAGTGATATGTGTTCCCCCACCTGGGAAACAGGTATCCCTAGTGATATGTGTTCCCCTACCTGGGAAACACATACCCCTAGTGATATGTGCTCCTCTACCTGGGAAACACATATCCCTAGTGATATGTGTTCCCCCACCTGGAAAACACATATCCCTAGTGATATGTGTTCCCCTACCTGGGAAACACATATCCCTAGTGATATGTGTTCCCCTACCTGGGAAGCACTTTTCCCTAGTGATATGTGTTCCCCCACCTGGGAAATATGATCCCTAGTGATATGTGTTCCCCCACCTGGGAAACACATATTCCTAGTGATATGTGCTCCCCAACCTGGGAAACACATATTCCTGGTGATATGTGTTCCCCCACCTGGGAAACACATATCCATAGTGATATGTGTTCCCCCACCTGGAAAACACATATCTTTAGTGATATGTGTTTCGCTACCTGGGAAACACATATGCCTGGTGATGTGTGTTCCCCTACCTGGGAGACACATATCCCTAGTGATATGTGTTCCCCCACCAGGAAAACAGGTATCCCTACTGATATGTGTTTCGCTACCTGGGAAACACATATCCCTAGTGATATGTGTTCCCCCACCTGGGAAATGCTTATCCTTAGTGATATGTGTTTCCCTACCTGGGAAACACATATCCCTAGTGATATGTGTTGCCCTACCTAGGAAACACATATCCCTAGTGATATGTGTTCTCCCACCTGGGAAACGCATATCCTTAGTGATATGTGTCCCCCCCACCTGGGAAACGTATATCCTTAGTGATATGTGTTCCCCTACCTGGGAAACACATATCTCTAGAGATATGTGTTCCCCTACCTGGGAAACACTTATCCCTAGTGATATGTGTTCCCATACCTAAGAAACACATATGCCTAGTGATATGTGTTCCCCCACCTGGGAAACATGTATCCCTAGTGATATGTGTTCCCATAACTGGGAAACACATTTTATTACTACGTTCTTGGTACATTGCCAGTCACCCCCAAGCCCTTCAGCCAGCAGGTGAGCTTGTGAGCCCCCAAAACAGCAGAGTTAGTCAGGCAGTTAGTCAGTCCTTTGTTCCACAAGTAAAAGATTCAGTCAGTGGGTCAGATTGTCATGTAAAACACAATAGGGTCAGCCAGTCAGTCTTACAGCAAGTAAATGATTAAGCTCAATCAATCAGCCGGTCAGCTTTAAGTTATTCAGTCAGTGGATCCCCTTGTCTTGCCCCAGACAATGGACTCAGCCAGTGTTTCAGCAAGTAAATGAATACATGTAAGCTAATGTGCGATGGATCACTCAGTCAGTCAGCTTGTTAGCCCTAAGTAGAGTCAGCCAGTCAGACTCTCAGTGAGTTATTTAATGAGTTAGCTAAAGAGCCCTCAGGCAATCAGCCAGTCAATCAGCCATTCTATGCCCACATTTTGCCAGGATGTAATACATGCTAAGGAACAATAATATTTTTATTTAAACTAACCCCCCCCCGCCCACCCCACCTCCATATAAGAGAAAAATATGAAGCAGTGACACAGTCAAAATGAAGGTGGACATATTATTCCCAATAAGGTAGAAGGATCATAGAGAATTTGCTGCAAGGGTGTACAGCTTGTAGAGAGCTCAACATAAGAGATGCATAATTTGAACAATTTCCTTCATCTGGAATGTACAACTTACTTGTTATGTTTGCCTCTTTGATTGACCTGTGTTGTTACCAAGAACTGTTTGCTGAAACATCTGATAGCTGTTGAAGGAATAAAAATGACAAAGCCATGTTAAATTCTTTTCAATAAGACCAGGTTTCATGTGGCTAAATGTAATTTAGGCAAAGTTATATTGAAAGCCAATGTGGTCAGCAGTCTCGTCCTCAAGCGTATGTGATCTGTGGGGTGACCGCAGGGGTCCTTTGCTTATCTTGTGACTTACGTTGCACCTGGTACTGGAATTTTTGAGCTGATCTTTGAAGATCTGTTGCTTAAGATTAAACTACACGTATTTCTACAATAAATGAGCTCCCCTAATAATGTTTAGTACAAGAATTCCTTACTTCAGTGACACATTCTTTAGCCACATATCATTCAATTGGATGGTCAGTCCCTGGACAGTAGAGTCAGTTAGTCAGTCAATCATTTAGCCGTAAATCATTTATGCAGTTGGTCAGTCCCAGACAATAGAGTCAGTTATTCAAGTCAATTATCCAGTCACAGTGAAACCTGTATTAAGCAGACACCATCTATTAAGCGGACAGTAGCCGAAGTCCCCAAATGCATTTCCCTTATTTACTTTATATGAAACTTTTATTAAGCGGACACCTCTATTAAGCGGACGCAGACACCTAAAAAGTAGCTGAAATGGTCATTTCTATTGTTGCCAACTTGTACTAAACAGACACTTGCAATTAAATTTCACCACCCAACATGCCACACACCGGAAATGTGAAAGATTGCCATGCACAAATTTTTCGATTTTTACATTTTCATTAAAAAACGTGACTTGACGAACTTATTTGATTAGTTTCACAGTACAGTATTGTTTTCTATTTCGTTTAGTTTGTATAGAGCTTGTTTCACTCATCTGATTTCTTCAAATTTGAGTTGTAATCTATGTTTATGGGACTATGATCAATTGATCATCTTTAATAAAGAAATTAATGCAAACGTATACCGTCATAGTCTCTGGGAATATTCTAAACATTTCCACAGTTCATTTGAATGGCATTTGACACCTCATATGACGTTGTCTATCGAAACCTGTATTAGGCAGACACCCTGTATTAAGCAGACACTACAGAATTCCCCCAGGGTGTCCTCTTAATACAGGTTTCACTGTTATTAAATCATTCAATCATTTGGTAAGTCCCTGGGCAGTTAGGGACAGTTAGGGGCAGAGGCAGTTAGTCAATCAATCAGCCGTAAATCATTCAGTTAATCGGTCCGTCGACAGACATTAGAGTCAGTTATTCAGTCACTGAACGAGCCATAAATCATTCAGTCAGTTGGTGAGTTCCCAGACAGTAGAGTCAGCTACACTGTAGTTAGTCAATTAACCAGCAATAAACCATTCAGTCAGTTGGTCAGTCTCCAGACAGTAGAATCAGTTATTCAATCAATCAATGAGCCATAAATCATTCAGTCAGTTGGTCAGTCCCCAGACAGTACAGTCAGTTATTCAGTTAATCAACAAGCCATAAATCAGTCGGTCGGTTGGTCAGTCCACAGACAGTAAAGTCAGCTAGTTAGTCAATCAACCAGCCATAAATCGTTCAGTCAGCTGGTCAGTCTCCAGACAGTGGAGTCAGTTAATAAAAAATTGCTCAATGAACAAGCCATAAATCATTCAGTCAGTTGGTCAGTCCCTCGACAGCTGAGTCACCTAGTCAGCCAATCAACCAACCATAAACCATTGAGTGTGTTGGTCAGTAATCTCGGACAGTAGAATTAGTCACATAGTATTTTAGTGTGTGTGTAAATGCATTACCCCAGAAAGCCCTTAGACAATCAGTCAGTCAAGGAGTCAAATAACCATTCATAAGCCAAGCAGTCAGTCGGTCAGTCATTGACAGTAGAGTCAGTTATTCAGTTAGTCAACCAGCAATAAATAATTCAGTGCGTTCGTCAGTTCTCTGACAGTAGAGTTAGTTATTCAGTCAATCAATCAGCCATACTTGTACATTGTGTAAATAACACAGACAGTCAGACCCTGGACAGCAGAGTCAGTTAAAAGTGTATTCAGTCAATCAATCAGCCATCAATCATTCAGTAAGTTGATCAGTCCCTTGACAGTAGGGTCAGCTGGTCACTCAATCAAGCAGCCATAAGTCATTCAGTAAGTTGGTCAGTCCTCAGACACTAGAGTCAGTTATTCAATCAAACAATCAGCCATAAATCATTCAATAAGTTGGTCAGTCCTCGGGCGATACAGTCAATTATTCAGTCAATCAATCAGCCATAAACCATTCATTAGGTTGGTCAGTCCCTGGAGAGTAGAGTCAGTGAGTCAGTGAGTCAGTAAATCAACCAACCCTAAATCATTCGGCCAGATGTCCAGTTCCAGGACAGAAGAGGCACCTAGTCAGTCAATCAACTAGCCATAACTCACTTAACTCAATTTGTCAGTCACCAGACAGAAGAATACGTTATTCAGTGCACCATTCAGCCATAAATCATTCAGTCATTCAGTCAATCAACCAGCCATAAATCATTCAGTCAGTTGGTCAGTCGCTGGACAGTAGAGCTACAGTACAGCTCAGAGATAAGCGACCAACGCATACGCAAAAGACACACACGTTTTTTGGGTTAATGCAAAATCATTAACTAGTTGGAAAGCGTGTTCTTCAAACTAGCTTTCGCTTTTGTTATTCACTGTTTAATGCTTCATTGTTTCGCTTTGTTTTCCCAAACAAAGGAAAAGAAATGCTCCTGAACTGCCGATATGAATGAATGGTATAAAATATTCTATTTCTGTTTAAGCCTAGGGGAATGACCGACATGACATAACATCACATACCTTCCAAATGTTAACTACATGTATAACAAATATAAAATTGAGAACAAGCTAGGGTATCCAGAATTGGGTAGAGGATCAAGTCTCGTGAGACAGAGAACAAAAGATTTATCCAAAACTGATTTCTCCATGATTTTACATAAACGTACAGCTGTAACACAACATGGCATGGCTTATTTGCACAAGTGGCCGCATGCTCGAAACAAGACCAATACAAGTTTTACTAAGCAATATTATTGTTTCTTTATGGACATCTGTATCAAGCTACATTTCCTTAAGTATGGTTTCAAATGCCTGCTCCAAACGCAAACAGTGTTTACTTATGTACAAGCAAGAAGATAAATAACAGCATGTTTATTTTGTAACATCAAATGATTCTGGGCTTATCTGGCCAGATCAGCTGTAACACACACATCTTTCCATAACATGACCAATCTTTGGCCCTGAAATTGCGTTCATGATCCTTGAAAACTTCCGAGAAACAAAGGTTTTAATTCTACTAGGAAATAGAGCATGTTCTTTAAAGTTGGGTTAATCTCATGGAAAATCGGTCAGTATAAAACATGGACTGCGGACTGCGGACTGCGGACTGCGGACTGCGTATAAAATACGGACTCGGTATAAAGCGAGGCCTGGAAAATACGGACTGGATATAAGGTACGGAATAGGTATAAGATGTGGACTGCGGGCTGGTTCTAAAATACTGACTACGGACTATTTTGGTAAAAACGGTCGTAATTGGTCCTAGGTAAGGTAAAGTAATATCAATAGATCGCTAAATAGCAAGACTCGTGAGTTTAAGTTATAAAAACTCCTAGAAATTCTTTGCGGAGGTGTGCTGCCCAGTTCTCTGAATCCCAAGCCTATTTTCTAACAATCATGAACGGGGTCACAAAAACGGTGTACATGTTTACATTGGTCAGGAACAGGGTGTAAATCATGTCATCATAATCATTGCTTAGAATATAACCTTGGATGATTTATTTCGGTTAGTATTCAAGAAAAGGTGAGTAATCCCTCCCCCCTAAATACCGCTTTCTCACATGGCAGAATGCCGTTATATTCACCTTCGCGTCTGAGTTCTTCATTCCTCATGTCCCCAAGGCTTTATTTGAAATGAAATAGCAGCATCTATGAGAATCTTACTCTGACTAACACCAATTCTATTATTTTTTATCTGGTGCCTTTTATTTGTTCAAAACTATAATTGAATTCTCTTCTAACTCCTCCTTTTTATAAAAGTCAGATTTTCTTTTTCAGTTGGCTTGAGTAGAGGCATAACCTTCCTTGTCCGAGCAGTATGCTTTCCTTCTCCAGATGATGCTGACTTTGCAGAGAATAGACTGCGCAGCCGGCTAAAGGAATGTTTGCGTGCAAGGCAAGGAGCTGGGACTACTGTTTAATGCTAGTCCGCATTCCATTTCTCTCAGTTTTACCTTTCTCAGTAAAGCTGTTTTTGTAAACATAGTCCGTAGTCCGCTATTATACCTAATCCGTGTTTTATACCCAGTTCGCAGTCCATAGTCCACAGTCTGTGGTCTGTCTTTAATACTGACCGCTCAGAAAATTGGGCTTGAACATGACACACGTGAACTTTTGTGTTGCCTAGCAACTATCGTGATGAAAAATTGTGCGATGTTTCAAAAGCGAATTGTATAGCAAATTGTATTGAAATTTTCTTAAGCTATTTATATTTAAATTGAAACTTTAAGGTACACAAGTTTTCATGTCTCACCAAAAGCAAAGCGGTGAAAAACATGGGTGTATCAAAGTGAGATGCTATCATGTATTGCGAAAACAGTAATTTAGGTTAAGGGGTCAAAATTACAAGTAAAGTTTCCAGTAGAAAAAAACACCCTGACAGTAGACACCGATGATGAGCAATTCAACTGCCGATGGACATTCACAAACAGGCAGTTAAAACAAATCGGCAAGTAGAATTTCAAAAGACAGGCCGAAGACCAAGAACAATGAGAGCTTTGTTTATTCACCATCGCAAATTAAACTGACATTTATTTACACAAACTTCCTTTCATTTTGGATTTCATGGATAAAAGGTCATGGATTGCTTTTCAAGTTCAACTACTGTAGTGAACTGCCGACTTATGAACATTTTTATTAAGGTTTCGACACAAAGTATCAGCCGAGCCGTGCGAAAGAGTGCAAATTTCTTAAAGAGCTGTTAACTGCTCCTGTATCTTCAATTTGAATAGTTCACGAATTTCAAATGCTGAGAATCAAATGCTGAGTAAAGTTGAAGTGTTATTTTATGTAGTAGAAAGTTTTTTCTGACATGAGAGAAGTTAGAAGATTACTCAAAACTTAGTCTCCAAGTAAGTTTGTGTGTTTGTTCTTCATTCGTTCTATTTCGTTTTGTGAAGTCAAGAAACAATTATTACTGTTTAGAATCGAAACCCTGTTTCAGTCTTCACCGAATGGTGTAGACATTGTTAAGCCTTTTGTAGCGGCTGTTGCGATAACAATAAAGCAGGAACAATATGCTAGATCATACATACTAATCAGTTCTGATGCAAGCCTGTTTTTTAAGGGTGTTAGGTCAACGCACTTGCGTTAATGAATTTTTCACGAACTAGTTTGAAGCAAGTTAAAATGGACGCTTATCTTTAAGCTGTATTGTTGTTGTAGTTAGTCAATCACCCAGCGATAAATCACTCTGTCAGTTGGTCAGTCCCTGGACAGTAGAGTCAGTTAGTCAGTCGATCAAGGTGTGGGGGCTCATGGTGGGGTTGCACTGTTGTGCCAGTCATGGGGGCATTACTTCAATCTAGGGGCTGGCTGCCAATAGTGGAAGCCCCTAGCGATGCAGTTGTTAATCTGCCATAAATCATTCAGTTGGTTGGTTAGTCCCTGGACGGTACATTCGGTAATTCAGTCAATACACTAGACATAACGCATTGAGTCAGTTGGTCAGTCCCCAGATGTTAGAGTTACAGCTGTAGCTACAACTGTAGTTAAACAATCAATCAGCAATAAATCATTCAGTCAGTTGGTAAGTCCTTGGACAGTAGAGTCAGGTATTCAGTCAATCAATCAGCAATAAATTATTCAGTCAGTTGGTAAGTTACCAGACATTAGAGTTGGTCAGTTCTCTGACAGTAGTGCCAGTCACATACTATTTTAGTGAGTAAATGCGTTACCCAGTAGGCTCAGTCAATCAACCAGCCATAAGTCATTCAGTCAGTTGGTCAGTCCCTGGACAGTAGGGTCAGTTAATCAGTCAGTCAACCAGCTATATAATCATTCAGTGGGTTGATCAGTTCTCTGACAGTAGAGTCAGTTATTCAGTCAATCAAATGGCGTTACAGACAGTGCAGCCATACATTTGTAAATTATTTCATGTGTTGGTAAGTTCTCGCATAGTGGAGTCACTCACATAGTGTTTTAGTGAGTCAATGTATTACCCAGTAAGCCATTAGTCGATCAGTTAGTCAGTTAGTCAATCAATCAGCCACAAATCACTCAGTCAGTTGGTGAGTCTCTGAACAGTAGAGTCAGTTGTCAAGACTTGACTTAGTATTAATTAGCCATAACTTGAATTTTTCATTCAGTTGGCCAGTTTCTAGACAGTAGAGTCATTTAGGCCCACATTTTGACTGGATGTAATACATGCTAAGGAACAATAATATTTTATGCACACTAAACCCCCTCCATATGAGTAAAAAAAATAAAATATGAAGCAGTCAGACAATCAAAACGAAGGTGGGTGGTTTTACAGGAACAGATAACTATTATATAATTATAGCCTGGTGAACAAATTTCCAATAAGGTACACATGTAGAAAGATCATAGAAAATTTGCTGCAAGGATGTACAGCTTGTAGAGAGCTCAACATAGGAGCTGTGCAATATCAACAATTTCCTTGATGTGGAATGAATAACTTACTTGTTATGTTTGCCTTTTTCTCTTCTCTTTGACTGACTTGTGGTGTTACAAAAAACTGTTTGCTGAAACATCCGACAGCTGTAGAGGGAATTAAAATGACACAACCATGTAAAATTCTGGTCAATAAGACCAGGTTTTCATACAAATTAGATAATTTATCATTTTAAATTACAGATAATGTCTACCATAAAATTTATGGTAGAATTTATGTAATTAATGAGCTCCTTGATGTCTTGTGTAAGAATCCCTTACTTCAGTGACACATTCTTTAATTTTTGCAATATGCAGCAGTGCTCCCGTTATTTTTTATCCTGGAAATGGAGACTGTTCAATTTGATATGACTTGTTATTATTATTACTATTATTATTTTGTATGTTTGTGAATAAAAAGCAGCTAGCAGTATTATTAGTAAACTGCTTTGTGTTGGGGAAGTACAGGGATGTCACTAAAATTTCAAGCTGCCAGGTAAAATTAAGAAGGTGGGGAATCAGACAGCTAGTCATTTCTTTGGGTTATATTTTTCGTCTGTTTCCCTGTGAAAGTATCCAGGGAAAAATCCTGGCCTGCGCGTTTTAATGACAGCCCTGGGTGGAGTAATTTTTTGTTCCCACGATATCTTGGTGCTTACCCCCCCCCCCCCTTGCTTTAGATGTAAGTGTTCCCCTCCCTTCCCTTCTCCCCTGTGCACATTCCTCCACACCTGAATTACAATGAATTTCATATTGGAACTGTAGAATAAGGAAATGAATGCAAAGAAGATCATCGCAGTGAAAGATTCAGGCTTGCTGGGGTTCTAACCCTGACCTCTGCAAAGTTGGTTCACAGAATACCCGGGAAAGAGGAAGATAAAGTGATGAATAAAATAATTATATGAATTTCTTACTATTGGAAACGTGGAATAAAGACATAAATGGAAAGAATATTGTTGGCTTGTTAGCTTATTATTGCTTAGAACGCTGCATCCCCATCATGAAAGTCAGAGTTTGAGTCCTTTTCAGGCTTTCTTTTCACAACAAGTTGTGTCTTTCACTGCAATGATCATCAAAGTTTTCGTGCCATTCAGATTTAAAACCAGAAATGTGAGCAATACCGCCGAATTGTTTAGGTTTTAAAGAGGGAAAAGTAAAAAATTTCAGCAGGTTTACGTAAACTTCATTAAGATCTTTGGGTCAAACATAGGAAAACTGTGCTTTTTACCAGTAATACTAAACTTGAAAATAAATTTTCAAAGGGTGAATCAATGCGGCATGAAATATACACGGCAGATCGAACTCAAGTTCCCGTGAAAAATTCCGTGTGACCACCGTGGCCCCAAATCTATTGTTTTAGTAAAAAATAAGTCATCTTTAATTTTCTTTTCCATATTATCAGTGAATCTTTTAGGATAATTGAGCTTTTCGTGGATACGGTCGAAGCGTAAACCAGCTCTTCTTTCTGTGTTTTTATTACTTTTTTTGGCCGCTAAATTTTGCCTATATATGCATGCATTCAAATTTAATTTTCGATACGAAAAAGACAATGTCAAACTGCCCTGTTTCTAAAACAACAATAAAAACGATCAGAACGATCATATCTTTTCTTTTTATATTTTGTTATCTTATGTAAAGGGAAGAAAACAATCATAAGTTATGTTTTAGCCGAGCAGACAAAGCAGCCAAAAACCGTAAAAACATTTTTTTTGCATACTGGTCAATACAGCAACTTCCGTTTTATTCAAAAATAAATTATATCACGTCGCCAGCCGCACTCTACGTCTATCAGAAAAGTATTGACAGTTTCTCCTAAAAACTGTTCATAATGAACAATTCTATCTGAAAGAAAAAAATTTAAGACTATTTTAAGAAGCGGTAGTTATCGAAATCCGTGCCACTTGTCACGTTCAAAGTGATGGATTATGTTACATGTGAAATCATGCAGAACAACCTTTAAACATCGATGCGTGCCCGTTTCTTTCGTACAACATTCGTAAAAACATTTTCGGTACGGTTTAGTAAGCTCTGACTCAATAAGCCAACACTAGGATGTTAAATTTTTCTGCCCGCTTGACTGAACACTGCACCAGAAGCAAGAGTGCCCGGCCGGGCGACCGGGAACTTTTTTTCAGTCGCCCGAAGCTAAATGTTAGTCACCTCAGGCGACAGGGCGCGGTTAGACCTCAGCCTTGGCAAGTATGGATATTTTTGGGCATGTGTTATCCGTATATTTTGCTTCACTTAGTTCTGGCTTCCCTATACTAGTACAAGTATTTCTTTTGCTATGGGCCACTGAACAAGGTGTCTTTTTGGACCAGAAGCATTTTAAAGAGTGTGAAGATTGGCAAAAAGGTCTACTTTTGAGCTACAAACAATCAGTGGTTTCTCTTACATGTATGTGCCACTGAACAAGGTGTCTTTTTTGGACCAGAAGCGTTTTAAAGAGACTGAAAATTTTTCAAAAAGGTCTACTTTTGAGCTAAAAACAATCATTTTTTGCCAAAAAATCTAATATTCCATTATGTTAGTTTAAATAATTCCATGTAAAACAAATGAATCGGGGTCATAAAATAATGTCTGTTGTTGTTAAACAGGTAGCAAAATGAATGATTATTGTCTTAACCAGAGTCAAGGTTTGAAGGCTCAGCAGCACACTTCTTCCTACAATGAGTATCCTGCAAACTATCCACCACTACCTTCCCTACCCCCCCTCCCCGTCCTCCCAACCACCTGCCCCTAGGGGATATATTTCTCATAAACAAATAAAAAGAAACATGAATATTAGTCGTAGTTCAGTTTTATCTTAGGTTATATTTTATTTATGCTGCAAAAAGTGGTTTCTCCATGCTGGATGCTACACTACGAAGAGAGAGAAACCACCGCAAGCAATCGTCAACTTTTCAATCAAGCATGCACATCCATGTGATGTTACTTCAAAACATCAAAAGACTTCCTCTTGTTTCACAGGAAACATTAGGGACTTAAATATCCAACGACCAGATTGAAACAAGACCGTCAACAAAACAATAGGTTGAATAAGCAAAACAACAACTTTGCACATGAACACGCCTTTTATGCATTCCTTGGCAGTTTTTGCATGACTATGATGTGACAATGCATAATTTCATGTTTTATAGAACGTATAAAACAAGCAACGATGAAATTTCATTTCTCTTCCTGAACTTGGATATGGTCCCTAGGAATTCAACTCCAGTTAGGTTTGCTTACATTTGACAAAGTAAGTAGGTAGGAATGAATAATCCCAACAAATACTGAATTGAAAGAACGCAAATTCACAGCAGGCTGGCATTAAGGCAGCAGTTGTAAGCATAAGCTATAAGTGCTGGACGGTGGCTTAATCAAAGAAGCAGACAGTTGCTCCCAGTTTTTTCTCTCCCTTTGTAGCAAAGCGTAGTCTGCAAAAACATCCGTTTCTCCTCGCTCTTCGCCGCTGGGGACGTTTCGTGAGCAGGAACATCTGCGACTCAGCAACAGAAATTCCATACTGATGACTTAAAATCTGTCCGGAATCCGGTCAGAAGCGCTGATCGGTCAACGGAGTAGTCACATTGTTTTAGCTATTGTTTACTAATGACAGACAAAAGACAAAAGGCCACTAAGGCCAAATGTAAACATGAAGAATCTCTAACAAAAGAGTCAATATTTGTGCACCAGAATGTAGTCTTCTCTGGAAGACATATTTGAGTTTTGCTGGAGCTCGTTGGCAGATGAACACAACACTTTACCAAAACCGACCAGAAGACACATAAAACTGGACAAATTTATATTTGGAACCCCATGACTACCGGATTTATTATGTAAACATTGATTTGCGTCATCAGTATGGAATTTCTGTTGCTGAGTCGCAGACGTTCCTCCGTGAGAAACGTTTCCAACGGCGAAGAGCGACGAGAAACGGATGTTTTCGCAGGCTAGGCAAAGCGTCCACCCTGGAGAAACCACTGCTCACATGGTATATTTTATTTTCTTTTTTTGCAAAATCGTTATGGTATATTAACTTAGCCAAAACCAACGAACATATTAAACATTGAATCGGAGACAAAATTAGGCTCATACTCGGTGTAAAAACCTGTGAAACTCACGAGCGACGTAAAATATTTATACCAGAAGCCACTTAGAAGTCAACACAACAGAGCCAAGGAAAATAATAGCCAAAAAAAACGTAAAAAAACTTCACAGATTTTTACGCCGAGGATTTAACACAACATACATGAAGCGTGAGTCGGAGAATGAATAAAATCATAAATGTTGGGACTTGTGCGAAACGTTTACCAGTCAAAATGTATATAAGTATCTTTTAACGATTATTTAGGTTAAGAAATATAAACTTAAGCTTAGATTTCAGCTTACCTTTTAAAATGATGGTGCGTATAGTTATCACGTGGTCCAACGTGGTCATTCCTAGACACTTTTCCTCCATGAAGACTGCTGGAAAATACACATCGAGTACTTTTAAACAAACCAGAACACTATTTTCGGCATTCCTTTTGATTACTTCTAGAATCCATGTAAATAATCATCACAAACCTTCGAGAAGCAAAAGTGAAGCTTACACGCCGCCATCTTTGTTAGTTTCCAGTGCCCCACCGTACACCGAAACTCTTTGGGTGGGTAGCCTGTGTACAACGAAACAAATAAAACTGACTGTTTCCTCTTTCCGGATCCATAGTAGACTGCAAAAGAGTCGTTTTTCTTTTTTTTTTTTCTTCTCAAAATCAGTAAAGAAATCGGTAAAGCGTGGCGTAAGAGTCTTACAGGTGCGAAGTGTCGTTCCTACGGTGGCTCTGAGGTGACATCCAGAAAACCCGATACTTTTCTCCTCTGGCTGCGACTTTCGCTACGAGTTTTACTGCGAGTTTAATTTTGCTGCGACTTTTGCTGCGAGTTTAATTTTGCTGCGATTTTTGCTGCGAGTTTAATTTTGCTGCGACTTTTGCTGCAAGTTTTGCTGCGACTTTTTTACCATTTGTATTGCGGGCTCAAGTTCGGTACCATGTGTTGATCAAGATGGCGGAGTCGGAGAAAGAAGATAATATTATGTGCTTACTCTTACCTGCTTCTGCTCACTTCGAGTTGTATAGAAAAAATTGAATCTAATATGTGGCAATAGTATAAGTCAAGACGGCATGATTTTCCTTGTTCTTCCTCTTATGGTTATAAAATTTTTGGTAGTGGAAGCTGTGTTTCCCGAATATAAAACAAGCCGTTGAGCGAAGGGCTGTGTAGGGATATGTAGAGCTATTTAGGGTTGTGTAGGGCTATTGTAGGGCTGTGTCGGGTTGGGTAGGGCTATGTAGTGCTGTGCACGGCTATGTAGGGCTGTGTACGGCTATGTAGGGCTATGTAGAGTTGTGTAGGGCTATGTATGGCTGTGTGGGGCCGTGTAGGGTTATGTAGGGCTATGTAGGCTTGTGTAGGGCCATTTAAGGCTATGTAGGCTGTGTTGGGTTGTGTAGGGTTATCTAGTATCTAGGGCTGTGTACGGCTGTGTAGGGCAATGTATGGCTCTGTAGGGTTATGTACCGCTAAATACGGCTATGTAGGGTGGGGCACCCAACGAGAATATAGTTCAAAACCACTTAAACGTAGCATTGTTAAACGTATTTTATCATTTAAACGGTAGATATAGGCATATTTTTATCCCCTAAAAATTTTTCATCTATTCGAATTTCCTAGCTGAAAGTCTAGTGATCCGAAAATTATAGGGATAAAAACTTACCTTTTTCCGAAAATTTCAGCCAGAAAAAAGGCTCCCGAAAATTCTAGGTGACCTTTTTAGGGTAAAAATCCTTTAAAAATGGGCAATTGTACCATTTTTTAGATGTTCAAAAATCCTAGTAGAGGCAGGCAAGCAAAACATTTTACAACAAATGTTCCGAAAATTCTAGATTTCAAATCGTCCTCCGAACAGATATTTTCCGAAAATTGGCATGGCGTTGGGTGCTCCTGTATTTAGCGGTACATAGCCCTACAGAGCCATACATTGCCCTACATAGCCGTACACAGCCTTTCACAACCCCGACACAACCCGACATAACCCTAAATAACCCTAAATGGCCCTACATAGCCATACATAGCCCTACACAACTCTACATAGCCCTACATAGCCATACATTGCCGTACATAGCCGTACACAGCCCTATATAGCCCTACATAGCTGTACACAACCCTAAATAGCCTTACACAGCCCTTCGCTCAACGGCTTGGTTTACAGGTAAATATTCGGAAATAACGGCTTCCGCTACCAACAATTTAACCATGAGAGGTAGAACAAGAAAAATCGTGCCGTCTTGACTTATACTATAGTCACATATTAGATTCGATTTTTCGCTGCAAAAGTCGCAGCAAACTAAAGTCGCAGCAAATTTAAACTCGCAGCAAAACTCGCAGCAAATTTAAACTCGCAGCAAAAGTCGAAGCAAAATTAAACTCGCAGCAAAAGTCGCAGCAAATTTAAACTCGCAGTAACATTAAACTCGCAGTAAAACTCGCAGCAAAAGTCGCAGCCAGGAGAAAAGTATCGGGTTTTCTGCATGTCACCTCAGAGCCACCGTACGTTCCAGACCTTTAGTTTGACTGCTCGCGTGTACTCATGATTTACGCAAAAATTCGAACTGTTTTGCAGTCTAGATCCATAGGTATAATAAATACTCCCTCTTTTCTCTTACTCTTTCGCGAATTGTTAATAAATTAATAGCCTGGGAAAACATCCGTTTCTCGAGGCTCTTCGCCGCTGGGGACGTTTCGACGTTCCTACGTGCGAAACGTCCACAGCGGCGAAGAGTGAGGAGAAATGGATGTTTTCGCAGGCTAATAAACCCTCAGACGTACAAGGGGGGGCTGTTCGTCGCGCACATTTTGAGACAAGTTTAGTGATGGTCAGTTGCTATGGTTACAAGATATGAAGTCATAAGTAGCAGGAGGTCGAGCCATTTTTGGGTGAAAATACATGTTTTTTCAACTTCTTTCAACAATAAAGGCAAATTTTGTAGCTAAAATCATACAAAGTGCTTATTAATGTGCGTGTGTGTGTGTTTTTTTTTTTTTTCATGTAAAGAACACAAAAATCACCATTTCTCTGTTTCTCGCGGTTTCGACCTGATTTCCAATTCTTGGTAAAATCCAAGATGGCGGCCAAGATGGCGACCATTGCTGGTGTCGTCACAGGCCTCCAGCAGTGCCATCACCCGTAAAATATACCTCATCTTGATATTTCCACTCATTAAATTTACGTTATAGTCATTGCTTTTGTTTACTTGGACTACAAACAAATTTCATTTAGCCAGAGGCAGTCGATGTCAGTGTTGTAGCACCTCATCCCTAGGCTCTCAATAGAGAATGCGTAATTATAAGCCTAGAATGCCGTAATGTTTAACGGAAGAAAGGCACAAAAAAAGCTCAGGATACTGTTAATATTGCTTAAACTTGTAGTAATAAAAATAAAAAATTAAAATATCTAACCTGATTCTTAGACGTCTGGGGTCGTTCGCGACCCCTTCCCTTATCTCAGTCTCCAGGGTGCGACCTCGTACGTCTAAAAATCAGGCTAAAAAATACCCTACGTAGCAAAAAACGAGAAGTCCAAAGACCACTGAAAAGCTGATATTACTACGTGAATTTCTTCTTTAAAACAATATTTCGGTTAGCCATACCAGCCTTCTTGAGTTTTACAGATGTTACTGAATTTATGATAAGAATTACAATATTAGATAGATGGAGAATGCTGCAATAAATATTGTTTAAAAGGGAAAGGCTGAAATGACGTACAACACAAAAAACAAAAACTTATAAGGATATAGATTACAATTTAGACTGTTCACAGTCCCCTTTCTTATCCGTGAGACCGAGGGGGCGGGCGTCGGGGATTATACATGAAGCTCTAGGGGGAGAGGGGCGAAAAACCCAAAACCGCCCCCAGCCCCCTAAGTAGTTTTGACACTCATCCAAGATGGCAACCCGTCACGCATAGCGCTCGATCGGACGATCTTACGGGAAAATAGCGGACTGTGAACGGTCTAATTGCTTTTCGTAGCAAGCGTTTCGAAAGAAAAATTAAGGAGTGCGCTAGACCGATCTCGGTCCCAGGCTCTCTCTTCCTTGGCAAGATGGTGATGGTACAATTCTCCCCTGCACTGAAAATCTGCGGGGAAACCAGGGTCCGTTCCACCCAATCTCAATTCAATCCATAAAAGTATGTTCTTCTTCTTCCAATGAAGTTAAATTTCCGCAACTATTTCTTCATTAGAAGGAAACATTACCAACAAATGGTATGATAGGACTGATAAATATATAGATGAACTGGAGAGAATTTCACTTGGAACCTCTGTAATGAATTCGAACAGGTTGAGAAACGATAACCTGATTTAACGAAGGCTTTGATGAATACATGGATACATATACAGTCGACTCTGTCTTAACGGACACCTCTATAAGACGGACACCTCTGTAAAACGGACACCTAGAGTTGGTCCCTGCCTTTCTTTACTCCCTTTATTTGACTCTCCATAAGACAGACATCCCTCTAAGACGGACACTTACCGCCGGTCCCAAAGGTGTCCGTCTTAGAGGCAGTTGACTGTAACGTATTAAGCTCGCACTACGCTGGATAGCTTTTGCGCCCGCATGAAAACCAAACCGGATTGTTAGTTCTAGCTTTCACATGACGTCACTAAAATTCAAACTACATAACTATCATTCCTACTGAGATTTTACTTTCATGATGTATTTAGAGCAGCTGAAAACTAATTTTCATGCAAATTTTCGCTTCAAAAGGGTTCTTGGTTTTGTGACAGAGTACGCTTGAACTTTTAAGCTTTTGCGTGACGCGACATTTACATGACGGCCGAGAGAGCTGTCACGTAGGTTAAAAAAGTGATGTATTTCGGGGAATTTTGCTATCTAAGCAGTTCATGGATTAGAAAAAGTATTACTTTAATGTTTATGAGTTCCTCGAGGAATAAATTCACGCTTTTGTACCAAAACTCGGTAACAGATGTTTTTGCTGGTTTCCGTTCGCCATGTTGGTGCCCATCCAGGTAGGCACCAGCATGGCGTCTCCATATAAATCTCTATAAATTTGGGTAAAACATTTCTTCGGATATCTCGTATACGGAATATTCGAGATTGTGACCTGAATCTTGGCGAGGGTCTTTGTATATTTACCTCCTTTCATTTCCCAGATACCGGACTTTATCTATTGAACGGTTTTGATTTTGATTTTGATCTGATTTTGAATGGCGTGACACTGAAAGCCAGCAATAGGGACAATGGAGCGTAGCTACATACAGATAGATGTTCATACTAAACAGGATAACTTATCGTGTCAGCACAAAATAGACTGCGAGCAGTCTCCCTTTTCCTTCAGATTTAGTAAGGGGAGTGCACGCGCGCGCGAGCGTTGAGCGGCGAAGCAGCGAGACGCGAGACGCGAGACGCGAGACGCGAGAAACGAGGGCGGCAGCCCGAGAAGAAAAAAGAGAGACCTCTCTTTTGTCGTGCCTCTCCCTTCTCGCGCCTTCAGTTACGCGTGTGATCATTTGCGTGTCTCGGGCGTTTTGCTCGACGGACTAAGAAAAAAGAGAGACTGCTATAGTGTGAATATAGCCTAAGTCAGATAAAGAAAACTCCAAGCCTGCGAGCAAGCTGTCCTACTTGGGTAAGCGAAGCGAGACGCGCGAGAACGCGCGAGCGAGAGGGCCCGCGTCTCCTCTCACGTGCCTTTCGCGCGTCTACTTTTTATGATATCCCACAAATGGAGAGCTTGCTCGCAGGCTAGAAAACTTTTTAAAAAACTGGAAGCGTTTGATTAAGCTTTGATTATTAACTAGTAAAAGGTCTCTCGAACACTTTCATCGTCGTACCCTTGAGAAGATTGGCCTCTTTTAGCTGCAACATTTCTCCTAATATCTTTCTGGCGTACCCTGTCATGGCTCTATCTTGAACTAAAAAGAAAGTGAATTTGCCATCGATGATTTCACAAGCACGCTTAAACTGATGCAGGAGATGAGCTTGAAAGATAGCTGGATCATCACTATAAACTGAAGCCTCCCATTTCTCCGCCTCTACTGTCTTTGCATGAACTCCGTAGCTGAAAGATTTCGGAGAGGCTTCGAAGGAATTTTCATCTGCAAAGAAGTAGGTGTTATGGTCTTTTTTCAGGATTAAGTCGACATTTGAACGGAGGGGCTCGTACGGGCACCAGTCAAATACAAGGATATTGTTAGGACACAGCTCAGTGATCACCGAGGAGGACAGGATATTTTTAGCGAAGTACTCTTTGGTGCATGACTGTACTTGAAATTCATCTTCCGTTTTAAGGCTCGTGGGGCAATTCAGTCTCTCAAATTTTCTCGCTGACTTCTCTTCCACAAAAAATGACAGCTCATCTCTCTCAAGAATTTTCTGAAACGAATTCCTACTTTTCCCTTGGAGTTCTAGATGAGACGCCGTTCGTATTCTGAAGACTTGGGGAAAGTTTGCTTGAATATGTTTGCCCAATTCTACAGCTAATTTTCGTTGGAGACCCTGACCTTCAAGATTGTGTGCAACTCGCCATGCACGCCAGACAAGCGTTTTTCCTTCGTCGACGATGCAGCCCGCTTGTAGACCAATGAGACTTTTGCCTGCATACAACAGCATCATGGCTACATTTTCCTTTTTGAGCCATTTGCGGTATACAACTGGAAGGAAGTCGTACCCGTTGTATAATCCCTCCGATAACTTCACGACATCGTCGAAGTCACTTGATTCAGCGAGGCGACATTGGAGGTCTGAATGAATTCTGCCTGTTGAGACCTTGCGACCTGAAAGGAGCTGAACCCTCCGACATTTTGAAAGGAAAACTCTAGATCTTTGTTGAAGAAAGTTCACTACACTCGCCATTTCAAAAAAAACTACGAAGCCACGCTGAACGTGCCTGCGTGGCAGCACAGGTAGCCCAAGCTCGAAGTATGAGCATCGGCGAACATTGGCATTGTTGCGCAACATTCGAAACATAAGGATTTGTTTGGGGAAAAAAAACCTATCGTTTCTGTAACCTACAAAAATGAAAGGATTTCAATAAAAAACAGTTTACCTTACTTAAAATGTGAACTACGTCTCTCCCGTGTAGCCCATTGGCCGATCAGGGTTGTCTATGGTATTAAATTCCTAAAATATCTATACTTTTATCACTTTTATATATTGTAGCTGGGGTTGGCCGGGAAAATTAGTATACACTTCTGAGAAATGCAATACAAAATCTGATTATTCTAAAAAATATGAATGTTATGCCGGCATTATGTCTGATTTTTCTTATATAGTATCAGGGTCAACCCACTATCGAAATAACCCTTGAGACCTTACTGAGAACGAGCTGTTTAATTGATCAGAATTTGATTAGGAAATGGCGGCTCTTCAAGTGAACTTTCTTCGTCAAAGACGTCGAGTTTTCGCTTCAAAAAATTGGAGGGTTCAGCCCTATTCAGGTCGCAGCATCTCAACAGGCAAAATTCATGAAGGACTCGATCTCGAATGTCGCTTAGCTAAAAAAGTGACTTCGACGACGTCATAAAGTTATCGGACGGATTACACAACGGCTACGACTTTCTTCCAGTTGTATACCACAAATAGCTTGAAAAGGAAAATGTAGCCAGGATGTTGTTGCATGCAGGTAACAAACTCATTGGTCTACAAGCGGGCTGCATCGTCGACGGCAAAGAAACGCCTGCCTGGCGCGCGGCGCGAGTTGCGCATAATCATGAAGACTGGGGTCTCCAACGAAAAATAGCTAAAAATGGCTGAAGAGTTGGGCGAACATGCACAAGCAAACCTTCCCGATAAAAGTCTCAAGAATAAGAATGGCGTCTCTTCAAGAACTTAAAAGTAGAAAGTGGAAATACTTTTCAAGAACTTCTTGGAGGGTTGAGATGCCATTTTTTGTGGAAGAGAAGCCACACGAGAAAATTTGACAGACTGAATTTCCGCACGAGCCTTAGAAGAGAAGATGAATTTCAAGTACATTCGTGTGTACCAAAGAGTACTTCGCCAACGTTATCCTGTTCTCCTCGGTGATCGGTATTTTGTCCCAAAACAATGTCCTTGTGTTTGACTGGTGCCCGTATGAGCCCCTCCGTTCAAATGTCGACTTAATCCTGGGAGAAGACCATAACACACACTTCTTTGCAAAGAAATGTTCCGTCGAAGCCTGTCCGAAATCTTTCAGCAATGGAGTTCATGCAAAGACGGTAGAGACGGAGAAACGGGAAGCCTCACTGTCATAGTGATGATCCAGCTATCGTTCAAATTCATCTCCTGCATCAGTTAAAGCGTGCTTGTGAAACCATTGACGGCAAATTCACTTTCTTTTCAATTCAAGATAGAATTATGACAGGGTATGCCCGAAGGATATTTGAGAGATGTGGCAGCTAAAAGAGGCCAATCTTCTCAAGGGGGAGGCGATCAAAGTGTTGGAGAGACCTTTTACTTGTTAAATCAATGGTTAATCAAACGCTTCCTTCAGGAGTTTCATTGGAATCAGAATTGGTGTGGAAATCGACAGTAAAAAAGAGCATCTGTTAAAATGATTTGCGACTTAAACAATACCATAACACCCTTATCGTCTTCTTATCTCTCTAATTGCAATTATTGAGGTTTTATTGTTTTATTCTAACCAATGTAATATATCATTTGAATTAGTTAATACTTCTTTGCATAGTGTTCAGGAAAGCGTCCTCTTGTAGATGGGGTCAGCCGGTATCATCTGTTTAGGTCCGCATTTTCGTTTCACGCGAAATTCTCTCAAGGATATACAGAAGGCTTTTTAACTTTCATTTAAATAAAGTCGGTACCTTTTACACGCATTACAGAATGTTTGCTCCTACTGTTGTCATGGTTACCGAAAATTAATTGCGTTCGACGTAGGAGAACGCACTCCTTATAGGAGAGTCCTAATGAGGGTGGTAGCTTTGAATGTTGACTGCTAAATTTTAGGGTTTTGACGGTTGCCCATCATTTAGTGAAAATTTAGTTCAAGAGTCAAAGTACATATTAACTTCTGCATAAATGAATATTTAACTGTTCTGTTTTGGAGGTTGCCTTGGCCTTTCATGAATATTTCCACTGAATATTTTAAGACATGGCAAAGTTCACGGTAAGTTCTAAAAATCTTATAATGTTCAGAGAGAGTGTTTTTGACAACATGGCCCTTGGTTTTTCAAGTGAAGAGATTCTTCAGGAGCCAAAAGTCCGTCAATATCATCTGAAAGAGGGAGATTTGAAATGCCTTGAATCGTTTTGACGATTGACAGTTGACGGTAAAAAATAACCTTTTTGGACGGCTGACGTTAAATTTTAGGCCGTTTAACGGCTTACTGTTAACCCCATTGAAACTTTCTTGTAGGAATCAGAATGAAAAACGGAATTATGCCAATTATCTAAAGGCACGAAGATGAAAGTGTTCCGGAGAGACCTTTTACTTTTTCAGGAGTTTTCTTTAATGTACGAAAACTGACTAATCTAAGAGATAATACCATTACATTGTACATCCCCGCGTCATCAATTGAATAAATGTTAAGGTTTTTTGTTTTTACTCCAACCGATATAATGTCTGTTTTGTATTAGTTTCAAATACGTTTCAAGATGTATTCAGCAAAGCGTTAATTAAATCAGGTTGATTTTAGAACCTGTTCATTTTAGATGCTCCAAGTCAAATTCTCGAAGCATATACAGAGGTTTCTTTTCTTACATTCCAAAGTAAGCACATTTATGTACCTATCAAACTGTTTGTTGCTTCTAACGTTGACATAGTCTAGTTTAGCAAATTTAACTGCGTTCGAAGAACATACCCCTTATAAAGTCTGAATTGTGATTGAATGGGACGGACCCTCGCTTCCCCGAATAATTTCAGTGTAGGGTAAACCGTATTTATTCGAATAAGCGCCCAACCTCGAATTAGCGCCCACCTCGAATAAGCGCCCATCCTAAAGGCAGAAAAACTTAATAAGCGCTCAGCCTCGAATAAGGGCCCACCCCCTCCTCCTCCCAATCAAACTCAAATAAGCGCTCACCCCCACCCCACCCACTTGAGTGAATAAATTCTAATAAGAGACTTCCCCGAGGACGGAGTTTTCTTCAGAGTATTTTACAGAAACTTTGCTTTGTTACTTCTTCGCGTTTTGCTGTTATCCTTTTTTTGTTTTGTTGCAAAATAAACAGCCTCGAATAAGCGCCCACCTCGAATAAGCGCCCGCTCTCAAGGTCCAAAAATTTAATAAGCGCCCAGGGCGGTTAATCGAATAAATACGGTACATCATCACCAATTTGCCAAGGAAGAGAAAGCCTGGGACCGAGATCGATCCAGCGCACCACGTGATTTTTAATTGATACCAGGTTATGCAATATTACCATTATCCAGTATTTGTTTCAAACTTTCTTTTGTTAAACATTACGGCATTCTCTGTTGAGGGCCTAGGCATGAGACTGACATCGACTTCTTCCTGCACCGATTAGGTAGGATTGACTTGGTTCAATAATTTCTTTAGAATTTTTGGAAGATTTGTTGAATGTCTTCGGTGTATAAGAATTAGCGGTGGGGGGGGGGGGGGTGGGGGTAGAGTTATTAAAAACTTTTTAAAAATGGATAGTATTGGATTTGGGGGTGAAAAATTAACATATGAAGTGAATAGTTAGTAGAAGAATACCAGATAGTCCAGCACAATAACAAGGAGCCTCTGAGTCCATTAGTGAACTAAGTGGTTTACCGTAAAGACCTAAGAAACGCCCACTTCCAAATAAACGCCTCTTTTCTGATAAACGGCCCCTCTACCCTATTAAAATTGTATTAGACGCCCCCTGTCTAATAGACGCCCCCTATGAGAATTACTCCAAAGCACTAGGAATAAGCAAAAAGGAGCAAAATCATTCAATTCATTAACCAGGGTTTACGTATTTCATATTCTTCAAAAAAGTAATGATAGACTAACAATGGCAACACAGTAACCCTGAGCTAGGATTCTGACATTGAAGTTTGGATTTGAAAGAGCGATATGGATTTCTAAACGGCCTAGGCGTATCAACGGCTTGGGGGGTTTCAAATGAATAAGCATTTTTTGCTGTTTACTTTTCCTTTTTCTTTGTTATAAGAATTATTAGAGAAAATTTTCCTTCTCGTCATAAATAAGACCGTTGTTGTTAAAAGAAATTATATCTACGATCTAATTAAAATCGAAAAATTATGAATAAAGCAATTCTCAGAATAGCTGACATGAAATAATCAATCAACTTCAAAGGGTCTAGTCTTCTAAAATATCAATAACGAATATCAAGCTGTGGAAATCAGATTGTAAAATTAGCTCTTCATTCTATCGACACTTGTTTAGCGATGTTTAACCTATCGCTCTATGGAGGTCATCTTCGATCAATGGGCCACGTGGAATAGCGAAAAAGATTAATAACCTTAAAAGTCAACGGCTTTAATTGATTTTGGCTGCTGGCAACTACAATAAACCATTGTGTTATTAAAGGACCACAGGCTTCCGGTAACAGAGAACTCACAAACATAACTACGTTAATGAGAGGTTTTTTGTTTTCAATGTTGGACTTAACGCAAAGGAAAATGATAAGTCACGCAGAGTAAATTATTGTTTTAAGTCTCAAATACAGTCGCTTTACGACTAAAAGCCAATACCCCTACTGGGTTTTCCTAATGTATTACTATCTCTCGTTTGCGTTGTGGTGAAAAACGAAGAGGAAAACACCGAAAAGCTGAGCTTAAGCCATACTCGTCAGCATACTTGCTTCATTTTTAGAATATCTTTAAAAACGCGCTTTGATTGGAAAGGGCTGAGCGGTAAGGGCTGAACACGTTATTACAATGTAAAAACAGGTTATCAAAAATTCTGAATTTTAGTCAACTAATAATTATCAGCGAGTTTAATTATTCACGTTTTCAAGTCGAAATTAATAAAAGTTTTCCTTTAAATTATTAAATCGTCTGTTGGGCTTACACTATTAATTTGGTGAAATTAGACAAAGCATTGCTTCGCCAGTGGCACTCAATAAATAGATTTTGACGCTTTGTTTTCTTAGTCTTGCGTGGGAAAAAGAAGTGGAAAAAGTAGCCACCAGAAGCACACTGAAAAGGTATTTTCTTTTTTCTTCAAAACATAAACTGAGGCCTCCTCAAATGACCAGCTTTCGACTTAGTGTATCAGATTTAATTTCACATGAAAGTGCATCTAGCTGTAACTTATTAGTCAAATAAATGAATAATTCCAAAAAATACTTTTAAAGAAAACGTGAAATGATTAATGCCTCGTAACAGCCTCACTGATCTGATTAAAAAACGAGTCCTCTAGTTTATCTCTTAATAACCTTAAAAAGCAAAGCTAGTAACCTAGACAATAAACTTTTGGAAATGGAAAGATGAATCACTGGAAAATTAGTGCAATTTCACACATAAAGCCGGAAAGTTTTTATTTTTCGGTAATGGAAAACTCATTGAAGAAATCTTGGAGCTGAAGCGAATGGAATGGAATACTGAACTATTAGAGAGATTTCGAGTAAGAGAAAAGAATCGAGTCGGATGAAACAACAACAGCTTATGAAGTAAAAAAATGCGCCGCCTAAAAAGCCTTGTTCTAAAACTAAAAGCAAACTTTAATTTTGCCGAGAGAAAAACAGTTATCGTTAAATAATGCATGTTCTTAAGTTAATTTTGGAAAAGGAAATGCTAGATCTTATTACTGCTCAAGGGAGGGATACCCTTTTGCAAGAGATGATTTTTGTTCTAGTAATAGGGTCATTGAGAAAACTAGTGTATAATTTGTATGGAAAATCAAATGCAAAAAGACTATAATTTATATTGTTAAGGGTAATTCACAAATAAACCTCGGAAACTGAGTTTAGTATGGAGACGCACTTGAAAGGAATTTAAAAAAAGGACATTGCTTTTCTCTCCAAAACCGGAAGTTTAATTATACTTTTTAATAGCTGCTAAGTTCTCAGAGCCCTTTGGCACGGGCAGAGCTGTTCAAAGCTCGATTCGGTCTAACATCACCCCTAATTTGTGCAAGAATGGAATAAAAATAGGAAAGTTATAAAAAAACGATAATGCAGATTTTTTAAAAAAAGATTTTTGAATACATTTTTGCTAATTAATCTTTCAGACTGTGGCAGTATTGGCCTGGGCTGAGTGATGCACAGTTTCAGTAGGCATAGTTTACAAGCTTGACGGGTGACGTCACATCCAAACTCACCGACGATGACTGGGACCGAGGCTAGTTCTTATGATCCCACGGCTGAAAACGCGCATGGCGGGTTGACAACTTTGAGGAATATATAGCAACGATACCGACAAATGTCCTACTTCGTAAGGAATAACAAATCATTTCTAAAAAAGAATGTTTTCCCCTAAGTCCACTTTTAAATTTATGCAACCTTTACGTCTCGCCCAAGAAACGACCTCTCGTTTCGGTATGAAGTCGGTCTCCCAGTAGGATGAAACGGGTAGCGCATGCGACCTTTTAGCTTCACACGGACACTGAGCGGGAAGGGGGGGGGGGAGGGGTGGTGCTAAGTGATCGAAGGGTATCCGCCTTATAATGTTTCTTAATGACAAAGTCAGAAGCATTTCAATACTCCTTCTAACTGTTTAATGCGCTATTATAGTGCCTTTCAGCAAGATAAGCCCATTAGTAGTGGATTGACATTGATACAGAGTAACACTTCCGTTCAGAGATGTTCAAGTCCGTATTAAGCCTATTTTCACAATATACCGGAAAGCTTTTACGCCGGCACAAAAACCATACCGGAAAGGGCCTCTGTTCACAAATAACAACGGCGATTTGGGCACGTTTTCCGTGATGGAGCGAAGCTGCGCTGCGCCGATCTCTAAAGTGGAGCCGGTCACATATCAGATAGGTGTTCACACTGTATACCGGATAACTTATAGTGTCAGCACGAAAAGCTGTACGGTATACTGTCAACATAGCCTTAATCTTAGAGACAGTACGCCTAATAAGACTACTATACTCACACTCACAAATGAACGACTGAGATTGCGTCAGGAAAAGGAATGGAAACGTTCAGAGGTCATGTTACACGAGACGATTCGCAAAGACGATTTTTAGTGCAACACAGTGTCGCAATGTTACAACAATGTTCTAACAATTCGTTCGAAACAATTTCGTAACAATGTTGCAACGCTTTGTTGAGCTAAAAATCGTCGTTGCGAATCGTCTCGTGAAACATCACCTTTAAGATCCGAGGACCGCGACCGCAGCGAAAAAGTCGCTTAAAAAAATTAGCTTTCTTTTCATATTCATAAAAACTAATTGTTACCCACTTACTTTGTCAAATGTAGGCGAACTCTCCTTGAGTTGAATTCCTTAAAGTCATATCCAAATTCAGAAAGAGAAAGGAAATTTCACCGTCACTTGTTTACTCCATAAAACGTGGAGTTAGGCATTTTGACGTCGTAGTCGTGCAGTGACGAAAAAGAAATGTACAAAAAAAGTGTGCTGCACGTGCAAAGTTGTTGTTTTGCTAATTAAACCTCCTGCTTTTTTTAAATTCTAATTTCAACACAGAGTCCAAAGAAATTGCGTTTGGCTTGATCAAGCAAGACTCTGTTATGCGGGGAGCTGTGTGACAAAAGTTTAAGCATGTTTTGACTGCAAACCATGGTCGACCAAGCTTGAAAGCTAACCATGATCGCCACTTTAGAAACAGAAAGGAAACTGGAAACAAAGACTTCTTGGACTGTTACTGGAGACAGGAAAAACACATCGGCCAGTAGCAGGAAAAACAGCGCGGAAGTCGGAAATGATATCTGAAATTACATATTTGTTGTTTCTAAGATACCCCTGCTACCGTCAGTTTTTTATTATTTCAAAGCGGTGAAAATGTATTTATCATGGGTTATGTAACCCTTTCTTTTGGGGTTTTACATGGTTTGCTGTTACAATTGCTTCATTAGCGGTAGGATATATATATATTTATAAAATAACTAAGATAGTACACGCGTTCTGATTGGTTAAAAACCTATGGTTTATTGTGCCGGTAAACTCATAGAAAACTTAAAGTTATTTTATAAAAGCGATACTCGAAAAGCTTGTAAATCACTCGCCTTCGGCTCGGGATTTACAAGCTTTTCTCGTGTTCTCCCAACATCCCGCGTGAGTTATCACGCTGTCAAACCCATAGAAAGTGTGGTCTATTGCTTAAATATTTGAGTTGTTGTCATTTATATTCGTTCGAGTCTTACGACCGTCCCTACGCCCTCAAAATTAAATACCCAGTGACTAGGGGTTATCAGTTTCTCTTAGACGTAGTTTTTGCATGCTGCTATATGAAAGGTCTGGCACGTTTACGGAATCATTGTTATACGAGCATAGTTTACATTGTTATGTAGGGTGGTTTTTCTTGCTGTATTTTTTTTTTTTTTACATTTCCGAGTTTTCATTCTGTTTGTTGTATCATTCCTATCCATTTTGTTGATGAAGCCATAATAAAGAGAGTCGCACACGGCTCGTGTTGACACATCCCAATTGTGGTTGCTTATTTATAATAAAATAACTAAGATAGTATGCGCGTTCTGATTGGTTAAAAACCTATGGTTTATAGTGCCGGTAAACTCATAGAAAACTTAAAGTTATTTTATAAAAGCAATAGACCACACTTTCTATGGGTTTACCGGCGTGATAACCCACGCGGGATGTTGGGAGAACACGAGAAATGCTTGTAAATCACGAGCCGAAGGCGAGTGATTTACAAGCAGAGTAGCGAATTAGAATATAAAAGTACTTTAACGTTCAACTGAGTACTAAGTAATAAGCTCAGAAGAATTTACAAGCATTTTATTCTTATGCATCCGTGCAACAACCTCTTTTATCTTTCGAAACTGTCTCCTTGCTAGATAAACTTTTCAGTCATTTTCTGCGTTACCCTTTACCTTACTTAGGTAGTATTGTCTTTTCTTCCCTTTCTTTTCTTCTTCTCTGTGTTGTATAGATAAAGTTGTTGTTGTTGGAAACACACACAAAAAGAAAAAAAAAACATAGAGCAGCAACAACAAAAACATACATCCAACGCTTAAGTACGATAGCGAGCAGGGGTGGAGGCAAAGTCTGAGAGAACATACAAAGCACTCGTTCCAACATTCACTCAGAAAATTCTCAATGATTAGATAGTGTTGCAATTTTTGAATTGATTAAGAGAGATGCCCTTTGGACAAAGTCAAACCCAGAAAAGAAGGCTTCAAGTGCTCTTTTAAGCTACATGGACAGCTCAACCACAACGAATGATTAATAGGCGTTTTATGTACTTGAATCGGCGTGTTATTGACTTTTACATTGGAAATTAGATCTGATAAATGTTCGATATGATACCTTTTAATGTATTGTTACGCTGAAAGTTTTCATATCGGAGATAAGGAACAGTGCAAGGTGAAGTGCTTTCCAATAATAACTTAAAGCGTATTTACTATAACTAGGGTCAATGTCATGGTGACCAATATCGTGTTGATGTTGTGACCATACTTATCAAAACAATACGACATCAATAGAACCCACGTGTTGGAGATGGAAGCATCGATATGTCTACTCACGAAATAACTGACTCACATAAAAGAAACTTTCGCGTGATGGGAATTGTGCGAAGACACGTTTTACTGCAGGGCCAAATATTTCAGTGCCAGTTTATGAGATTAGCTCGTAATTGCCTGCGTTGAAGCACAATCACTGTTGTATCTTTTTAGACTAATAGGCCGGAATCTATCAATAAGAGCCTTTTAAAGTCTGTAAGTATTAAAGGAATTATGACGAAGGCATCTTTATTCAGCTGTTAAAGAGAATCTAAGTAAGCATGTCCACCATTACACAAGCAGAAGGTCAAGCAGTTTAGCAAACCTGTTTACCTTTTATTCAAAGCATCTTTTGCCGGGAAAATTTCATTAGTTTTGCTAGCATGTCTTTCTTTCTCAAAAATGCCAATTTTGTTAGTGTCCTTTCATTTGGCTGTATGATGTATCTATGTGTTTTTTTTTGTCATCACTGATTTTTTCTACATATACTAAATTAACTTAAAGATGCAGTATGTGTGATGGTCACAAACAGTGAAACTTGTATGTCCTGTATTAAGCGGACGCCGACGCTTTAGTCACTTGTGTGCGCAATATTCACACAATAATTCCTGGTTTGAAAAGCTATCAAGGTTCCAACTTTTTTCCCTGTCCACTAGCAAAGCTTTACTAATGGGAGTTTTTCTACTACAAAAAAAAGTATCTATTGGCGTTTATTTTGTTGGCTTTCCAGTTCTAGAGCCTGTGGGTGCGGGATATTGTTGTACGCCGTGAAAAAAAAAAACGGTTCAAAAAACGTGAAGTCATTCAAAGCACTTAGCCAATAGAGCGCAATGGCCAAAATAGAAGCTAAAAAAAAACCCTCAGGGTACTATATAAGACTAACTGCCAGTGTTTGACAAGTTTCCACTTTCTTTCTCTGGCACTATTCAATATACGTATAGTTTTTTGCCACAAAATTCTATCTTTCTCAAATTTCTACTGGAGAAATGCATCACATCTGAAATAGAGGATTGATATATAGTTTTCTTTACTCGCAACTGCTGATAACTACTTGCACTTTGCGAGTTTGCTTGTGTTATAGTTCGAACACTAACAAAGTGACTACTCTAAATTCAAAAAATCATGTTAAACTTATGTTGAGTAAGCTATTTATTAGTTTAGTTTAGTTTAGTTTAGTTTAGTTTATTGTTTTGCCATAAGGATGTACAGACAACGAGAAAATCTAAATATTTAAAAAGCCAATGGCGAGGAAGCCCAAGCGGACATGAGCGTCAGTGAAATAAAAACGTTTCTTGCCATATTTTCTGTAAAACAGTCCCAAGAGCGCCTTAGCCTGCGTGGCAGTTAGGCACCGGTTAGTTTTGTTGATTAGTCTTTCAGTCTAGACATGTTAAATTCTGCAAGCAGAATACTGCAATGCTGATCGTACTACGTGAAAATTAACTCTGCAAGACGTCAACACGACACGGAAAGAACTCAAAACAGAGCGGGATTGTAGCCATAGACAGCTGTTTCGCCCTCTTTGGGGCTCGTCAGTGCGGCGTAACAACCAGAGAAAGCTCTGACAAAAAATATCCGCGCACTCTGATTTTAAGCCCTGACACCCACAGAATCACGCCATACCACGTGTCTTCTGGGAGGCAAGAGTCCAAGTGTCAAGTTGATATCTCGCAGAGAAAATAAAGAATTGGCCAAAAACCAACCTAAAATACATGGACAAAACCATGCAAGAATTACAGCATATCGGATCTATAATAGATCTACGGCCCAAAAATTCATAAAGTACAAACATTAACCACAAAGGACTGCAAGGGACCGCAAACGAATATGCCAAAGAACGTAGGATCTATAAGGACCTGATCAGGGAAAATAATAATGTAGACATATTATAATGCTGCTTGAAGAATTTAATATGTCTACATTATTATTTTTGCTGATCAGGTCTTTATAGATCCTACGTTCTTCGGCATATTCGTTTGCGGTCCTTTACAGTCCTTTGTGGTTAATGTTTGTACTTTCAGTCTAGAGCACGCGAGGGAAACACGCGAGGGGAACACGCGAAGGGAAGAGGAACCCTCCTTTTTCCTTTCTCCCCTTCTGGGCGCAGGCGTCCTCGAAATTTCTCCCTTCGCCCTACTAGTGAAGAAACAGCACGGGCCTGCTATATAGACCACTAGAGGCGCGATCCAAAAGTCAGAACAGACCGGCCGGACCATGGCTGGACCACGCATTTTGGCAAATGAAACAGGCGTTTTCCAAGAGGTTTTGCTTGAAAACCATCTACTTTGCGCATAATATTTAGGATTTGACTAGTGTGGATGGTTAGTTTTATTTAAAAGTGAAATTCTCATTACAATGAGAATGGACTGGCCGATCAGTCCTGATAAATGGAAAGCGCCCGAGCGACCAAGATCAATTTTCTTCAAGCAGCATCAATACATCAACGAGAAAAAAGGTCATGGGAAAATGCTTTGAGTTCTTATCAAATTCTAACACCTAATTCTTCAGGAAATGTATAGAGATCAGACTGAAAATTTTGTATGTGGATTTTGGGGCTTGAAGGGTAGAGCGGACACGAGAGAGAAGAGCGTCGGCGTCCGCTTAATAAAGGACATACAAGTTTCACTGTAGTTGGGTATGACCATCAAAAGTGTTTTTGAATTCTGGGACGTGTTTTGGATTCTGGGAAGTGTTTTTGGATTCTGGGATGTGTTTTTGGATTCTGGGAAGCGTTTTTGGATTCTGGGAAGTGTTTTTGGATTCTGGGAAGTGTTTTTGGATTCTGGGAAGCGTTTTTGGATTCTGGGATGTGTTTTTGGATTCTGGGATGTGTTTTTGGATTCTGGGATGTGTTTTTGGATTCTGGGACGTGTTTTGGATTCTGGGAAGTGTTTTTGGATTCTGGGATGTGTTTTTGGATTCTGGGAAGCGTTTTTGGATTCTGGGATGTGTTTTTGGATTCTGGGTAGTGTTTTTGGATTCTGGGACGTGTTTTGGATTCTGGGACGTGTTTTGGATTCTGGGAAGCGTTTTTGGATTCTGGGAAGTGTTTTTGGATTCTGGGATGTGTTTTTGGATTCTGGGAAGCGTTTTTGGATTCTGGGAAGTGTTTTTGGATTCTGGGATGTGTTTTTGGATTCTGGGAAGCGTTTTTGGATTCTGGGATGTGTTTTTGGATTCTGGGAAGCGTTTTTGGATTCTGGGATGTGTTTTTGGATTCTGGGATGTGTTTTTTTTTTTTATTCTGGGATGTGTTTTTGGATTCTGGGTAGTGTTTTTGGATTCTGGGACGTGTTTTGGATTCTGGGAAGTGTTTTTGGATTCTGGGATGTGTTTTTGGATTCTGGGATGTGTTTTTGGATTCTGGGAAGCGTTTTTGGATTCTGGGATGTGTTTTTGGATTCTGGGAAGCGTTTTTGGAATCTGGGATGTGTTTTTGCAATCTGGGAAGTGTTTTGTCCTTACGAGCCATAAAACAATACAAAACAGTGGTTTTGTTGGTTTTGAAACGTGATGGATTTTTCCTTAATCCTTCCTCTGAGCCCTTTTCTGCAATGTCCGAATGGGAAATACGTAATAATGTCAAGACCGTTTCGAGCACGTTTTCCTGATTATCAATTTAGCGTTTTCATCTTAGTCAGTTCAGTTCTAGTGTAGACTTCACGACGTTAACTGCTGTCAGCCATTGGGGCTTTTTTCCTATCTACACTCATTCTGATCTACAACCAAGCTCTGGATACGAAAAATATAGTCTTCTTTTTCCTTTTTTAAAGAAAGCTAATCAATACAAACCGCCTTTTTTCGGAAAAATAATCGCTGAAAGTGAACGCGTTAGGGACTAATTTCTGTTTGTCATTTACTCAAACAAATTAGAACACTTCCTGATTTTTAGCATTGAGCATTGATACAACTAACCCTCTCTCTAGAACACAACGCTTGGACAGGCGATATGTCTTCTCAACTTCCTGTCTTTAACGTTGTCTGAGTAATGCAATGTGGCGGCTTTGAATGACACTTACCAGATGTTCAGGAACTAGTAAGATATTTGTTTAAGGGGTTGTTCCCTTATCTTAGTCTGAGAAGAAGTTTCTGTGCGCGCTTTCTCGTCACTTGTTTATAAAGTAACTAGTGTGATATTTACTCTTTAGATATTTTTAGTGACGTCTTCAGTGCATATAAGCCCACTTAGAGCATGGGGTATCAGTTATTCAAGAACTAGTATAAAACATTTGAAAATTCATGGAATGCGAGCCTATCTTTGTCCACTCAAATGAGTGTTTTTTCTAGTTGTTTACCTCCAGCTGGTTGTTCAGAAACTAGTGGGATATTCTTACTTAGTCATTAGTGAGCAGACTATTCAAGAACAGTAAAATAAATTCATGCTCAAGCCTAATCAGGCACTCGACACGGGATCTTCATGCGAATTTATAGAAAATCTTTATATCACACCGGTTGTATGCTCCTATTCAAAAGCAAGGTTATTTCTTAGCATTGCATTGTACATCCTTACTGCGCATAATTTCTCGCGTGACCAGCGCGCACATTTAAACAGGGCAGCTTTTGTCTTAAGGCCGGAGCTTCGCCAGAGGGGTGAATCTTAATTTTCTCTTAAACGAATACGGTGACCCATCATTATTTTCTCTTTTTATAAAATGAGCAGTACAGTTTCTTTCCCTAGAATGAAAATAGACTATTTCTCAGTAAAGAATGAGGAACAGTCGTCGAAGACGTGTTAAAAGCAAGTACTCGTAAATATGATTATATTAGTATTTTAAGGAATTATCGCGCATATAAAAGATGCTGCTGCTTCCAAACGAGTTTGCAGGGAGCCCAAATGTTACTTTAAAATTTAAGTTTCTATATGATAAACAACCAGTCGGTTAAGTGTGACAAAGATCTCAAGGCAGCTTATGTGTTCAGACGAATAACCTTAACTTACGGATCCTTACACTTTATGAAAGAGACTTCACATAGACTCTTTTCTCAAGTCATAGGCGCCACCCATTTTGCCCATTTCGTGCTCAGGTAAAATTCCCCTGGGACAAGCACAATATGTAACTTTCAGACGGCTCTTTTGACGCTTCTGGATTCCTGGAAGTTAGAACTGCGGAACGTGTAAGATATCTAGTTTTTTGTTGCTTTTTTTGAGCACTTCCCGAAAGTCGATTACCAAGAAACTTGTACGATATTCAGTTTACAAACAGTTTGTTTTTAGTCATTTTTCCTCGTTATTCAGAGTTTAGTGAGACTAATTCTTAATTGGAGGCAGTATATTAATATCTCCTTTCAGCATCTTATACTGATTTCCTTTCCTTACTATAAGAAACGAGGTAGAGCAAAACTTTGCGCACAAGATCATTCATCTAGCGCCTTACTGACTGTTACTCAGGAGCCAGTAATATCCCGTTGGCCAAAAGCGCATTGTATAGCGTTATCCAACGGATAAATCACTATCCAGCGGATAAGTATTTTGGAAACCAATTGCGTTATCCACCAGATAGAGATTTATCCGCTAACTAACGCTATACACCTTTTCAACAACTGGGTCCAGGAGAGTTAGTGCTGATGGGAAAAACACACTACGCTGCCTTTAGCTTGACACCTCAGACAGGGACAGTTTGTGAGTATACACGAAGTCAGTGATACAATGTTGCGTGCGCGGGGGCGAGTTTTGGCCTTGCTAGTCAATCTTGTGACTTCATAAACAGAGAACATGTTACATGGTATCACCGCAACAGTGTTGCGTACAAATCTCTTGAAGATGCTAGCTTTAACTCTTTTACATACAGGTTCGTGTGGTTAAAAGGAACGTTAAGCTAATTCAAATGTACGCCGATTTTGAGGAAAATTCCTATACTATAAATGTTAATTTATAAGTTACCGTTGCTCTTTTCACTCAGTGACTCACGTACCTCACGAAGACAACGCAAAATTCTCGAGTGTGACCATTTTTTAGCAGTCAAATTTTCTAGCGGTCCCTTCACATATTATTATTAAGTTTTCTGCGTTTTAGGGAAAAAGAAATCGCATTTGGACAACAGGCCCGGAACAAATGATTCTCAGTACAAAAATTGTGTACTGAGTGGAAAGCCTATACTCCAGCGCATGTTAACAATTATCTGATTAGTTTTCTTCTTAATGACAAGTCAGCTCTAGAATTGCCTGCAAAAGCAAACAACACTCGGCGGCGTCTGAATCAGCTTCAAAGGTTTCCGAAATTTTGCAGGAATCAGATTTTGCGCTGAAAACGTCGTTATCAAGTTACAGCGTTTGGGCATGTAGCGAGGTATCGTACAATACTTAACTGAAAAGCTTACGTCGGGAATACAGGGTGCACGAGCAAGGCCGAATTCCGAAGTTAAGATGTGGTATAGTGTAAACCAGACTGCATGAGGCTTGCACCAAGTGACGCCATTATTCATGGTTCGTCATTCAAATAAAACTATTCCGACTGATCAAACAGAAGTAGGGGGCAATTCTGTCAACCACAACACATGTTTGACACAAGAGCGGGACAGGAAAAACAGCATTCAGTAGTTTTATAAAGCCGCTTCGTAGGTGTTCAGCATTTCTTTATCATACTCAAAAAGAGATTGTTAACGCAAAGCATACATATTCTTGGCGACAATTAAAGACTCTCTACATCCACAAGCATGAAAAATTGTTATTCCACTCTTACTGCTAACGATGATAATAATCATGTTATATAACTAAGAACGCTCAGGGCACAGAACATTTATTAAAGGCTATTAGCTTAACCTGGTGCTATTTGTGAATCGCTAAAAGAGCCGGGTATTTATCTAAATACATTAACTTTAATATTAGATTTACATTTCTTTTCACTATCAGACCGTCAATCAAATTACCGCAAAATAGATGTTGGTCCAAAGGTCACGCGGATGCCAACTGAAATCATCACGGAAAGCGCGCAAAAAGGGTCCGAGGGTCTGCACTGTTTCTAATGGGGTAGATTACGGTCGGTACGCATCTTTGTATGTAATGCAGAGACGTATATACATAAATATTAAGCGTTATTATTTCAGTATTGCGCATGCAATAGAAAAATATCATTCTTATTAAACCCCCCGGTAATATGCGGCAAATTAAGTAAAGGTCCGACGGATTTCTGTGCTACAATCTACTCTCTCTTAACGGATGCCTATATATATAAGACAGTCACCTCGCCAACTGGCGGCAGTTGGTCCCTGCCCCTTTCTTTACTCCTGTTAGTTGACTCTCTACAAGACGGACACATAATGTGGCCGGCTGGTCCTGAAGTTGTTCGGCTTAAGGTGATGTTACACGAGACGATTCGCAACGACGATTTTTAGCACAACACAGCGTTGCAACATTGTTACGACATTGCTTAGATTGCATGGAACCTTGTTCCAACATTGCAACGCCGTTTTGCGCTAAAAATCGTCGTTGCGAATCGTCCTGTTTAATATAACCTTTAGAGAGAGTTCACTGCATACCCTTCCCTTTTTTGCAAATAATAGACGAAAAAAAACAGTGGTGCATAAAAGGCTAAAAGCATTTTCACAGTGTTTTTCCTGCCGCAACATCATATCTTAAGATCAACAGGAAGTTCTGGATGGAATCAGGTTTGACATAAGCACGGTGACTGAACATCCGACTATTCAATTTGCTACACCGGTTTTGTATCTGGCCACGCCTATTGATTTTTATCACAGCCATCATCGAGACCTTTTGCAGTGAAAGGTCTGAAGCCGGATTTATTAATTAAAAATTTAATGATGTGAGCCGAAAAACATGAAAGATGCCTAATATCTTGAGTCAGAGTGGGTCGCAATCTGTTTGTTTGTTTTTTTTTTTTTTGCTTTCGCTGCTTTTGAGGCGAATAAGAATGGTTCAAGTTTGTCAAAATGCTACCAGTAATTGAACGAAATCGGATTGTAAAGAAACACACAAATACATTACAAGCAAATTTAGGAACAAAGGCATACAGATTGGTTTTATAAAACTTTTATAAAACAAATCAACTTTCCCGCCGCTTCACCCTATAATAGAGAGGTAACGAGAAAACGTCTGTTTAATAGCGGCACAAACTGGATTCATCTTATCACACCAAGAACAAAAAGCACAGTGGCTTAAAAGCGTGCCCCAAAATAACTTTAACTGACCACCGTAAGAAGAAACCGCGATGACCAATCTATGTGTATTTTAGTATAGCCCGTGGCATTGTAGAAAGCAAGGGCAAATTTGAGTGTGGGGTTAACTCTGCTACACCCTTTTTTGTGGTTATTGCTGTTTTACTCTGCTTCTTTTGGTTTTTGTTTTGAGTCTTTAGTTCCATTTCAGTTTGGTCTGATTGCTTGGCAAAGCAAAAGCAACGTCGGTAACTGAAAGCATTTTTCCTTGACAGGTAATTACACTTGAACTACAAAAGCAAAAGTAAAAGATTTGTTTAACAAAGGCGCAACATCTTGCGTGCCAACTAAATGGAAGCCGTTGCTACTGGTCACACACTTTCGAATCGAAATTCCCGAGTCTTGTTATCAGGTTCGGTTATTAATCACTTATACGCCAAGCTCACGTCATTTCTCGTGATGAAATCGACTATACATTAAAAATCACGAGAGCACGAAAGCCAAGAGAAAATATCATGACACGCAAATCACTTCACTAATTGATATTGACATCGTTCGACTTAATTGCAATGTCTTGATATAAATTTGATATTCACAACGCTTGTAAGTCCATTAAATCAAGCATTCTTACATCGTATATGTCGTCTGGGATGCTAACCGCAAAACGCTCCCTACAATATCACCGTAAATTAATTGCTTACAAGTATTTGCCAAAATATCATTTGGCTTAGACTCGAAACCCCTACTGTCTCACCACTCAATTACTCAACTTGTAGTCATAATTAAGAAAAAGAACACGTGTTCGAATAAAGAGAATTGTCAACCAAAGAATACCGTATCACAAAGTCAATCAAACGGTTTAGATGAACACAATATAGATTTTATTTTTCTTTTTGATGCCTGGAAACGCGCAAATATACTTTCAGCGTATACTCCTCGGCGTCAAGCCGGTTAAAACCGCTCTAGGGAAATCTTGAGGCTACATAAGGTTCCTGGAGACAAAGTGAATATTTTTGGTTCATGTACTTGTACACACAAAAGGTTTCCAATTGGTTTGCCAGACTGATATATTTTTATTAAGAAAAAAAAAATATATATATATATATATATAAATATTAAATGTTTGATCCGAAACTAATAGCAACGCCGGTAGCATTCAAGGGATTTCTTACTTTATTGAAGAGCGCATGAGACAAGCTTCGTATGAAATGGTTAATGAAATGGTTAATGGAATGGTTATGAAATGTACTGGATATAACTTTATCATAGTATTGTTTATTTGATAATTAAAAGAAAAATGAAAATTTTGATTTCTGTTTTTCAGTTTTTTTCTTAGGTACTGTAAGGCTTAGAGTTGTTAGCAAAAGAATGGATTTTACGACTTTGTGGTTTAAGAATTTACCACTCGAACAGAGATACTTTACTCTTCCATGCTGCGCCTCTGATTCAGTTCGTTTGTTTCAGCTGATTTTTGACTTTGTTTTGGTTGCGCAAGCATAAATGTCAAAGAAAAAAGCTTGAGGGCAATTGACTACCCCATTAGCGATGAAGAAGAGACGCCAGTGTGTGTGCTAGTACACAGGATTAGCGACGATCAAATTTAAGCTCTAAAACCGGGGCGCGGTCTTAGGGTTTAAGAGGGCTCAGTGGTTGAGTAATACCATGCATTATCATGGCAATATTAGTGCACCTTCAGGCAAGACCTTTCATGTAGACTGACCGAGCCCTAAAAAAATAAAATCACGCAAATAACTTCTAAACACGAAATTTTGTTGCGAGGTATTTTCGAAAAAGAATACAAAATAAACAAAGTAATGAACGCCGGTGTGTTATTAGCTGACTTTCCAACCGCTTCATCGCGGCGCCTATCAATGAGGTCCACTTAGCTACTTGCGCAAGTTTCCCTTCTTTACCTACTATTGCATATATCACAAGTTTACGCAAGCAGTAAATTCCTTATAAAAATAACTTAACGCTGAGCTGCAATGCAGTTTTGAAGCCTATGGAATGTAGCCAAAAAAGAAAAAGAAATGCTTGGCTTCATCGCGAAACGCGCAAATTCAAGGGCGTTGTCAACAGCGAGAATAAAAAGGAGGCTTGAAAGAACTCTGACATTTAAAATCGAGTTCCAACCACTGAAACTCGGAAAATGTTTAAACGGACAGCTGGCATTTCTAAACTGTTCCGCCAGCCTACTCCGTCAAATGAATATTTCACGATTTACAAATGGTTGCGCTGCTGCTTAACGTAAGAATAAGTTTAAATCTAAAATTCATTCATTTATGTTAAAACCATCAGGAATATACAACTGTCGGTCAAAACTAATTTCCCTGAACAAGATAAAGAAGTTGAACAAGTCACTTTTCTCTTTTTGCTAACCCTCGCGTATTCAGCTATAAAGTAACCGTTCTACTGCAACCCTAATTTAAAAGTTGCGCCTATCTGCGATCTATCTGTCGACTTTTGAATTGCTTAATGAATTTCAGTGCCAAATCGATTCTACATGGAATTGAACAAGAAAAACTTTACAACTTTTCCGCCACTTTGATAATGCCTTTAGTTGCGTTGCCACAAGGATAAAATTTAATTTGGTTCAGTTAACAGCCATAGTGTATATCGCAGTTGCAGCGGTTTAATAAAACTGTTCATTCATCATGAACTGCTTTCAGTAGGTGAGCATGAACATGCAGTGAAAGCCCTTGATATTTTGTGAGATCAAATACACGCAAAGGTTAATGCATTTTTTTGGCCTCTTTATTTTCTAGGCACTAATGTTTCAGTACAAAAGTATTACACATGGAAGTTTACGCGGAGGTGTAGAGGACTATTCCTCAACAACTCAGACTTAGAATACCCTATAGGACATACACAAACCCCGGAGAGCAAAATATATATCCACGGATTAGATGATGTTTACAAATAGAGTTTGCTTTCATTTATGTACAAGAATTAGTGAGATTAGTAGAACTTCTCTTAGAACTTCTCGACACAAAACACATACATATCATTTTATGAAAATGGCCACAAGTAAAGCACGGTAGAAAAAGAGTCGCGATTGTCTTAAAATAGTAACGCGAAGGGCGTATGTTTGGTGTAAAGAAAAACATTTCGCAAGAAAAAAAATTGGCGTTTTTGTTCGTTAGAAACGAATTATTCAACCATACACTTAATAAACATCAACATGAACGATAATCAAGGTGATTTATATCTTCAATAATGATTTCGGAAGAAAAAATAAAAGACACTTGATTGTTTAAATTGCATGGTAGAACATTCTTCTTGTGCGAATATAGACTGAAATTGGAATGGTAATAAAAAATCTTTTCGTCCATCTTGATGGAATTTTATAAAAGACTTAGAGCGTAGAAAGATATCTGGACATCACGAAATCTTCATTTTTAACTTTGACAGTTGCCAAAAATAATAATAGGAATCTGTTTTTTAAATTTATTTTACAACTGGCTTCCAGCACAGCCACGCATGTATAGTATCTATCGATCAAAAATATTCGAAACCAGTAAACTGCGAATTAATCTAGGCATCAACTTCTGGTGCCTTCTAATTACAGCCAATTTTATACCTGCATGAATGCGATATAACGATTTCCTTGAGAATGAATTGTTCACTTTAAATTATACATTAAAAAAGAACTAGCAAAATTTTGGCAAAACTGTTATCCTACATATAGCCCTGTCTTAAACAATTTAGGCGCTCGAGGAGGATCAAACGTCTCTGACGCTCAAGTTCTTTGTCAGCTAGGAGTCGTTCCTCTTCTAAAAACAGTTGGTGGACATATTCCCGCGCTTTTTTCAGTATTAAAACCTTAGATGCGCGGTCGTTATCTTCCAATTCAGGAATACTGTCTCTAAGAAACTGGAACCGGCATTTAAGATCTTCTCGCCGCTGCCTTTCCAAGACGTTGTGTGTAGCCCGACTAGTTTCGTTATCCTCAGAGTCGTCGCCTTCAATTGGAGGTGAATCCTGCCTACTCGATCGTCGTGGTTTGCGTGGTTTTTTGGCGCTGGCCACGCAGTCAAATCTTTGAGAGAGAAACTCCTCGCTTGGGGGTCGAGGCAGTCGCATTACTTGATTTTCTACTGCAAAAAAGAAAATGTTGCAATAAAATTGGTTAAACTACCTCGTGCAATCAAAATTAATGGAGTTGGTAAAATTTCAATAATAAACAAATCGCGCACAACTTAAAATGTCTCTTGTGCTTGGAATGGGGGTTAATTTGCCTCTAGATTTGACAAACAAGTTATTTCGATACTTCTTGAGTAATTATTAGCAGTATGACAGACTTTTATTTAATAGCGAATCAAAGATGAAGCTTGAAACCCATTGTTTAAAGCGTTTCTGTTTTCGAAATAAGAAAGATTTAATTAGCAGCCGGCCACTCATAAAGGCTTGCTTGTCATAGGACAGATTGTGTATTCTATTTGACAAAAAGAAACTATCGAAAGGTTTAAAATACCGGTCTCAATTCAAGGCTTTTGTGAAGCTGTTTTCTGGCACTAAGTCACTAGAAAAAATCCCGGTTTATATGTGGCATTTAGTCGAAGTTTACCGAAAAACGCGCCAAGTGTAAACTAAAAATCTGCAACAAGTTGTAAACAAAGCCAGATCGTAATAAAACTAAAGTCTCTTAGACCACAGAGCGTGCATTTTAAACATTCAATTAGGAAGACGTTCCAGCGATAAACATTTAGACAGTTAGGCTGTTTATCAAGCTCTGCTAATTCCTTTCTTGGTTTCATAGCAATAGGCAAGAAACTCTTCAAATAAAAGTCAGTCATGCACGCGCCTTAGCTCAAAAACAAAATTTCCCAATTCACTAGTGACAAAAGCAAACTAAATTACCCCCATTATTCATGATTGTAGAACTAAATCAAACTAAGTTTAAAGAGCCACTAAAGTCAACGAAATTTAGCCCTTGGGATGGCTGTTGTCTTGCAATTCGAAAGCGAAATTGCGTAGTTTAAGAAACCATCAGAAAACTTTGACTTCCCGGGTACAAAGTTAGTAGTTTCGCTATCTGAATGAAATAATGGCCATATTCACCTGAGAATTGAGAGTGCCATCTCTCTATTTGTTGCTGGGCGAGTGCAGGATCTTGGTTTGTAACCGTGGGGACAAAAGGAGGCAACTCGGGCAACATTCGGTGCTCTGCCGCCATTTCAGCGCTGGGTTCGTGCACACACGCCGCCGACAGCACTACCCGATTGCCTTGAAACCTTTGCGACTCGACGCGATCAAAGTCGCTCTCTCCAGAAGGCCAAATGTAGTCATCCTCAATCGTGGAACAAGTCAAACGCTCCATCTCAGCGTCGCTAAGTACCAAGGGAAGATCAGACGAGAGATCTTCCGGCTCAGGCACAACTTGAAGACCGTTTCTCTTGTGGGTTGGAATGATAAAGTTTCCTTTACAGTTACCTTGAGGCAGGTAGTTTTCTGGAGAGTACGGCGGCGTGGGGAGGGCAAATTTTTTCCAAATGTCATCGTTTTGCATTGTAGGATTGTAAAGATCCTCGGTGAGGCTTTCTACGATGACTTCTTGGGGCGCAGAAGATGACTCCATTGGCTGCGGGCCGCGAAGTCTCTCGTCGAAAAACATATCGTAACACAGTCTGTTATTAGAAAAAACGTACAAGTTATTAGGAAGCGCACTGCCACCATTCAAAGTACACATTTTCTTTTTCCGATTTGAAATCTGCACGCTTGACTGTTTACTTAGTCAAAACGTACCAAGTGATTGGATGAGGAAAAAGCTACTTTGAACTAGACCAGCCGCTTTTCACGTTAAGCTTCAAATGAATGACTGACTGAATGAATGGACTGATCATATCACAAAAGGCAAATTTGCATAAAGTCAGCCGATCGAGCTCAGGCGTGTGGTACGCGCGAGTGAGATTTGAATTTGACGTCAGTAAGTCTCTGGGCGGCAGTCGTTACACTGACGATTGCTTTGATTTTCACTTGTGCACTGATCTGTGAACTTGGATGCTAGAATTTGACAAACAAGAATTGTAGCTTACAGGTTTTTCAGTCACCCACACTGAAATAAAGGATTTGGATGATTTAGCCAAAATTGAATATTCATGTTTTGTAAGAGTTTTTCACAAGCGAAGGACCAGCCGTAGTGACTTCGACCTGCTCTCTCCTTTGTTTCTCAAAAAACAATTATATGCGGCACCAAAAAATAACCAGTTTATTTTGCAGTGATATTTTTTAACACCAGCGCTCTTGAAAGCCAAATCAGTAACTTTCTGAAGAAGCAGAAAATATGCAACAAAGAGCAACCATAGCAAAAAATTCTGATTTGCACTCTAAGCGATTAAGGCCTATCGAATCTTATGTGAAGGAATTTCATCCATATCGTTGACCGAAAGAACGCAATTCTTTGATATACAAATCAGCGAGGAAACAGGTAGCTTATGGAATTCTGACAGCTGCTTTCAGATCGAAGCAACTACCCATAATTCAATACAAACAGTAATTTAACAGCTGCACTTCTTGAACGATTTTTCGAGCTTTGGAATAATTCGTGCCTGTTGATTCTTACCGCCACCTTGTGTGAATTAAATGGCACTAAATTCAAAGACAAAAACTCGGTTTGTCTTGGGCATTTTACTCTCGCAGTGCTTTGAATATGTACGAGTTTTTTCATAAGAAACAAATGGTTAACACTACCCGACAAATCGGAACTTTGTGCGAAGATTTGTCTCGAAGAGTTGAGGCGGAATCATGAAGGTCGCGTCACAAGGTTTTGAGCACAAAAGAAATTGTAAATCTTCTTAACCATTGATAAAACAACACCAGAACCCATACCGATACTCACAATGTACTGGTAGCAGCAAACATTCTGCAAATGCTGAACTTCTGGACTCAACTCGACAGCGGATGTCTCTTCCTCTGCTTGACAAGCGTGGTACAAACCGTCTAATTAGTCGCGTGCCTTGCAAACGAACACTTGAGCTCTAATATCGGCTTATCTCGGAACTGCCGGCTGGATGCATGAGCGGGACTGTTGCTAGCCTGCTTGCATATGAATAGGATTAACACAAGAGGTTGCGAAAACAATTGAAACTGCCAAAAATACATCACGTCACACCCAAATCGCAAAGAGAGCAACCAGCATCCTGACCCAAGCAATGACAGTGAATTTAGAACCGAACCAAAACTAGTGAATCACTAGTCTAACGATCATAGGTCACATTCCAGGTCCTTTCTCCGAGGGTATAACTTTTGGCTGTTGTCAACACCCTTTTGCATTTTGCGTGCCTATGGTCTTATGGTCGTAGTCATTATTTACGCAAGTGATAAAAGAAACTCTTTTAAAAGTCATAGAGGCCCGCCACTGTCAGCAGTCAGATGAAACAATATTTACTGTGCCTTCATTAATTTCGAAAATTTGGTAATTTTCAGGGGGTGTTAAGTACAGCTCGTGTGTCAATGGGATACCGGCGCGTGCCCTGCTAATTAGGCCACTAATGATTATAGTGAATTGAGTTTACGGCACGCGCAGAAAGGTATCGCAGATTGCAGACTAATTTTCCCGCCAAAACGAAATATTGGGGGAAAATGAAGGTACAAAGTAACTTGGACCAACAGAAACATTTTTTTTTTCGTGTGCGCTTCCTAAGCCTTGTTCCTTAAACAAATAGACGCTTTGGCTCTTGCGTAAACAGAACGGAGCAAAAAACAATCGAGCCCAGCACATTAGCATTAAGACAACAAACAGCGTTTTCCTTCAGAATGTTAAACCGAATTCTTTTGTGTGAGAAATGGCTCCAAAAGAAAAGAACATTTACGTTGCAGTGGTCCAAACATTAACCACAACAATCGCAGTCGCCAGCTCGATGCCATAACTGTGCTTCATTCGGCCCCCGGGGACAAAGAATTCAAGTGGATTTGGACCCCTTTTGTTTGCGGTCGTCGTCGTACGGCCGGCACGCGCGCAAAAGACGCCTTCAATCAAGAGATAAGGAAGTCTTTCAAATGCAAATCGGAGGCGCGCTTTTTATTGCGAAAGTCTATAGTCAAGAACAAATGTTTATTCAAAGCTAGCAAATTATCTTCCCGGCGCGCTGACACCTTCAATAGGGCATTAAACTCGTACTTTTGAAAAGCAGCTGTCCACTGACAATTCAAGCATAGCAATATCCTACAAAACTTTTGCTAAATTTAAATTCCACGTTTGAATAAGGAGCAGCTATCATTTAAACTCATACTTATCTACTTATTTTTCAGACAACTACGGAAAAGTTTGCTACAATATGAAAACCGATGCCATGCCCTTTTAACTTCAGTTTAAACAAATCTGAGAGGTTATAATTCATCGCTTCAAAGAAATAGTCGCCGAATAAAAACAAAACAATTTTAAGCTTCAGGGTAGCTGCAAATTGCTTTTTAAAGTTCAGTGCAGTGTAATTTGATGGGGGTTACTTAAAAACGAATATTAATAACCACAAATATATAAGACACTAAAAAGATCTTTTGGAGGGATCAGAAAAAAATAGCACGACCCTGAACTGAAGGAATTCGACTTGCCGTTGATGATATTTTGCAACCTGTGGATTTTAACCGAGTGCTTAAGTATTCATAATTTTTAAATGTATGGATGGTCTTAAATGTATCAACATCTGGAGTACAGGAAAATATCACTTCCGCGCGCAATTTTAACTACAAAAAGCGTACAAAAAATTAATTAGACTTAAAAAGAAAACATAAAAAGATAAATAAACTTTGTACGAACTTCCAGCTCTCGGGGAAATTTAATGGAAAAAATAAGGTTTGTTTTTTATACTACTTCTGAACTTTGCAGCAGATTCTTTGCGCACTGCAATCACTGATATTACGTCGTATATCGATGTATCGATCACAAGCGGTATTTATTACATTAGTAAGCTAGACAAATAAAATCAAATTCGCCTAAATGGTGGTTATTGTGAATAACCAAGCTCTACCATAAAAGTAGCTGACTATGAAACCGCAGTGGAAACTAAACTAATAAACTGAGATAATCCTTCAAGCATAAGACGTAATTTGTGTAATAAGCGCTGAAATTCAGCCAACGACAGCTGCCGTAAACAAAGGATCTATTTTTGCGCCATTCACTGGAACACCTGCCCTCTTGCAAACATTTTCAAACGCATTTGCATCACAATTCGGGCCTGCTCTTTACTGACTCGCACGGTAAACACTACAACACTCTTCCAATATGACCGGAAACGCTACGAAGAAATGGCTCGTGGAGCTAGCGCGCGCATCCAATTGTCTGTCGAAGAAAAAAAAACTTCGATTACAAAAGTCTAATGCAGTTATGTTATCGCGGGAATTCTACGTTACATACGTTAAAACTGCAATTACCCGAGCGGGAAAAATTAAAAAGCTCACCAATCATACACTAAATTGGATCGTAAAATTACCAAGCAATTAAAGAAGGAATAGAGAAGCGACACAGAAAGAAAGATTCGCGTTCATCTTGTACAATCCATTAAGATATTAGGCACTTTCCCGATTGAATTCAGTGTTGTCGGAGGTGTGAAATTGTGTCGAAAGACTTTTATTATGTTAAAAGCCTGGGTAACTATTATTAGTATTATTATTACTTATTATTGGTTTTTCTTGCGTAAGAGCCGAATTAGGGATACAACTCTCCCGAAATTTGTACAAGCATTGCTGAGGTTTCTCGAGCTCGTCATGTAGAGGTTTTTCTGACGTGGCAAAGGAACATTCGCTCATAAAAATTCTAGACAGCAGACACCTCACAACCTGTCTTGCGATCATTAAAGTGTCGCCATTACCTTACTATATCCTTGAAATGGTTCCTTTTCCTTTTTGGCCAGCGAATCAAACAGTGACTGTTAACTCGAGAACAGGATACGGTCTAGGAGAAACGGAGATTTGTAACCATATACTTTTTGACGCAAACTTTGCGAAACAAGTTTTTAAAAAACTTTTTACTTCCTTTGTTGAGTAAACTGTACAGCTACTAACATGTTAAAATACACAGTCATCGGAAGATAATTTTTGCCTACCATTTTCGGAGGATGACTTCAGAAGTTAAACTTATCTATGATAAATTGATCGCGTGAATCAAATTATATGAGAGTATAAACAGACGCTGCGGTTAGTCAAATCACTTCTGAGTTGATTATTTTGTACTTCTCGACAGTTTTAATTCATTGCGACTTAAGAAAGGCAATGGGCTAATGGATTTGTAATTTATGCAGTTTAGTCTAGAGCAAAAGTCAACACACACATGCAAATGGGTAGTCCATTCATTCAAGCAGTGTCAGCCGTTTGAATGGGAGAGTAGTCGCTAACAAAGGAACGCGGCATTCGATCGTTTTTTTTCGCCAAACGCGAGTGTTTTGCGGCAGTGTTTAACGTACAATTCATTAAACAATTTTGAGTTTCGAAAATATTTTTATTCTCGATATTAATAAGTTTTTTTCTACCACAAATGGTGCGAACTATTGTTTCGTAATTCTACTTGAAAATTCTAATGCTTTTGTCAAGCGTTCACAAAGCCGGTTTCAAGGCGTACAGCTATGAAACGGCACAATTATATCCCTATTTACAATCAGTATCTTCTAGATTAACTCTAACTGTGTGGCTGTATAAATGCGCTATGCAAGTAGAGCTACGCTTAAGGGCGTTCTCAATTCATCTGAAAAATGTAGCGTCACTAATATTGCACTGCGAAAAAAATTTTAATTTTATTGTCTATTGCGTTTTGAACAACGACGCGAAAGAGTATAAATGAAAGAAAAATCAAGATAACAATTTCTTAAAACAGCGTTCCTCTGGGTCGCTTCCATAAACCCCCCTTTGGGTGAAAAATAAAACGGCGTAAAATATATTACGTCCTGCGAAAACACAAGTCTCTGAATTATCTTTTAGTTTGCTTGATTCAAAGCTAGCAGCTTCCTCAACAACACAGCGTTAATTTTCTTTTGTTTTTCCAACTCTGCTACAAGTTTTATCTCTTCCTGTTTGATTTGACTTATATATTCCCACGATTTTCGAAGAATTGAGACTTTAGGAGCCCTTTCATTGTCCTTTAATTCCGGCACACAGTCCCGCAATTTCTGAAACTTCAGTTTCAAATCGTTCCTTCGCTTTCGCTCCAAGACGTTGTGAGTTGCGCGCGTAAACTCGCTGTCGTTTTCCGATTCGTCGCTCTCCCCGGAACTACTAGAGTTCTTAGCAACTTTTTTTCCTTCTTTGTAATTTAGTTCGTCGCTAGATAAGACTTTTCTGTGTCGACGTGTTCTGATCTTGCCCACAAAATCACTTTTCTCGTCGCCAGGTTCTTGAGGCTCTTCAATGGTTGAAGTTTTAAAAGAGGGTTCACTCGAGGTTGTTTCGGCAATAGTAGTAACGCAATTACTGTTCTCATTTTCATCCTCCATCAATTCTTCTGTTTCCTTCTCGCGTTTAGAGTTTTCTATAGAAACAACATCGATTTCGACTTCCTCTTCTTCTGTAAAGTTTGTGAAAACAAACAAAAAATGTTAGAAAATAGTTATTAAAGTCTCTTCTCTTGATTATTAAGCAAAAAAGGGACGTGAGTTTGTTTGAAAGTGGCACGACCCCGGAAAAGCGGGAACACAAAAATGAGAGCAATCAATTGGAAGAGGGGCCAAATCAGTGTCAGAAATGGTCATAGATCGGCGAACACAAAACACAGATTCAATCAGCCAGAGCGAGTACATCTATTATTCATCTAAGTGGTTATATACCTACCGGAATCCGATTGATCGTCGATGTTTTCACGCAGTTCACTTCCCGGGCTTGCGCTCAGAGGAAAGGGAAATATCTCTGATGGATCCACGCTCAGAATTCTAGCCGCACACTCACTCAGTGGTGGTGTTTGGCAGAGGAGACGTACACGTTCCAGTTTTGTATGCGTATGAATTCGCTGTTTCCTGTCCGTTGCCTTTTCGAACGCCGCACCGTTCCACATACAGTCTTTAATCAATATATCCTTGAGGTCGCCGGATTGGAAATACAGTGAGCACTCTTCATCTATCGATACCCCTTCATCGGCTAAACCATGGCAGACTGGCTGCTCTCTTACTTCGTCTGTCGAGGCGTACGGGGGCGAGCTCGCCGGTGAGATCGGTGGCGTTAACGGAAATGAGAAATTTTTCCAAAGGTCATCCGTCGATTCCTTACTCCTAGGCTTGAAGTCTGTTGAATCATCGCTCAAATCTTTGAAGAGTGAAGGTGGTGGATCGAAGTCGCTACTGAAGCTCTCCATGAGAAGACTGCTTACGGATATGGCCATTTTCCTTCACACACTGTAACGTATAAACTTCAATCAGTGTCTAGTCATGAATCATGACTTCGCGTGATGGCGTTTGTAGTAAAAACTATATTTCCCGTCAAAATCATCGGTGATCAAGAACGCGGACAATATTCATTCTTACCTTTTTCAAGATAAACTTGGCACCGACCAGTCGATGACTCTGCCCGCTTTGCCGAAGTATAAATTCTAGTGATGTCACCAAAAATGAAACACTCCGAAGCGATCGGTACTACGCTCAACGACCAAATGCGAAAAGTTTTACTCTTCACGCTAATTCAAATCCATTCATTGAAAATTTAAACAATGAGCGGCGGCTTGGGCACTAAACTACTCCCACGCACTTTAGACCCACGCGCTAGCCTATGAGGAAATTCCGTTTCGAATAAATTACCAGCGCGCGGGAACGGCGTGTAGTAAAGTGAGCATATGTGGCGGCGACTGCGGAGGTCAGAAACGTGGAGAACGAGACTGCAAACGGCCTTAGCATTTCTTTCACAGAGGAGTGTTGTCTCTCACTTGGTTTGAAAACAAACGCAAAAGTTCAGCTCTGCGCAAATATAAATATTCATAAACACTGTGTTATTTTAGCAGAGCCTGTTGTTTGCTGATGCCCAGCTGTGATTAGAGTGACATGGCACTGCATTATGGGATGTGCCGCCCCTTCAAGGCTCTCAGTAACTCCACGTTTTACTCGCTGCCTTAAACACAATGGTCATCAGCAAGAACAATGAAGATTTAATCTAAGCTTTGACAAGCGACTAGTGTTCCATTGTAAACCACACCTGTGCGAACGGACATCTGGCAACCATAGAAATTGTCGATTTGCGTGAGGTTCCCTTTGTTTCATTGCACTTGTTGCTAGAATAATCTTCTTTGGAGAAGACATTTTAAGTACAATGACTCCCTCTAAGGCAACCAAATTTGAATTAGCTTGCAGTTCCGGAATTTGAGAAAGAATTTCGTTCAACTGCTGCCGACATCATATCTCGGTGAACAAGTGCCGGTTTCCGTAGAGCCAAAACAACCTCGCGGAAACACGATCAAAGATTTAAAATAGCGTGAAAAGTTTTGAAAATATAACTATACATTCAAGTATCGTTTCAGACAAACGCTGACAGGGGCAAGGAAACTGACAAAATGGCCATTCAGGAGCTATTGTTTTATATTTTGCGTTGTTTGGCGTCTTTTAAAGTTTAAAACCGGCCTATCCAGTGATATCCCAGTTACACCATGAATAACCCCTTTTGTATAGTGTTGATAAACAAAAAGGTTTGAAATATCACAGCACAGACTAAACTATCAGCTTTTTCTGGAATTTAAGCCGGGAACAGTTTATTTCTGGTGGATTTATTATTCAGTTCTTCCACCTGCCCCGAGGTAAGCAAATCGGAAGCTTGGCAGCTGCGAACATTGTTAGAAGCAGATGGCTAAGAAGCTATGATAAATTATCAACAACTGAAGTTATTTAGGTTCATATCCCGCTAGTTAAATTCCTGGCAGCTGTTCTGTGACGAATGAGCTACTTAAAACACTGCAGAAATACCTTTATCACAGTTTTCGCCGGTGGAAGAGCAGGGCGCAAAAAGTAAATTAAATTGACCGAAGGACGACAGTTTTTGACAAGTGATTACGAAACGTGATTACAAAAGGGCATTTTAAAAAACGAAATTTCCTAAAACCTGCCTTAAGTGTCCCTGTTGCATTTATTTTCATTGAACTATTTATACTTCACTTAAGCGTGACTTTTGTTCGTCGGGTTATTTTTATTTTATTTCATTTATTTCTATTTTCTTTCTTACTGAAAAAATTAACTTACCGCCTCCGCAATTTGTTTCAAAATTTTTAAAAAACGGATACTCAAGAATCATTGCATGATTAAAGAAATTTCACATAACCAGTTTACAGAAATATACTGGTAAGATGAAGGTAAAGAGAGTCAGCAAGTTTTCTAAAAGTGGAAACACTGATATTTTTCCAATCGGAAGAAAGCCTTAAAAAATCATTAAGCAGGTATTTATAAAGCTTGCTTTAACAACACGTACTATTCCTTAATTAATGAAAAAAGTCTTTAAATTCAATTATTATCAGTGGAAAATTGTAAGCATCGTAACTTAACGTGAAAACAACACCCCGTGTTGTAGTCATTGGAAGTGGTTTGTTGCCATTTTCAACTTAATCTCGTGTTGCAATAAGCCAAATACTTTCAGGTACACTACCATATTTTGCAAACATTTCAGGAGCGGAAATCTCTATATGCCAACCGGATATTGACGTCGCTCATCCTACATATCAACTCACGAAAAGGGACATCATGCTGTTTGGCTTCCGGCAAATTAGCTAAGTAAGCAGGTTTAATCACGAATGTCTTGGCTAGTACAAGCACTGAAGAACTAAGCGCTTTTTGCAAGACTAAAAGGCAGGAGTTTGTCGTACAAACTACTTTGAAACAATTTCCTTCGCGACACATTAGTAACTTACACTACGTTTATTTCAAACGATATATGCGCTTCGATGAGCAGCTAATGAAATATCTTAACCTATGAACCACATAGAGAATATAAAATGTTTGGCAATTAAATGCTCACAAAACTTTAATTGAATACGTGTATTCACCGTTGTTTAAGTCACTGACGTTTTGCTAAAAAAAAAATCTTCGCAAAAAATTCTCTCGGAAAATACCTGTAAGGTAGCATAAGTTGGCAAACCGCGATATTTTCTCAAGTGTTAATAATATCTTTGTTACACTTTGAAGTCCAAATTGCAACAGGTGAATACGCTGAATTTTTAAGCACAAGATATTTCAAAAGCGATAAATACTTCGTTATTCTGGACGTTGTAAAAGTATAAAAGGTGTTTACACCGCTTACAATGTTTGCCAAAAGCCATGCACAGCTGTAGATTCCCAGGACGACAATAAAGTTAGACAAAAAATCATTTATGGTAAGAATTTTGATTTCTTGAATGGAAAAAATTAAAAGACCATGAAAACTACAACAAGCGTGATTTCGCATTGATCACGGTAATGTTTCTCGTAAAAAGAAAACAAACAAACAAACAAGAAAAATAGCATATAGTATGGAAAATATAAACTTCGGGTATTCCCTTGTTAAACGAGCTTTTCGTCTAGTTCTCTGGCTACCTGAACGAAAGAATAAGACACCAGCATATTGCATGGTTTGTCTGGAATTTTAAGAGTGAAACAACTTGGAATAAATATTTATATTAAGGCAACTAAAGCAGCGAAAGACAAAGCTTTTAAACACAAGAAATTCAATTTTTGGAGCCGTGGATGAACTGACAAAAGAACAATTAAGTTTACAACCTTTTAACTATCCAGGGCAGGAGGGAGGGGGTTGTTGGAAAAAGAGTGCCCTATTAGCAGGCTTGGAGCGAGAAAACCTCTTGCATGAACTTAATGCTCTTGTATTTACACCAAAAAAGGAGCCAAAAAATCGATCACAGTGGGGAGGAGGCTTGAAAAAGTTGCTGCCCGAAACAAGTCACCAATCCCAAGCCGAGCTCCTCTAAAACCAATGTTCTTACTTTTCTAATGGATTAAACTAGCGAAGTAATTATTTTCTGGAAGAAGAATTCTGAGACCAGAAAGCTTAGAAAAACGTCCGAGCGCCAGGTGAAAATCGAACTCACGACCCTCCGAGTTCTAGTTCCGACGCTCTAAACCACTGAGCTTCTGGAGCCTCTATGGCGATCAGGGTCGAAATTAGGGAAACTGCCTACCTACCCCTTCCCTAAGCCAACATTTTGCCCTAAGTGAGAAGTACGTGATAATGTTGGCTTAGGGGAGGAGTAGGTGGGCAGTTTCCCAGAACCTAAATTGATCCAAATTATTTATAGTTTTCGTTATTACAAACCGGCTGCCTCATTCTTAGCTTTTCATACACAATAGTAAAATATTAAAAAACCCATAAATTTCCAGATGTTTTAATATATTCCCAAGAGAAAATAATTTTCTACTAGATAATTCTCAGATCTTAGCCTTTCCACTCGCAGAACTAATCGGTTATAGCCGAATGATTTTCACTCAAACCTTTACACAAAATCCTTTGGTGTTACCATTCAAATGAAACCGCTTTGCAGGACTTTCGCATGTTGCTAATTTATTTCGTAAAATTTTACAAAAGGATATTCTGAATCAGTTTGTGAACGTTTTCCATATTTGGACTTTTTGTGTATGTTTTCCATTGGCCCAATCAGGAGGGCAAATAATAGCAGAAGCATAAAGGAAAGTACGGATCAACAGCCCTTATACTTTTAAATTCACTGAAAAAAAAAGGTTTCCCGGGACAAAGGTTTTTTTCCTTACAGTACTTTCAGTCTAATGCAGTCATAAAGGTACACTGGCATAATCTTTATACACACGTGACCCCCAAAGGAGGATAATGGCTCGTCTCTCTATAACAACCCTTTGTATATAGATAGCAAGACTACTGTGACTGGGATTGCAATACTGCAACCGCCTCTTTTAATATAGCGAGTAGCAATTTTTTACTTGCAGTTGTTACTGTGTGTTCAGTTCGTTGACAGTAGTTATCAATTATTAGTATTATCATCTTCGAAGGGAGTACAGTACAGCTTTTTTGACCCTGGCCTTGTTGCATAAAGTCAAGGTGTTTGACAGTGAAACCTTCTTTAATAGTCTTGGCGTTGAAATTCTTTCCTAAAACCTCCCTCAAAATCCCGGCCTATCCCTACAAAACAAACCCATGAAGCAGTTCCGACGACAGCCGCTTAATAAAGCCTCAAGAAAGACTGAAACTAAAAGTATCTTTACAAAAGGCAAGATAGGGACATTTTTGCAATTTCAGACTGACCTTACTACCTCCCATTCGCTTAATCTTGGTTTTCTCATTGCATTGTTATAAATTTCATCAGTAATCATCCTCATAATTTATTCATTGAGTATCATCATCATCACCATCACTGCCAAATCATAATCATCATAATCAAATTTATTCCGTATAATTATCATCATCATCATCATCATCATCATCATCATCATCATCATCATCATCATCTTTTCCAAATTATCGTTATCATCATTAATTTATTCCGCATAATTATCATCATCTTCATCGTCACCATTTATCAACAACATCCTCATCACCATCTCCATCATCACCACTGGCAGTCTAATAAACCAAGAGACACCCTTTTAACCAGTAGCTTCCGTTTAAAAGCTAGAGACACTTCAGTAATTCAACACTAAACACAACATGAAGGGAAACTGGATGTATCAATATCATTCACCTAAAGTGTCACATTGATACTTCATTAAGAGTGAGTAACACAGCAATTTGCACCTCAAATTCTGGTGAGAAACCAAACGGTGTAAAAAGTGTTTTCGTTGAAAAATTCACTGAGGCAATTTTTTTAAATTCTTAACAAGGAGTCCTTTACGAACGGTATGCCTTTTCGTATTTCTAATATGACTTAATATCAGTTTCATCATTTTAATCCCCCTGCCCTATATCTGGGTACACTTAATATGGCAACTAAACATTCAAGTTTTCGTTACTCCCATTTGGAAACATTCAAAAGAATCAGTGAACCTAAAAATAACGTTTTGGACTGGACATGCACATTTGTTGAACGCTATATTCAAAGTTGGTGGTTAACAATGCTTTTACCAAAAACGATATCGATCTATCTTATCAATGAAAACAAAGCCAAAGGTTGTTTCCAAGAGCCAGCGGCGGTTATATTCGATAATAAAAGAAACGGAAGTTTTACGGTTGAGGAACACAGCCACAAACCACAAAATTAAAATAAAATCCATTAGGACGACCGCATGATTAATGGCTGCAGCAATACAAAAAAAGAAAAGTTAACATTGTTTTAAACAATTGAGACACTGATTAAAAACGAACAACTTAAAAATTTTACTTAGCTGCTTGTTGTTTTGTCTTTTTTCTGAGTAATATCAGTCACAAGGAAGTTGTTTAAGATTGTAAGCTATAATGTTTCAATTTCCTGACATGTTTTTTTTTTAATCGGTAAAATTTTTCTCAACGACGATATAATCAACAAGCGGAATTCGATCGATCACTACACAATACCTTATTAAAACTACGATTAATCGTTGCTGTTTAATGGCCAATGACGGTTGGCTAAGAGAGTGCCCAAGACATCAAGGCTGACATTTTATCAAGAAACCCATTTTAAAATAGAGAATATATTAAAATCTGAATTGGTCTATCTGAACGGGGTCCTTTTCTTGTCGCTAGTGATAAGCCACGATCTTATCCAGACCAACAAAAGGGCAAATATTCATTGGTAGGCCAGAAAAAAAAATGCCCTGTAATTCAAAAACATCATCATTTAATTGTTTGCACAATGTCCACATATATAAGAAGCCTGAGTTTTCTTTTATGACGTCAAGAAGAATGTTTCATTTATCTCTGTCGTTTGTCTTCTCTAGCTTAAGTCAGTTATCAACACTTTTCTTGAAAACAAAACAAAAATACACTGGCATACGGTGATTTCCACCTGGAGTTCATCGTTTTCAGATCTCGTATAACGACAACTTTGTAGGAAGGGGGAAATTAACAAAGCAGCCCCTTTAAGGTGTTGTTATCTACATCCTCACCAAACAAAACATGACATCTTTGAACAAAAGGTTTCTGTAAGGGAAGTTAAATAAATATAGCCCCCCAGTATGAATAGGTAGGAAGGCAGCCGTTACTGAGATAAGCCGCCCACACTCGTCTTGGTTAAATTCACTATATGCTTAGGACAGTTGTAACTACATATTAAACGTGAAATCTGCTACGTGGGTTCGTTTTATAACCCTTATACTTTTTCATTAGGGTGGCCAAAGTGAAGTTTTACAAAAGGAAATTCAAATTTCTTTTCTTTGTAAACTAGCAAAATCCTAGGCTATAGAAAGAAATAAATAGAGGTAGGCTAAATTTCTGCTTACAAAGTTTAATTTGAAAGGTAACATGAATTTCATCCACAAAGGCAAATGTTCTGGTGACCAGAACTCATCAGTCTAGGAGACGTGTGATCTAGAATTTAAACTAAAATAAGCGGCTTACTAAGAAAGAAAAGACAGGACTTTTTTGCTTAGTTTTACCGGGCCTTTTTTTTCCTGTTGTTCATCTCTGAAAATGTAAAATTATTCACGATTTTGAAGGATACATTTCAGCATTCAGTAGGTTCATGTACATATATTCTCAGCAACAATGACATGATACGCCGAGGAAACATGAAAAGGTTGTCACTGTCGATGAAATCTTTGCTTATTTTGTTTACTTCTCCCATACGGAATACACATAAAACACCGAAAATACCCACTCAGCTTATAAGAAAACTACACTGACATTTTCTAGCCATGAACAAGCTTCTTTACAAAATTCGGAAAAAGTTTTATACTTTGTGCCTTGTTCTAAACTACGTAGCGCCCCGTCATTGCACAAATAAATATATATAATGAAAAGAAGACAAGATGATACAGAGAATAACAGCTTATTTGTTTAAAACAAAAGTTGAACCAAGCAGAAAAGCCTAATTGAAGTAAATTCCAGAGGGAAACCGTGGTTGCCTTTGGAAACTAAAACAAAATTAATGGGATCCTGCTTTCATTAACACATATGAAAATACGTGTTAATGACTTACTTCGCTTTTCTTGCTGCAGGGCTTTCCTTTTAAAAGAGGATTAATCGTGTTATTCTGAACAGAACACACAGAAAACAAGATGCAAAACAATGCGCTATACTTTCAGACTTGCATATCCTATTAACCATTTCTGCACCTGACCAATTTAAATTTCTAATCGTTATATTTCGTAACAAATATTTAAAAATTACATTAATTCAAGTGAGCGCAGTTTGAAAGTTGCGTAATGCACCTTCGTTGCTACTTATTACATACATCGTTTGTTCACCGAGTATTCACGTCGAAGATTGCATTATGTCTTCTCAAAAAACAAGAAATTCTCTACGAAATTTACGAACAGCTTTGGAATATGACAGAAAACTAAAACAGCCCACTATTGTTTTAACAACAGTCAACATTAAAATCACTTCGCATTAAACGGTTGAGAAGGACATTTCGTGGCTGCTGTTGTAGTCACGATATTAAAATGGGAACTGGTGGAGATAAAACCGTTACTCACCGACGAGAAGGCGAAGGCGACGACTGATGGATGACTAATATAATATTGCGAGGCTGAGGTAAATATCTACCCACTCTTGACCCACACTCAGGTTAATAATTGTTTACATATACAACACACCAAAAAAGGACCAAAATTACATAGTGTCTGAATAACGGGGAAAACCGCACGAGATCCAAAATAATGCCAAGAGGTGAAAAGTCAATATTTAGAAATTAATCAACGAGCACGCGTTGGTTATGGGATGGAGGATAGTTAACACACACAGCCTTGACTGGAGGTGGTTGAATATAATCATCACTTGTCCAACACACGCGAGTGTGTTCACTAAAAATAAGCAACCAAATTAATAGTTATTCTCATATCAATTTGAAAGAACAACCAAAATGGTTTCTCTTTGTCAGATATGGTATACTGGTTCGCGTTAATCAAAACTCTGGGCTGAATTACAGAATGATCAAGTTTTTAAGTCACGAAACAGAAGTGTCCGTCTTTATTCGTTGGCTTTAAAAAACCCGACAGTTTATTGTCTAGACCGTGCATGTGAAAGCTTTATTTTTATTTAGCCGGACATTTAGCGAAAAAGAACGAAAACGGGAGACTACCAGTAAAGCAAGATATGCAACGTTTGAACTGCAAGCTTCCGGCCAGCATGACTGCTCTCGTCCGCAACACCAATGAAACTATATTCGCTAGTTTCTGTGGAGTTAACTGTGCATGTGATGCGGCCAAAGCAGTCTCCAAAAAGGAACAGGAAGGGGCGAGACCACCTGGAAAGTAGGATACATTCACGATTCATCTGCAACTTGGACTTAGAATGGTCACTTTTTCCCGGGTATGGTACTACGATTGCTAAAACAAACTAAACACTACCGAAGTGCTTTATACAATGATCCGGTTTCTTATGAAAGATAAACAGAAATTGACTTTATAAGTTGGCGGTAAGTTCTTAAGTAATACCGATGTACAGGCAGAAGCGGTCTCCCAAAACACACCGGAAGTGGCGAACCACCTATGACTGAGAAGGATATGACTTACTTCAGCGGCAAGTTCTGCTATTTTCAATTCCTTCCTTCCGCTTTCTCACATTGATGCTTTGAAAAAACTTTTTGAGGCCAGGCCCAGGATGTTCAAAAGCTGGATAGCGCTATGCACTGGTTAAATCACTAACCAGTGGATAAGCATTTGGGAAACCAATTGCATTATCCATTGGACAGAGATTTATCTAGTGGATAATGCTATACAGCTTTTGAAGAACTGTGGCCTGGACACACTTTTGGGACATGCTGCATGTCTCCACGTTTGTAATATACGGGCTATGAACACCGGGTTCATTTTATCCCTGCTTACCGAGGCATAAATTCGACCAATTGAATTTCATGCAACATGTTGCGGGGACAAAAGTTTGCCCCGGAAACAGGATTCTTGCATAGAAACGGTAACGCCCCGTAACTTTTCGGCCCCTGCATAGGTACCCCTCGTGTATCCCAGAGTTCAAGCTGTTCACCTCCAAGAGACTTCCGCCGATGGCTGTACAACATGTTTAATATTCCTGGTATGTCACAGTATGCATTGTTTGTTCAATGTTGTGGTCATGTTATTTAAATTAGTGGTTTCTAACGCCAAAGTTTTGTGTTATAGTTTTCAAAAGTCTGAATTTTTGCCAAATTCGGCGAAAACATAAGAAATCCCGCAAAAAAGGTGACCACAAAAACGTTTATCCTTCACCAAGATTCACTTAAACTGAGAGCAACCTTAATCTCTTTTCAAATACCATATTACTGTAAACATAAGAAATAGTCTTTGCCTTAACGGTTAAAAGTTAATGCGTTAAATATGAGATGGTCAAATTTTATTGTATAGGAAGACTACAATATCTCCTGCCAAAGAAAACTCAGCTACAACCACAATTATTTGTTCGGACCACTATTCCTCTGAAACGCACAAATTCGGTACTCCGCGCCTGAATATAAGCTACTGCGAGAATTCCACATTACAAGGTCAGCGCTGGCTAAAACGCTAAGGGAGCAGATTCAAATATTCTATCGCACATTGCCAAAAACTATTCTAAAACGTCGTGTGAGGTAGTCACGTTCTAAGGAGCCCTTTTTGAGCAGGTCCCCCGCCTTAAGGCCACTATCTAGTGATAAGCAAGTAGACACTTATCCGCAGAGCCACTGAAATATCTTTGCTTGATTGTGATGTATCGTCTCTAATAATACGACTTAAGATCCTTGTCATATTTGCATTCAGTATTGTCACGCATTTTAAGCACATCAAATGAAAATAATACAGGCTTCGTAGTGCATCTCTAAGTTTTTTGCGATGATCTATGACCATCGATGAATTTAACGAATAGAAATTATCAAAAACATTAACGAAAAAAAGTTTAAACCAACAACTGAAAGTTTGTTTCGAAAAACAGATTTTATTAACAAACGTGTACTTTGGAGTTTCTATGTATAGATACGCGACATGGTTTATTGGGCTGGAGAGCAACAATTATTTCAAACGCACGTACGATATTATTGTAAAGGAAATTGCGCATCTGAAGAATATTAATATCGTGTTATTTCAAGCGATACTTGAGCAGTCAAATCTACTTACAATACAGTAGAAGACAATAACACAGTTTTTTTCATATTTTAATTTGTATAAGGTAAACTTTCATAAACTGAAAAAAAAATACTGTTCCACAAGTTTCAATTGGTTTGAACTCCCACTCGTGGACATAAACTTAAAGCCAATAACCACAGAATCACAGGAAAGTAAAGCGCTATACCTCTCATTTGAGAGTAACACTTGAAACTTTAGAGCCACCTTGAACAGCACAACAAATGGTATATAATACAGAATACTACCTCTGAATTGAATGACCACAATCTAATATTTCATTCACGGGCGCAAAATATAGAACAAACTTGTAAAGCATTGAAAAGTACCACATAAAAGAACTCAGTATCTTTCATTTGATTTACACTTTAGGGCCTAGAGGTAGAGCAACTTTGTAGAGCATGATAAACAAACCTACGCAAAAGTACATGTACCCCACAAAGATGAAAATTACAACTGGACATTAGTACAACCGCCTCATTCAGTATTGTCGCCGTTGATTTTGTTATTGTTTTCGTTTATGCATTTTCAAACTTGAGTATCGACGTATCGTAAGAGAGGAACCAACTGTCAAGTTGCAATTGCTTCTTATAGAAGAGAACTGACTAGCTGATATAAATATAGATTGACAAGATTTGATCCTGGTGAGCCAATACAACGGTCAGATATACTCAGTAAAAGTCAGTTTATGCGATCGTCATTCGGTTAAGATATAAAGCAAACCTTTTTTCGTAGGGGGGAAGGGGGACAACACGAGCTCATAATGGTTACTTCAAGGTCACATAGCATCTTATGGTAAAACTATTTCCCGCCAAAAGAGTCTCTGAGCTGGCGACATTGTAAAATCTATGACGCTAGAGCGTAACAGTGCAATTGACCTCTCACTGAGATTTAGTTCCATAAATTTGTACTTGTAGAAAATTCTAACAAAAATCACTGAATGACTAGATAATTTTAGTTTCACAGATTCTCATGGGAAACAAATCTAACTCTTCCTTACCCTGAGCTGAGTTTCTACATAAGGAAACAACACCGAGTGTTTTTCTTCTACCTATGGGCTGTAAGAAAATAGTCGTAATGACGAGGTGGTTGTGAGACAGTGTCGAATAAATGGTCGTATAATGGTCAAAATCACACTCCCGCGACATGTGTGAAAAAAGGGTGACAAAGTTCCCAAGAAAAACTCTGTCTTCTACTTGTCACATGTCTCGTCTAGAGTGAAAAACCCCTCAGCTTACAGGCAGTGAAATTGGACAAACAAGGTGTTTATTGACTGTTTAAATCCTAAACTCTTCCAGCGCTGGGAGATCTCCCATTAATGGCGCGTTCAACAGTCTATACTTAATATTCCAAAACAAAATCCCGAGCCCAGTTGTTCGAAGGCCAATTAGCGCTAACCAGGGTTTTGAATATTACTCTGGGTTTCTTTTTCTTGTTACAAAAGTACATGGCGATTGCTGCCTTTCACATGATCAATATATTAATCACTCCACATTTAGATAAAAATAATATTTAGGCTAAAAGATAAAGAATCATAAAACATACTACAATAAAAAACAGCCATAACGTTTTCAGTTGTCGACCGTGATTTTAAACTAAAACTGATTAATTCACAGAGACATGCTGGTCAAAAGAAAGGTCGCATTTTGATATAAGTCAGAATAGTTGCAGTTTGCACCTTGTGACTCGGCAAAATCTCATGACAAAAGTAAATAATAATAATAATAATTTAATAAGAGTAATAATAAAAATAATAACTTGAATCCCGCGTGAAGTAAATAAAAATGAAAACAGAAAGGTTCATAGCAAATAGCACCAATGATTAAGTCGTCATACTAACTGGGAGCAAAGGAGTGATATGAGGCTGCACTAAATTGTCAACTCACATCAAACTGCATGACAAGGATTTGTGAATTGAACGTCAAACCTAACGACTTTAACAGCTGTAAAGTCCACGGTGCAAAGGAGGCGAAATGGCTATCAATCACAGCTTATTCATGACAGCTCCTTGAATTTTAATTTAAATCTTACTGACCATGTTGCGCAAGACGGCTCTGAATTTCAGACGATTTTCAAAAAAACAAAGAATGATTAGGCTGCAATATTTACACAGCTGAAATTAGAGGAGCAAGCTGACGTCTCAGTAATCTCTTTTGTGCAGTCAATAAGTCTACAATTATCGTTAATTGTTAAAAATGTCATTGGCTAAGCCAAGATAGATGCTAAGTGTATTCACTTTAAGTCTACTTCTTGCGTAATGCTAAAAAACTGAAAAAACATACGACGGTGACTGAATACTCCTCGCCAAAACTGTGCGCACACAATAAAGCCCAACACACATAAGCACCAACAAACGAGGTCGATGTTTATTTAGCTGATGGCATAGAGGTAGTCAGCTAGAAAGCTATGCTCCTCTGACAACCGTACACGTCTCTCAAAGGCATCATCCCTCCGTTGATCGGCCAAAGCTTGGATTTTAGATTTTACTTTTTAAACAGCAGTTTAAGGCCTCACTAGAACAGTTTTATATTTTTAATCATGCCGCTGAAGGACAACATGAACAGATTATTGTAATACCAGAGTGTAATACTAAAACACTAAAAAAACATATTCATGACGGTTGACTGAATATTCCACGCTAAAACTGTGCGCGCACAATAGAGCCTCACAGACGTAAGCAAAGACAAACGAGGTCAATGTTTATTTAGATGACGGCATAGAGGTAGTCAGCTAGAAAGCTATGCTCCTCTGACAACCGTACACGTCTCTCAAAGCCATTTAATTGTATCTTTTCTTGTCTTATTTGTTACTCTCTGATCAAGAACCATTTGGATATCATTCAAAGTATGTTGTCGGTTTCACTAAGATTTCGTCTATAGATTTATTGTTGCTAAGATAAAAAATATGCTGAGTATCAAACAAGGTATTTAAGTATTCTCCTACCCCTTAAGTCGTAATAAAATGTGCTAACAAATTCTTCTGAACTTCAAGTCGCAGAAAAAAAGATACCAAGTACGAATTCGCAGAAATAAAACGGAAAAACAAAAATTACCCCCGGAAAAATTCAAGATCGATTCGTCTCTACATTTAGCGGCTTGAAACCATAATAATAATAAAAATAATAATAATAATAATACAATATTTATAGACGGCTAATTCCCAATGGTCCAAAAGCGCTTTACATAATAAAAATTAAATAACATAAAGAGATACCCCTAACGAAAACTAAATCAAAATCCCATAAAACTACATCATCGTCCTACAAAACACCATCATTCTATAAGACAAGATAATAAAAAACTTTAAAAAGCCAAGTCTATCCACTGGATAAATTACTATCCACTGGATTGCGCCATTGGCTTTCGTAATACTTATCCGCTGGATAGTGATTTATCCGGAGGATAGCGCTATCCAACGTTTGTACAACACGGGCCAGGACTTTAGGTTATATAGGCATTACAATACTGCAAATTGTGTTCGTGATGGTGCACTAACGATCCTAATTATAAAGTCTCAGAAACGTAGTTTTTAGAACTGCATTTATTAATGTAATGATCCAATAAGCATGTGTTCATTTTATGAGTCTAATGTTAGCTAATGTTTTAATGATCTAGGTTATGCTTTTCCAACGTTTTACTATTAATTACTCCACATTTAGATTAAAAGAATATTTAGGCTAAAAGATAAAGAATCGAAAAACATACTACAAAAACAATAAGCCATAATTTTTTGTCGACCGTGATTTTAAATTTAAGAAAAACTGATTAATTCACAGAGACATGCAGGTCAAAGGAAAGGTCGCATTTTGATATAAGTGAGTACAGTTGCATTTTGAAACTAGTGACTCGGCAAAATCTCATGACAAGAAGTATATAATAAAAATAATGATAAAAATAATAATAATAATAATAATAATAATAATAATAATAATAATAGTAATACAATAAGAGTAATAAAAATAATAACATGAGTCCCGCGTGAAGTAAATAAAAATAAAAACGGAAAGCTTCATAGCAAATAGCACCAATATGTCATACTAAGTGGGAGCAAAGGAGTGATACGAGGCTGCACTAAATTGTCAACTCACATCAAACTGCATGACAAGGATTTGTGAACTGAACGTCAGACCTAACGACTTTAACAGCTGTAAAGTCTACGATGCAAAGGAGGCAAAATGGTTCATGACAGCTCCTTGAATCTATTGAAATCTTACTGACCATGTTGCGCAAGACGGCTCTGAATTTCCGTCGATTTTAAAAAAAAATGAATGATTAAGGCTGCAATATTTGCACGGCTGAACTTAGAGAAGCAAGCTGACGTCTCACTGACGTCTTTTGTGCACTCATTAACTCTACAATTACAGTAAATTGTTAAATATGTCATTGGCTAAGCCTAGATAGATGCTAAGTGTATTCACAATAAGTTCTAAAAAACTGAAAAAACATACTCACGACGGTGACTGAATGTTCCTCGGTAAAACTGTGCGCGCACAATAAAGCCTAACACAAATAAGCACCAAGAAACCAGGTCGATGTTTATTTAGCAGATGGCATAGCGGTAGTCAGCTAGAAAGCTATGCTCCTCTGACAACCGCAAACGTCTCTCAAAGCCGTAAAATTGTATCTTTTCTAGTCTTATTTGTTATTTAATTCCTGTGTTAGTCTCTGATCAAGAACCATTTGGCTATCATTAAAAGTATTTTGTCGGTTTTAAGTTTTCGTCTATAGATTTAGTGTTGCTAAGAGAAGAATTTGCTGAGTATCAAACAAGATCAGTGATTAAATTATCCTCCTATCGAGCCACTGACAAAATATTTTGGACATCACAAAATCACTACCCCTGAAGTCGTAATAAAATGTGATGACAAATTCTTATGAACTTAAAGTCGCTGAAAAAGAAAATGAGTACGAATTCGAAGAAGTAAAAGGGGTACTCGTCTCTCCATCTAGCGGCTCAAAACCACGACAACATTGTCGAAAACATTGTGTCAGACACAAGCTTATGTTTGGGCAGCCGACTAAAGCAACGTTCACACGAATCCTCAGAGTTCTATCTAGGGTATTTGAGGGGTAGAAGCATCCCCTCCCCCCCCCCGAAAAAAAAACTAAATAATACTGTTATCATTACAGTATATAAGTAACTATATCGGAAAAATCATCAAGACGCGACGAGGTCAGTGCACATGAAGAAAGTATTCCCTGTCTAAGGACACAATCGTATCTCAAAATGCAGGGAATGCACCAGAAAAAAATTTCCGGTACCCCCCAAGAAAGCTCGTGGCATTCGGCCACTCGGGACTTCTCCCCCAAACGATAAATCCTAGATTGAACCCTGATCCGGGTATTTTTGAAATCGCATACTTTTTTAAACGAATCAGTCTTCAGTCCACACGAAACCACTGAATCCCGACACCGAGAACGTATTTTTTTGAAACCACTCTCCAGAGCGGTTTACGACCCCGTCCGCTAGAAGCCGGATAAAAAATAAGCCGGTTCAAAAATGTTCGGATACAAGAGGACACGGCCTAAAAGAAAAGAAGTATCCTCCTCTTTGTTCATGATAAACGAACAAAGTAGGAGACTGAACACTTCGTTGTCAGTTGAACTATTGAACTGACAATGATATCCTTATTCCTCTTAGGTTGAAAGGTGCTAAATAGACACAAATATCAGCAAACTTACCAAAAATTACGCCATCCTGTTTCCAGAAGAATGATCGGAACTTCAAAGATTGATCTTGACATTACTCCACTTCAGTCATGATCCTTATTTTTGGGTAAGGTTAGTGTGGCCTGCTTCTTGACTTTATCCAAGAGCAGGGCACCTCCCAATAGCAGTTTCGAAGCCTTTCTGTACACGACTGGGTGTCTGAAACATGAATTTACAATTAAAGTGTAAAGTTCCACGCGAAGTAGTTAGCTTCAACCAGTTACGAAAACGCTAGGCCTGAGACAGTGCAACTTATTTGGCCGAAAAAATGGCGTTTCTCTGACTGTGCAAGATTTTCATATCTCTTTCACCCGTCTCAAAAGTGTTGAGACACTTCTATAAAATGGCCCCGTTTTGAACAGTGGACATACCTATCCAATCCCCTAAACCAATGTTGTATTTCGGACACTCAAGTCTTTCTTTTACTACAAACCACATTGATTAAGGGGTGGGGTAATTTACGACGTTTAAATAGGATGGAATAATAAATTAATGAAATTGTTGATAAAAGCACTCGTTTTAGACAAGTGCGTCAACTAATTTTGTCCCTGATTGTAGCGGCACATCGACTGCCTTGGGGTCTTCCATCCAAAAAGTATGAGGCACGGATGGAGCACAGGCTCCACGTAGCTGGCAATAAACAACCGACCAACGAGCAGAAACACCAACTGGCAATGCCACTACGCGTTAAAATGATAAAAGTTAGACTAGATAACATACAAAATGATAATGTCTCTGCTAGACAAAACGTTGGGCTAATCAGACAAAGAGTTAACAGTATCAGTATTAATCACTGAAAACAAGATTGCGCTTGAAGATTGTTGGCCAGTATAGTGTATTAGAGTACCGCTTGCTTTCAATTCAGTAGTTTTCTCGAGGAATTATTGGGTATTTTTTTGTAAGACCCTATTGTAAGATTTCAACGCTAAAATCACGTTTCCTTAAAGAAACAAGCCCTCCATAATGGGGGTTCATTTGGCTCTTCCGAGCGTATATAGCTACTCCTATGAGGTGGAATGGGGTAGACATATATGTACTGTCATTTGAAGTTGTATGATCCTCGAGGTTAATTAATTAGCCCTGAAAATATAAACTCTATGCAAGAATGGTGTTTCCGTTGCAAGATATTAGTTAAGTAAATACGTTTTACGTTTACGTAAAGAAAAGTCGGTCCCACTTTTAAGTGAGGGATTTATAGGAACTTCTATCATTATGGATAAAAATAGGCAAGTTAGCCTTTTGAAATAAATCGATTAAGTACGCGAGGCTTGTTTGTTGTTTTCTTTCACAACTCGTGCAGGGTTTTCAAATTTAGCCGGCGCCCGGCGCAAGTCACCGGCTACTTCAAGCATTTGCGCCGGGTACTTTTTGCATTCCAAATCTACACAATTCTGTTTCACCAAACTAATCGTGATCTGATCTTTTCGAGGAAATAAATAAACGCCAACTGCTGAAAATAATTAATAAACAGTGTGGCTATAATTACATGTACCTTCTGATCTTCGAAGCGAGAGCTTTTTTTGGCGGGAAAGTCTGCTCGTGTGCACGGACTCTCATTTGAACGTGCATGTATCGGCGCGGCAGCAGATTTGTTCTCACTCGAAAGTTGCAACATGAAACGGAGGCAGCAAACGATGTTGTCTTTTCTGTCAACTGCGGAGAAGTCTCGAAGAGAAACAGGTAACAATAATTTTAGGAATAAGAGTTAACAAATATTACGTGTTGTTCCAGTTCTGAAAGTGACGATAAAACAATATGCTGAGGCTGAAATGACCAGTATCCGTAGCTGTAGCGGCATCCACGTGGTGAATGCGAAGGCAGTCTTTCTCGTGAAATGTTACTCATTATGGTCTTGACTGCACCAAATGTATTTTCAAGAAAAGACTGAAGGAAGCTTTAACAAAAAAAGCCTTCAACAGCGCAAGTGTTGAGAAAAACCGCGAATTGCAGCGAATCGAAGTAGAAACGAAACGAGACCACTGACTTTGTTGTGATAATACCTCATGTATGTAAAAGGAAATATAGCAACGGAAGCCACTTTATGGCAATATTTCGTTATTCCGTTGATTCATTTGCATGTACGCAAATGATGAAATCATGGTATTATATTACAGTTCAGTTTTATATTGCACTTCAATTGGAGATACAAGTCAAATAATGTAATAAGTACTGTACTCAGTCATAATGTACAAGCATTCCTGGCCATTTTTGCAAAACTTTATTACTTTGAAAGCAACTAATTTTACAAAGTTTGAACACTAACCCTTGTTAATAAGTGTACAATGGCGGTCAACAAAATCAGTTAGAGGTGCAAAACATACAAGGGAATAAAGTTCATTAATCAAGGAACCCTGGTTTTTAAATTTTCCAGGGGAAGCTCCCCATTCCTCTCTGCAGAAGGGGCGGGGTTGCTCCCCCCAACTTCACAAGGCTGCCGATAGTGCTCCAGCTACTTTACAATTTCCTCCTGCTACTTTTTTTCAATTTGAAAACCCTGCTCGTGGTTCTTTAATTTGCTGGGTGGCGATATTTCTGCCGCAAAGGGTGGTAGCATTCTACCTTGGCACGGGTGGTGAATGAAAATGTACCAGTTATACCAGTTATAAAAGGGGAACTGGTGTCTCTCGAAAGTTAAGTCTAGTTAAATGAATTGTTTCTGTTCAAGTAGACATTCCAAGCAGCCTGATTACACATCTAAGGTTGCTATTTCAATAACAGACCTTTCCACGGTTTTTATTTTCAACTTTTTTCATGGACAAGTTAGGGAAAATCCAACGACTCCGCTAGAAAGAGCGCCTTTAAATAGCTCCTGTAAGTCAAGAAATTTTACGAAAGTTTGAATGGTGGAGGCACAAACTTGGCAAGTTTGCTAACACTGAGGTGCTCTTTCCAGTGGTGTTGACGGATTTTCCCTAAATGGTCCATGTCAAAAGTTTAAAAAGACGTGGAAGAGTCCATCAATTGGAAACAAATAACATAGACCAACGACAGTCTCAAAATCATATCGCATGTAAACATGAATGAATTTACAGTTGGTTCGAAATCCGGGTCCACACGAATCCAGACATTTTTGAAACCGCATATTTCTTGCCCGGATCCGTGTGGATCGGGATTTAAACGACTTACTCTGGAGAGCAGTCTCCAAAAGACGCGGTTTCCGACGGTGAGCGGATTCACTGGTTTTGTGTGAGAGATTTCCCACTTCCCACAGATTAAACATTCTTGTACTTCACTCAGTGAAATCCCTACAATTTTCAAATACCGAACCCCATTCGGGCGGAACCTCTCCGTTCAGGACATTATAGGGAGTACCCCCCCCCCCCCCCCCAAGGGATTTGTCATTCTAACTTTTGTATCTTTTTTGTTTTTTCAAATAATGTCGTGTTACCATTCAAATAAATCCTCTTTGGCAGACATTTTTGGAAAGTACTGCTAACATCTTGGTATAGGACAAAAAGAAATTGGGATTTTTTTCATTTTGGAATTCTTACGGTGGCCGATATTAAAATTGAAAGTATTAAAGAAACATGAATTGTAGTGTAGAGTCTGGACGATAGCCTATAATTATGGGACTATTTAAATTAATCGCATTGGCAATACCTTTGCATGCCTACTACTTATTTTTCAGTATTGTACAAAATTTTAATTATATCTATTTTCTTAAAAGTTTGATTTCAGAAGTGGTTGGGAGATGGAGAAAACAGAGGACAAAAAGGCATATTATCTCAATTTCCCGGAGGCAGACAAGCTGGAGATTGGCAAGATAACAATGACTTCAGCAAGTGGTCAAAGTAGGGTGGTTAGAACAGGGACCTGCTGACAGTTCCTTTCGCGTCTAAAGACAAATATCAGTCTAAGATGCAAACAATAAATTAAAACCTATAAACTCTAATATTCAAATTCGAATTCGCGTTTGTTATTCCTATACAATTTCAATAAAAGTAGTGAGAAGAATTATTTGAAGTATCAATTAGATTCATCTTTTGTGATCATGTCCTCAATTTTCATGACTTACGAATATCTGTTTAATGAAGCTTTGATATTACAAGGAGAATTTTGATGCTGATCATTCTTAGGGCTTTAAGGGTTAAAACCTACTTGGTCGTGGCAGGATGGTCAGTAAAGTTTGTTTTTTCGATATTATTCACAGCTTAAAATTTATATCTGTGACAAAATTGTTCTAATGTAAGGCGATCTTGGAGTTGACGGATTTTAAAAAGGGGAAATAACCAGATCTTAAAAAGAAAGTCAACAAGGTATATTATCTTCCCAGAAGTGGACAATTAAGCAATTAACAGCCACCCAATACGGCTAGTACAGCACGTGGCCAGAGTGAAGCCTTATATTGATACTGGTTTTCACTTTTGAGTCTAAAAGATATTACGTGACGTGTCCATTCAAATGAAATCTCTTCGGCAGTATTTCGAAAGATTCACCTTATTTTTGAAATTTTACAGAATGAAATTTATCTTTGTTCTGAGCAGTGTTGTTCTAATGTAAGGCGATCCTCTAGTCACGGGGTTGAAAAAAAAAATGCCGGAAGGCAATGAGGTTAAGTTTCTAAGCTCAACTTGCCAGAGGCAGACATGTTAGCTATTATTAACCCTAAAATAGCTCCAGCGAGTGGTCAGAATGGGCGCGTTTGTATTAAAAACATGGACCTTTAGCCTTTCTTCTTTTAACTCTGAGAAATGTCATGTGACGCAACCAGTCACATAAAATCTCTTCGGTAATCTCTTCGCATGGTGCAACTTGGTTTTCGATATTTTACAAAATTTCTGTTTTTAAACAATTTTTTGGAAGATAATACGTTAAAGAGCACACACTGGAAAAAAAGTATCGAATCTCAAATTCCCAGAGGGAGGCAAGTTGGTTATTAGCAATTGCCTCTGTTTCTAAGCCGGGTATTAGTCTGTAATGTCGCATCAGCTAGTTTATGTCACTATTAAAGCTTGTAACAATTTCACGGGAACGATTAAATAGGTAAAAAGCTTCACAGATAACGGGGGAGGTAAGGTCCCTTCGGACAACCGTTTAATCCGACCATGACGTTCATCCACTTACGACCATGTAGTCTTAGTGACTACCGTAACACGCAGACGTTCTTCGGACTTTGTCACGCGTTTCTTACCCAACGTTCGCATATCAATTCCTGCCCGGAAATCGTTTATTTATCTTCAACCATGGAACTTTTCAAATACCGAGAGGGTGAAGAGTTTATCAGTGCTTTTTACCAGTGTCAAGTCTTACTCTCTATAAATAGTAATAATAATAAAAATAATTACAATAATAATAATAATAATTACTATTATTATTATTATTATTATTATTATTATTATTATTATTATTATTATTATTATTATTATTATTATTATTATTTTTATTTTTATTTTTAAGGATCAAGCTAGGCAAGTACTTCTTCTGCAGTTTTTGTATTTCCAACAAAGCAAGGACAGCAATGTTTTCATTATTGGTGACAAGTACTGACTAAGCTGTTCCTTTGCGTAAACAATCATTAAACAGCTTATAATAATTGCACTTAAAAAGCTGGACAGATTTTTCATAAGCGAGCGTGTTAAAGTTAAATAATTCTGCCCACGCAGAACATTTTGGTTTCTTAGTCACGTCTAGAATGCAATAACACGATGTTTTAATATTTAAACTTAAAAGCGACCATCGGAGGCCTGAACAAATTAAACGTAAATATGCATAACTGGTACCTGTACTGAAGGAGATTAATGTATTATTAACACAACGTGAACTGTAGCAATAGACAAACAACTGATAATCGCGCGAAAGATTTCGCGCCAAAACAAAAGGCCAACGGTCGTGCAAGCAACGTGGTTTACAGTTCACGGCGTTCAAACGAGGAACGAAGTTGACTCAGGGAATTTTGTGTTATTACTGCCAGTATCATATACCGCTTTAGACAACCAATATCCCCAACAGAGCTTGGTTTAGAAAAAAATTATGATGAGTGCAAAATATAAACTTAAAAATGACAATAACGATTACAAATCTCAACGATTTACTAGAGTGACGATATCTAATCATTTTTCGACTGCCCGTCGATTATCAAATCTGATACTGAAGCATAATCAACTTTTATCCCTGCAATCTTGCACTTTAGGGTTTAAGTCTCGGTATTTTCGAAGATTTTGTCTATTATCTTTAACTCCTGGCTTTTAGACTGTAAGCTGTCCCTTTCAGTCTTTTCAGTCGAGGCTTATCAGGACAGGAGAGAGCGAACTAACCAAGAGAGGAACTGAAGAGCTTTCTTCTCCCTCGCGCGTTATCTTCTTTCGCTCACACCTAACTTCCTGCGCGCGCGAAAATCCTGGGGTACTCTTAAAAAGTAGCAAGCTATATTTTTTTACACATCTGTTCCAGGGTTCCCTTAGTGAGTTATTATATTGTAAAATCGGAATCCAGAACGTTTTAAATTGTGCGTTTATGATGGACGAGCAAAGACGATAGCATTTCGTGCGCTATTTTGTGTTGCCTGGTAAAAATGCTCTCCTTCAACCACCGCTTGAGAATTTCCAAATAAGGCAAACTATGTGCGACACGCTCTTTGTCAGGTTCTCAAACATGGCGACGAACGAAGCGACTGTGAATCCTCCTGTCCCTGCTACTATTCTCAAATTGAGGATTTAGGGTTGCATGTTGTTTACAATACCCCGGCGTTATGTTATAAGAATTAAGAAACATTTACATAATCGAATCGAAATAATCGAAATCGAGAGGCAATGATCAAACCGCAAGGAATATGAATCGTTACACCCCAAGCTACCTTTCATTGACCAAATTATCGCCATATAACAAGTTTTGAGGATTCCTTAGCACGCTGTCCCCAATCATACAAACTGAGATAAACATTAAAGGCAGCGGGCTGCCATTATCGCATAATTCAAGACAATCTTTACCACTTCCCTAAACACTTTCATATAAGTGGATTGCACACTACTTTACAGAGAACTAATATGAAGTAAAGAACGCCGTTATGGTTCCCGTCACAACATCGAGTTATTCTGACCGACTGAGGCAATGGCGGGAAAATCGTTGGAATATCTACATGGAAATCATCTTTACATTTGGGAAGACAATGAGTGTTAGTTTCAACGGAGCTCTTACCGAGAAAACGGAAAAGCTACAAGTCAACGTGTGGGGCCAAATTAACAACAGAAGTTAAAATAATTATGCATTAGTATGAGCGCATAGAACGTTAAGAGAGAATCCATCAGGAAATTGAGTAATTTTAGTTTTCAGTGGACAAAAACCTCGTACCAGAATAATTTAAACAATATCGAATTATATTTTACATTTTTCAAGGGCTATAGGTATAATTAGTTATCTGTAATATCACCAAAGGAAATTTCTTATGAGAGCCCGAGAAATCAAATGTAAAATTTCACAAAATGACATATTACACATGCAATGTTGGTCACGTCGCAACCGTGGGACGTTTTTCAGAATTCCATATCCATTACAAGTTAGCTAGTTCCCTAGTATCACATGAATACAGGGTTGTAACATTGTGAATTTTTCTACTGTCTGACTGCATTCCCCGAGGGAAGGTGGGCGGGTCGCATTCATCCTCTGTAAAGTGGAAACCACTAAAGCTGACAGCAAGACCTGGTGCTGACCAGTCTAACAAAGTTTACCCCGGCATTGTACACGAAAATCGCACCCTTGCCACATCAACCCAAGAGAAACGTTTTTCTCCGTTTTTCTTCGAGTAAATAAGCTGTGGAGTACGATTCTCGAAAGTTAAAATTAAGCGTTCTCGAAGGTCCTACAATAAAGCGTGTCCTCTTGACTTCTTAGACCGCGAAAGTAGCCATGAATTTCAATCATAAGCGCGTTCTCTTGCTTTCATACACCCCAAAAGAAGCCATAAATTTCAACTGTAGGTTAAGCTCGTCTTGGGTTATGGATTTCTCAAAGTTGTCGCTTAAACTAGCGGACCCCCTTAATAGCAATCACAGGTGCAAAATTCACAAGTGTCAGTTAATAGCACTCAGATCCCTTTTCTTTATTATCTATTTAGCTGATACATAAGCCAAGGCAATAGGATAATAAAATAAATGTAGACTAATGAGACGATTTATAATGGTAATTGAACTGAGTGGAGTGCAATTTGGTCTGAAATCATACGCGGGATTTCAAAATCGAACGAGCGCGCAGCGCGAGTTTGATTTGAAATCACAAGTATGATTTCAGACCAAAATTGCACGACACGAAGTTCAATTACCACTTTATTACATCCATTTTGAAATCGCAGAATTCAGTCAGTACTAATATTTTATTGATCGAGTAGCCGGTTTGTTAAAAAGCCGAAACAAAAAGGCTTGTATTCGAAACAGAAATGATGCGATATAGAACAAAAATGGTGCGATTTAAAACAGAAATGATGCGATTTAGAACATGAATGACGCGATTTGGAACAGATGCGATTTAGAGCAAAAAATGGTGCGATTTAGGAATAAATCACATTGCTGAGAGCCAATCAGATTGCACGGATAGCCAGTGATTTCAAAGTGGATGTAATAAAAAGAGCTATTTCACGCAGTTTAAAGAAATTTAGAATTCAGGGCCGATAAAAATGACTCAAATATCAAAACAAAACAAAACAAATACAAGCGAGGACATTGATGGACAAAATTTGGGAAAATTGTAACAAACTACATGCAGATAATTTAATAAGTTGATGACAAGTTGTATGAAATTGTACTTTATAGTGGTAAGGCTTGGCCTTGGTTTTGTTCATCGAAAATCGTTGCTTTTGAAAATTGAAGTTTAGTTATCGTCATTGACAAAATTATTGAACTATGCCCTAACTTGCTCACCATTTGATGGTATTTCAAATGACACAGCTTTCAGCTTAATGTATTACAGTCCGACATTTAAGAAACCTATAACAGCGAATATGGTTTAAATTTAACGTTATACAAGAACATTGCGTAAGGGAAAATACAAACAATTAATGCCGGCAAAACGGGCCAAGGAGCTTTATAGGTTATGTTCACGCCTTACAGTTAAAACATATATCCAAAAAGTTAATTTACCTAAAACATGTTTTGAAAACAATGTAACAATTGTGGCCAAAAAAGGCTAAATACACTTGAAAGTGAGTGTTTAGAAAATAAACTTTAAGCATGTTAATTTGGCAAAAACAAAACCCAAATGTCAAAATTATTCGTTATAAGTTAGCTTTTTTAAAAAAGATTCTTAAAAACAATAGCCTGGAAGTCAAAAAGCGTTTACTATAAATTCTATACCATATAGTTCTAGTATTTATTATTATTTTTTAATCATCTCCTCCTGTTATTCTTTGTGAGCTTCATGAGCGTACTTAAAAGTTCAGCATTCCTTTTCTTTTCGTCGTTTTTCAGAGCCATTAATCTCTCTTCCTCTTTCTGCAATGTAGGAATTAATTCTGACGCCCTCCTTAAGATGGTAATCTTCGCTGCCCGCTCGCTTTCTTCCAGTGAAGGAATGCATTTGCGAAGACACTGAAAACGGTTCCGTAAATCGTTCCTTCTTTTTCGCTCCAGGTCGTTGTGCGAGATGCGAGCATTCCCTTCATCGGTTTCCTGCATTAAAGATTCACTGTCGTGTTTCCTTGACCGTAGTTCCCTTGGTGGTATATTCCCGTCGTTCGTTAATTTGCTTGTGGTGTCGCGACTTGTACTGGTGGAATGTTTCACTGTTTTGTCTCCTGTGACGCTTACAACATCGATTTCGTCCTCATCTGTCAAACAACAAGAAGGTTTTCTTTGGTAAAAACATCCAAATATTTCTCATAAACACCTCCGCTTAAGAACTAAAAGCCGTTTGAAAGTTTTGAAGGGTCGGATGATCGATTTAGAAGAGGCAAAGGCCTAAACTGGCATGAGTTCGCCTAACGATTAAAAAACGGTCTTACTGCTTCTTTGCGAGCAACAGGCTAACAGTGATCAAAGGAAAACAATAGTTCTTTTACAAAGCAAGAAAGCATTAAACTATAAGCAAAAGTTAGCCACGCGATTAGGCCTTTTTAGCGTTGGAACATACTTTAAAAAAGTTTCAACTATCGATTGATAAAATACTTTGAAACAACGGAACGGTTCGCTCGTTAAAACAGCTAAATCATATCACAAACTTCGATGCCGGTTTCACATAGAAAGCAGCTGCATGTATCGCTTTTTCACTCAGTTTTCCTTCATAAAACTTCACACAGAAGGAATCACTACAAAGCGGCTATACTGCATCAACATCGGAGGTTATGTTTCAAATAGAACTTTCGCAAATTTATCTCGAAGTATCAAAATCCATGAAATAGTTCAATGTTTTCCTTAAAGAAACCTTAATGAAAGATGTGGTTTATTAAAAACAGACTGGAAATACGTTTATCACTTAATTCAAAAGGCAGCTATAATTTAACTGAGGCTTAATTGTTTGGCACGTTTTAAAACTGTTGGTCAGACGTTTTCCTCTTCAAAAGACGTTTACATCCTTATTATTTACAGGTTTTTTAACACAGAAGTAAGCAAAATGCTCCCTACGTATCCTGAACATGCACAAATCCCTATCCTTTAAACTACTTTTAATAAAAAGCCAAAGAAAAAGAAAAAGGAAACAACAAACAAACAAGTTTCCTCGTGTTCTGAAAACAATAAAAAATACATTTGGATGGGTTATCCGACTGCAGGTACTGATTCATTGCAAGGATGAGCTCCTTTGTCTTAGTTGTATTATATTGTTCGAGCTCCTCTTAGGAGATAATAATGCAAAATAGAGACGGATTAAATCTTTTGCTCCCAAGAGTGACCAAAGTCAAATTCAAGAAAGATCTCGAGCACAATTTTGTAATATACTGAGTGGCAAAGCTTTTCAGCTGAAAGGTTGCAATTTAGAGTTTTGTCCGGCTGGAGAATGAATGTACGAGGTAGCTCTTAATCGACATAAATGGGAGAGAAAGTATCGATGATTACCGTGCAGAGGAACTGAACTGCGATGCAAATTAAGATAATTAAAGGGAATTAGAAAATGCTTTAAGACACGTGACAAAACAAATAGCCAAAATAACAACAAATCAAGTAGAAATTTCCATTCATTCGCGAGTAAATATTTTGTGTTATGAGGCTATGTTCTTTCGCGACCTGCAACGAAAATTAAAAAAGCTGCGCTATTCATGACTAGTTCGCGCTTAAAAAAGTGATAGTTACAGAAAGATGTATAAAATATGTAAAAAGAAAAGATTAGCTGATACCTGTGTCAGAAGTGTACTGATCTTGAACTGGTAAATCAAAGGTAACGCCACCGTTCTCGGATCTCGCAAAAACATCGTCGGTTTGTTCGCTGTCTTGGCAATGACTCAACAACGAGAAGGCAAAGAGATCTTCGGATTCCACAAACGTGTGAGCGACTGGCGGTTCGAAGTAGGGCGAAGCAGACGAAAGGCTAAATCGAGCTAAGAAATCTGTCGTAGAATCTGGCCTCTTCACTCGATCTCCACTCCACATTATGTCGTTGACAACGGCCGGAGATTTGACGCGCGGTCCACCAAATTCCCGCGCGAATTCGCCAAGCGCAAGGTCATCGACCTCAAGTTCATCCTCTGAAGTTTCTTTCATCTCCCCTAAAGGTCCCAAGGCAGAATGCCATCGCACCTCTGTGGTTACGTCTCGGCAGCTGCTGCAGAATTCCACCGGAGAGGTCGGTGGGGTTGGGAAAGAAAACGAAGGCAAAAAATCTTGCGAGCATTGAAATTCAAATTTTTCTCGGGGAATGCTTAATTGCGGAAAAGAAGTAGATAACGGATCAAGACTTGAGAAGCAATTCATGTCCTCCTTTTCACTTGAGATGAGATGCATGGAGGTCGAGTCTGAAAAGCCGGCTGCTCCGATGTGTTGCAAATGAATAAAGCCGCAATAGATGCACGTGTATTTAAAGGGCTCACGGGTAAACAATGAAAATTCAAATAACCCTCCGCGGGCCAACCCTTCAGGATAACGAGATAATTCAAACAACTGTCAAAACGATAGCGCGCGTTCCGGCACACACAACGCGCACGCGTGCAGCTTATGGTCACCGTCCAGCAAGAAGCCAGATTCGTACACTAAATCAAAGTCCAAACAACGATTAAACGTTTGAATCTCGCACCAACGTCTGTTGCATGATAATTGCTCCAATAACCTCAAGTTACTTGAAACCGGTGGGCGCGATTTCAATTAAGACACGAGGGTAAGGCGAGCACATGTGGGGGTGGTTTCATGTGTCGCTAAAGAAAGAGCCACCAGTCTTTTTGTTAGAATTACTAACTCCGTTGGCCGGTGAGGATTAGTTAACATTTACCATGAAACGCGTGCTTATACAGCGACCTGTTGAGATTATTCTAACTGCCATTTAAAACTGACACTTTTATATACTCGCCCCAACACGTTTCCCTTGCAGTTATTTACACTTTCGCTGCCGTAAATCGCAAGTATAAAATAAACTGAAGTAAATAATATTACAAATAGTAATAATAAAACAAAAAGGAAATGACTACTTTGCGAGATACATTGTCAGTAGAAATGTATATCACATTTTCATTCTTGTGCTGAGTCAAATAGTAATGAGTTAAAAGCTTGAAGGAGGTGAGATTAAGATCTTGCGATTTTTTCAACCTCTAATTGCTTTACACCCCGAAGACAGCCTTAGCCACTTAAGATTAACAAGTAGTGCTAAAACCGCGTTTTGCCGTTAATTTTTACTTTGGCAATGTATCCAGAGGTTAATAAGCTTTATTAAACTTCTCGTTAATAGAAAGATTATACCAGACAGTCACACAAATCCAAAACGTCGACAAAAGAAATAATCACTAGATTTACGCGCAAAATACTTCTAACGCCAAGATTCCCTCCCTCCCTGTGAAATAATTTTCTTTGGATCGAAACTAACCGTCCCTGTAATTATCAACAGAGATAATTGAGACTGGACTCAATACGAGAGGGATAGAAATTATGTCAAAGTGCTCGAAGAGAACAGAAACCATTGGGGCGGTACTTTCTTGAAGAAGCCCTCCTCCGACTTGCCACGATTCAAGATCATTTCGAGTGGTGTCAAAATCCTGTTCCATGGTTATGTCGTTTGTGGATACGAGTTCCATCAATCACGAAGCGCGTTTCTTTTGTCCTTGTTTTTTTTTTTTTTGTTAACGGGCAAGCCTCGCGAAACAGGTGCCCCAGTCAAAGATGACATCAGCCACCAGTTTAAGTGGAGAAATAAAATAGCGTGTACACAAAGATGAAAGCGCCATCACAATATAATGAGAACAAGATTCAAAACAAATAAAACATGGCATAGGAAACATCATTATTAAAAAAAGAAAAAAAATCAGCACTGTAATTTAATTCCCATTTTCCTTAAGATAATCTTTGTTTAACAAATTAACCCGTGTTCTCTTTAAAGTCATGTTAAATCCTGCTAACTGTAATACCTAAAACCGTCTGTTATTTGGTGAACAGTACCAAGAGGGCATATAGCACACACCAGCCAGAAAAGCATTACCCATTCTTTATAAAAATAAAAAAAAAAACCACAGTTATTAACACTTTCACCCGCAGAGTAAATGATGAACTCTTGTAGTTAATAGACTGCATAACAGTCCCTATTTTTGTGGGCGCGAACGACATCCAGTACTATTTTACGGAGGGTTTTGTCACTCAAAAGCAAGTAAATTATGCTCAGGATCAGCGAACCGCTCGGATTAATCTCTCGCAAACACCTTCATTAAAACCAATAACTGCAAAACGTATTTTGATCAGCACTGCTCAGTGACTGCTACAGCGGTCTGTTTCGAAGCGCTTTTCCTGTTCCGGTCACAAGCCCCCTGGGGCACCCAACGACGGTCTCCTCCTAAATACATTGATAACACTTTTTAGGCTATCCTGAGTACTTTTAGATGTCTAGAAATGCATTCTAAGCGTCGCTATAAAATTTGTATCAGTTCGGTCACCCTAGGGGAAATGTGGGTCTTTTCCAAATTACAAGGGCTTGAGTATTATTTTCCCGAAAATTTTAGATGCAATTTGACGTGTTACGAAAGTGAGACATATTCTGACTTCTCTCTCCATTGTGTTTTTGAATCCGAAAATTTTCGGTTTCCTTTCACTCAACGAAAAATAGCCTAACTTGGGAGGTGAAAAGCGAAAAGTAAACTTCAGAACATGGTAGGAAATTTATTAGATAAGCCTTCGAAAATTGTACATGAGTGGAACGGACATCTAGAAATTTTTCAGCCGTCCTCAGTACCGGAAAGTTCTAGGCGATATTTGCTTCTCCGAGCAGATATTTCACAGAAAACAGTCGTTGAGTGCCCCTGATAAGCCCCTCAAACCTGTTATAACACGTATAAGCCCAGAGCTTAAAAGCAGCAGATTACGGTAGATGCCCGTAAATGGTTTTCCTTCACTGAACAGGAAAACTCATCCCTCAGCTGCCAGCACCATTTAGCGGGTGGTGAGCCTTTGAGCGCGTTTGGAATCGAAAGGTGTTGGTTCGAAAGTTGTACTGAGTGGCTTTCCCAACAATATTGGAGTACAAGTACAAAAAGCAACATTCAATCTTTACCCTTTCACGGCTTGAGTCACTTAGTTATTAAAACCCACAATGTCGTCTTTAGTGGCCTGTGGGCAAAATCGAATGGTATGACCATTCAAATGAAACCTTTTCAGCAATACTTTGAAATGGTGGGTTTTGTTTTTAATAGAGTATTATACAAAATTAAATGCAGTTAATAATAATAATAATAATAACAAAAATAATAAGAGAATAACGATGATAATGATCGTGTTCATAGCTTATATTTATCCAAACTGCTTGCGAGCGGCACGCGTCTTCATTATTGTTTGAAAACGCCTCAAGAAGAAAATCATCGCATAAAGCCTGAACGCAAAAGATGCCACAAAGCGTCGAAATCTCAACCGCGGACGTGGAATCCGTTTTCCTGGCTGCTGAAGGACTCACTCACGACTTAACCTTTTTCCGTCTGTGCAAAACTCAGCACGGCGCGCCGCGTAAGTGCTTAGACACATTAAAATTTCTTGATAAAACGACAGGTGTTTTTTTCTGTTTCTGATCTTAGTTACAATACTATAAAGGAAACTTACTGAAAAAAAGAGTAACTCTGACTTGTTTTACACATTCAGTGAGCAAACGAGAAAAACAAAGACTCAAAAAAGACCGAGAAGACGTTTAAGGAAAGGTCAGTATGAAGGATAAGCTTTCGAACACTTTTAAAGTCGTCAAGTTAGCCAGACATGAAGCTGTCAAGAATGGAGAGAAGTTATGGTCCAGCTAGAAAAAAGAACGGCATTTTCTAACGTGCGTCACAGACCGTGTCCATAGTCACATTTCCTCATTTCATATGGAATCAGATGAAGAAGAATCAATCTTGCGGGACATCGCTACAGACACAAAAACGAGCTTGTCTAGGAACGCCAACCCGTGTAAAACGAGGACCAGAAGACCCCCTAAAACGTACTTAGATAGTCTTTAAAAATAGAGAGGATGTGGAGAGGATGAGCAGAGTTACATTTGTAAGGAGAAGAGGGAGACTCAAAGGAACATTAAGCTGAAGATCGTGATGATCTCGGTAAAAGTAACTACGTTGCACTTGAGCAGACACAGCGGGTAAAGATATCAACCGGAATGTACAAGAAACGTGCGGTGATTGTTTTTGCAGTTATTTGTACTATTGTTCTCAAAATTCTCCTGCTATTGTTGCCGTACGTGGCAGCCTGATGGAGACCGGTCATAAGAGCAGAGTTGTCAGACATAAAAAGAAAAAAAGAACATTATAAAACGTCAACCTGCAAGATGGGATTGTATTGTCTCTTTGTTACAAAACCTTTTCCTTATTTCTGGTGCTGCGTTGTTTCCAACTCCTAATAATTCGTTGTTTTTCCTTGTGAGTAGTAAGCGAGTGTGGCTTTCCAAAGAGGAAAATAACTCGAGGAACCAAAAAGCGCCTTCTTTTCATATTTCTTACCATATTTCGTATCGGTTACTTCACAGCGGCACAGGCGAATTATTCCCGCCGGCTTCCATTTAAGTGGTCACACTTCAAGATCTCATTTAATATCATGTTAGAAGCAAAAGCAAAAACGGCTGTGTACCGGGAGACTACAAACAGCAAATAAGAAACTAAACAACACAATAACAAGACAGGGCGGTACTGTATGATAGTTTACATTTGAATCGGCACTCCTAAGAACCTACTCAAAGCAACTACACAGAACTGGAATAAGTCACTCTCGCTCATCGAACATCATCGAGCCGAAGCGGTAGACCTAGAAAGGGAGATCATTCCCAGTCCTCACTCCAGAATATTTACGTCCGTCTTAGTGGATTTCAGTCCTCACTCCAATTCATTCACTTCCGCTACGGTCCGAACGCGTTCACAATGTCACGACCGAAGTATGCAACAGCATCTATCCGATATCTAATGTTCCACTTTCGAGATAGGCGTGGGACAGCCTTGGCGCTACGTTATAGAAATGGCGCCGAAATCACCGTTCTTATGTGTGAGCAGAAACCCTATCCGATAAGGTTTGCGTACCAGCGCAACAGGTATCTGGTATAAGGTGAACATAGCCTTTGATCTAGCTAGCTGAGGCCGAAACTTTATTCATCCACCGGATACTTCATAAATCCTTTATCAGGTTTCCACCTCACCATGAATAAATCCCACAGAATGATAAAAAAGGTCCGAAAACGTCGGACTGCGGTTGAGCTTATGGCCTTACAAATCCATTCAGGTACCGTATTTATTCTAAGAAGCGCCCGGGCGCTTATTTTAAATTTCGACTAAAAGGAGGGGCGCTTGTTGGAAGGAAGGCGCTTAATCGACGGGGGAGGGGCGAGGGGGTAAGCGCTTCAACGAACTGTAACTTTATTTTGGCTAAATCTTAAATAAAAAGACAAAAACTACACATTATTCACCTAAATGTTCAGTCAAACAGTGGTTGGTTTTAGCTATACTATAACGATAAAGTTGGAAGAAATTTTAACAGGGTTAAAATATTCGCCCCTGTTTCTGCTAAGCAGGAAATCACCTTAACCCATGTTCGGAGAATTTAGAGGTGCATTACGACTCACCGTTAAAGAGAGTCGGAATCAACCCGTTTTGTTGACAGCACAGCAAGAGACATGCATAATATTCTAAAGGTTTTGGAAAATTTATCAACTGCAAAGAAAAAGCTACAATAATCCCACAAAAAATTCGTCAAACATAGCGTTGACATTAAATGATAACGTCTTAGTTCGTTCCGCGCCGTTTCTTCTTCATTTTTTACTATAATTCTCATTCGCTACAGATCCTTCTCTTGTTCGTTAACATCATGATATTAACAGCAATGTTCGTTCTAATGAGAGATATGCCGGTATAAGTTTATCCCTATTGCTGAACCGGGTAGAGATTTTTGGAGGGGCTGGAAGGAGGGGGGTCCTGATCCCGTATTCTCGCTCCTTTTTCACGAAAGTTCCGCATCCCGAAGTTTTGTCATCGCTATCCGGAAAATCGCGACCACGTAAAAGAGAATGTATGGAAGCTGCTAACATTGGGCTCGAAATCAGGTTAAAATTTTGGCGAATCCCACTTAAATTCCGTATCACGTTAAGAAAACGTTTCGCAAATCCCACAATGCCTGTGATTCGGTCAACTCTAGGATCCTGAGAATACCACTCTAGACCCTGGAGAAACCGATCGAGAACCCCTAGAGGGTACCACCTAACCGCAGACGGGCAATAATCTGGCGTTTTTTTTCTGAACTCGAGGTCTCTTGAAGGACAGTACAAGGTTACGTATGTGAAGACAGTAGTACTATAATGAACGTAATATTTGGAGTCACTTTAGTAAATCAAGCCCCAAAAAATGGAGTTTTTCATTGAGGAAAGTTCATAAAAAAGGAGTATGTCAAATATAAAAAGTGTGACGCTCATAACGGTATGATGTTAACACCCCATCAAAAAATGTTAAAACAGAAAGCTCTTTTAGGAAATCTCGCAAAATTATTGAATAGCGCAAGAAATTGCCGCAAAGGGTTTCACATACGCAAATTATTACACCGAGATATGATGTGATTATCACAATTTTTCCATTTTAATCAGAAAGGCCATTCGGTCTGCGTGGATTCCTCTACGTTCTGACTTTACCGCAGGCCAGAGAAGGGTATTGGCGATGGTCAAAAACATATATATAAACACATCATGTAACTAATTTTTACGCGACCAAAAATAATATTTTTTGCGGGCACACAAATGATTTCACCTCGCACAATGCCGAAATAATATTGTTGCTACAAAAAAGGTTTCTTTCCTGCATCTAAGTTTGCTTGCCGGGTCCGCCCATGGTGTCCTTGTATGAGAAAACAGTGAATTCATTACCAAAATACGTTCCTGCAATAAAAACAGACGATGAGACGGACGTCCAAGTGCTATTCGAATTACTGCCTTTCAGTATTCGTTAGGCGCAATGCGAGGGGGTACTGAGCCTGCGGGGTTTTACAGACAACTTTAATAACGACTGAATATTCCAGAAAACGTTACTGTGGTGACGATTGTAATTTTTTGCTGTCATTACTATTTTTCATTTTCACGTGATAGCCTCAATTAAAAGTACAAGTACAGACTAACATTGTCCTGAGGTTATGTTTTGTAACTTATTTAACAATTCGATGTTTTTGAGCTTTTCTGTTCGCTTTATGTATTCCAGTTTTACAGATTCTTTCTCTAGCATTCCAATACACTCCAAAGCCTTTCGCAGAATGGCAATCTTTGATGCTCGTTGATTATCTGACAATTCTGGCAGGGCCATTTTCAGATTCTGAAACCGTGCCTTCATGTTAATTCGCCGCTGCTTTTCCAGATTGTTATGAAAACCGCGGGAACTGCAGCTGTAAGAGGTACCTCGCTCGTTCCCTATTGGTTTCGTGTTACGATTCTTTGATCTTTTGTTTGCAAATTTTATCGAAAATGTTTCATCACTGTCTTCATAATTTGTTCCGGTTTTTATCACAGCAAAGTTTCCACAAAGCGACGATTCTTCCTCCTGTCCTGCTTTATTATCACATAGATTCATCGACGCATTGTCAATTCTCGGGGAAGTAGGTGGAGGCGCGAGGAATCCTAAACGACTGCATTCAACGGAAGCTTCACCGCCTTCGACAAACTCGTCTTTGGTAAAGGAAGGATTTTTGGCGGGGATGTCAAAATTGACGCAGTTTCCCCAGTTATTCATTGGAAATACATTTAAAGAGGGATCTGTATTTACCTTTACACTTTGGGAGAGTTCAAGATACTCTGCGGAGGTTGACGTGTTACTCGACTGAACGAGTGGGTCGTGGATAGTTTGAGACCTTTGCCAAGGGCTTTCGCACTGCTTTCCACTGGACTGAGTATTTTGGTCCAGTGGAGAGATGCCTACATGTATCGCCTCCGGACAAGAGCCACTTGTAACAGAATTTTGAAATTTAAGTTTATTTCCTATAGTCATGGTAGAGAGGGGTAAAATCTGTTGCTCGCTAATGCACGTTTGGCCAGTGTCCAAGAATTGTTGTTGTTCTTCGATGAAATCATGTCCGTTTTTTCCCGTCGAAATCCTCGCTTCGGTAGATGCTACATCCGACTTAACAAATTTTGTTTCACTTCCCTCTGAAAATGAAAGAACGCTGACATTGGCAAACGAATCTAAACTGTGGCGAATTTCATCTGCGTTTAAGTCATGTTCGCTGGACAAGGATTGTTTCGATTTGTCATTGGCAAAATTTTCGATGGAAGACACTGGAAATTTGAACACAGTTGCGTCATCCGCAAGCGTGCTGTACAAGCGATCCACGGGAAGAGGAGTTAACACACAGGGGAAATAAATCTCTAACTCGTCGCGTTCGGACTTCCTTCTTTTTGAACGACCAGAGGAGTCTAAGTGAACCCGACCGCTGCAGCACTCGGTCTCGGCAACAAGTGATTCCCTTGAAACGCCAGTTCTGTTGATGTCAGAACGAATTTTTTCTAACAAGTCATCGAAGTCTGGAACGACTTGTGTATCGTCAGAACCATGTGTTCCAAATTTCCCGCCCCAGAAAATGCTATCCGTGTTGGCGTGACCAAAACTCCCGCCAAAACTGCTTGCCTCTCTCGAATCTTCGTAGACATTTCCGGCGCTCGCCTCGAGAAAATTACGACCGTATGGTAAAAATGAAGTCTCACTTTGGAAAGTCCCAATGATAGATTTTTCTTTGAGAGATATTTTGTCGGGATGGTTAGAGCATTCGACGCTGTGTTGTTCCTGAAACTGAAAAATTTCGTTTGCTTTCGTCGAGTTCATGCTAAACAAACTGCTGACTTGTGCTGATCTGTCTTTGTGCTGAAGTAGCTAAGAAATGAAAAACATCGCAAAAGAATGGTTTTGTTATGAAAGTAATATGAGGGCAAATAAGCGCGCTAGGAGATTAGCATTTGTCAAAGCGACTAGAGCTGTCAAATAAAAATGAAAACACTCGAATTCCCGCCTACGCAGTCAGATAAGCAAAATGGCTCCCGAGATAGAAAAACAGATAGTCTGATGGTTTTACTAATTAGTGTGACCGTTAAGCAAGGTTAACGAATACTTCATACTCCGATTTTCGGGGCAACATTGCACAAAAATAAAATTTTAAAAGAATCATTTTTAAAAAATTCAGTGAAGAATCGCACTCAAAAATAAAAGACATAAAAACAAAGCGCGAACAAACATCACTTCCACCTGCGCATCATGTGATTTTAGCAGCTGCCCTTCAGTGTCACGTGATATTTTGAATCGGTGTCCTCTTTCGAATATTTTTGTTGAATATTCCGTCAAATATTACAGAATTTGAAAAAATGTTTCCAATGCGGTCGTTTATCTCGGACTTGTAGCGGTAGACGTTACACCTTAATAACTAAATGTTTACTGCGGTTTAACGATCTAATGCTTTAGTTTGTAGGAGATGTCTAGATGATTCTCGTATTGCAAACTCAGCGAACAGTGAACTACTGTAAAACAGCCATTTCTTTTAAAACTTTCATTCCTAAAGTTTCTTTTTACCTTATATTCCTGAAACGAACTATTTGCTCTGAGGAAATTGTGTTGTTTACAAGAACAGAATGACAGGGTGCCTTTCAGATTCAATCGTAGCTGATACTTAATTGCATTCTTTGAAACCTGCTCATCAATACAACACCGTCAGCACTTTGGGATTCTAGCATCTAATACGCGATTTCTTAAAGTTTCACGATTAGGAAAAGTTCCACTTGATGAAGAAACTCTTCTTGTTATATTTCCTTACTTAAATCGATCAAAATGTTAACTTCGCCACGATAATTTTTAACCAACTCGACACGTGAAAAAAACAACACTAACCAATTAAGCTTCTCAATTTTCTTTCAAATTATTATTTCGTCCGTTAATAACATTTTTAAACGGGCCTACTCCCACGCATAACCTGTATCATCGCTCAGCAGCGTGGCCGAAGTAAAACAGATTCCCATTTCATTCCGGTGTGGTACCAGCACAGACACTTAAGCAAACTGCCGACGCGTTTCACCTTGCCACGTTCAGGATAATTCATGTTTCTCTGCTTACCTTCAGACCTGCTGCCGTAAATTAACTAAGCGTCAAGAGTTCTACATAACAATCTGGCTTAAGAAGCCGTAAAAGTCCTCAGTTCGCGGGTCACAGGTTTCTATACGATGTAAGGGTGTCCACGGCCGAAGCTTAACATTATAACTTTCTTGAGAATGGGACACTAATTCGCTGCAAAGTTATCGCAATGTTTCAAGAAAACAAGTTTCCCTCGTCCCTCGGAGACTATCGGGCAGCAAATCGGCAGGTAACCAGTTCCAAAATCGTTTGAAATCCCGCTGTTTGATTGGCCAGAATTTATTTTCTGGCCAATCAGAAGGCGGTAATGCAAAAGCTGGTGTACAAGGGGGATCTCCCGCTCCTCCAATGGCCCCTACAACAATTTCGCCGTAAATATCCCCTTCCAATAACCTGCTAAGGATGGGCTTTCCTTAAAGGTCTTGAATTACAGTATGTTTTCAGCGAAGAGTGTTTATTTTAACCATTTGTAGGGTATTCCGTTCCATTTTATTTCACGATTTTTCGAGATAGATGTAGGTCTTGCAAATCCACAGGAATCACGACGAGAATAAGGCCAGGTAGGTTAACCCTTCAAGTCCCAATATCCACATACAAATTCTCCAGACTGATCTCCATACATTTCCTTAAAGAATTAGTTGGGAGAATTTGATAACAGATCAAAGATTTTTCTCTCTGTGATCATTTTATTAATTCTCATAGACTTTGCTCTTGACAATCTACGGATATCGCTAGGAGAAAATTGATGTTGGTCACTGTTAGGACTTAAAGGGTTAAGCCCTGTTACATAATACATTGGGGAGAATCAGAGCTTTTTTTGGTATCATGACTTTTCAGCTTGGAGACAGAATTCTGAAACCATTCGAACGACATCTCTTTAGTACTTCACTGGCACACTTTTGGCATGAGGATTACTTTTACCACTAAATTTGAAATTACTCTTTAATTCTGGCAGAGAATAAAGGGTTAAAGTAAACAGAGCTCGGAGCGAAAGTTAACAAAACCTGGAAAGAAAAAAAACAAAAGCACTAACACTGATTGACGTTGACCTTAAGCGATGTCCGAACCTCATCAGAGTGCACTTTTCAATAAGTGAATTTTAAAGAGATTTGGAAATCGTGCGGATAAGACATTCAACAGGTTACGGATTTCAGTATAGACACAGAAAAAGTCAGATGGAATGCACCTCTAGAACTGCAACGGATCGCTGCGTCAATGAACGCAAACTTATCGGCAAATTAGGGCTGCTTTATTACTTTCACACAGCGTGTAAGAGTAAACAAGGTTCTTAAATCGGGCAAACGCTACAGCAATATCACTTTACTTGATAGGTGTATTGGTTTTTTAATTCAATCTGTGGCTCACATCACCATTTCTATGAAGTAGGCCACGTTTCCCGCTTTTAACACAAAAGAAATTATCATAATTATCACAAATTAATACAGGCTCACAAACAAATTATCGTCAATTACAACAGGCACTTACTGAGAGCATAACGTTTCCTAGCAAAAACACGAACAGCGTGGAATTCGTTTTGGTAATACATGTAGGTACTCACGGAGCCTAAAAAAGGTTGTGTGTGAAAATGCTAACAGCAGGAGAGAAACGATGGCAAACTAGCCACAAATTCGGTAAAAATTCAGTCTTAGTAGATTTACAGTAGGGCACAGTGTGTATAAAGCGTCAATAAATAATTACCTAGATGGCGGGAATTTATTAAGCAATAGCGAAAGTAGATACTGATCTAAAATTTAACTGAGAATTATGCGATTTGAAAGACTACTTTGAAAACATAAACAAACTGGTAGATGCTGAATGTAAATACAGTCGACTCCCGATAACTCGAACCTTCAAGGGAAATCGAAAAAGTTCGAATTATCGGGAATTCGAAAAAAATAGCCGGAACTAAGAAAAAAAACACGTTTTTAATGTACAGTGAACATTTTAATGTTTAGTGAAAATTGAACGATACTTCTAGGTTATAAATCAACACGTAACGTATTTTTTAGCAAAATATAGCCTAAATAGAGTATGCATTTTACTGTTTTGAGAAGTAAAGCTATTCACGTTAGATCAAAAAAATATCCACTAATAACAATAAGCCTACCACACGTCAATGGGAAATTCAAAATTCAATGTTCCAGACACCAGTACACTGTTTTTTCAGGTTTTTAAGGGCTCAAAACATGGTTCAAGTTATCGAGGGTAAAATTATATAGAAATGATCTGAGGGGAAACAAAAAAAACTTCGCGTTAGCGAGAGGTTCGAGTTATCGAGGGTTCGATTTACCGAGGGTAAAATTACAGTAAATGTATGAAGGAATTCAAAGGGAAGTCGATTTTGGTTCGAGGTAGCGTGAGGCTCAAGTTTGCGAGGGTTCGAGCTATCGGGAGTGGAGTGTATCCTTTTCCAGGCGTTACCTTAAGATACTGGTGAGTGGCGCGAAAAAATGGCGTCATCAATGAAATCAAACCTGTTTATTGCTAAGACGGAAACATCACCCTCAAACTCAGCATTGAAAAAAAAGCTTACCAGTGAAAAATAAACAAGAGGCGAAACACTAAGATGCGCTGAGCGATACATTTCGCGCCAAAGAAAAACAAGGAGCAAGGATTGACAGGGTTGGATAGTGCGCGGCCTTTTGTGCAAGAGGTCGCAGAAAAGTCGATTCCCGGGTGTGAACCCAAATCCTTGTATCAACTTCTGTCCTTTCCTTGTAGTTTTTAAAAGTGGCTTTAAATACGCGTTAAATAAACGAAGTAATGATGGAGAGAAGGTGGTAACATGAGTGCGGCGGCGGCCTCAAAAATGTTAGACTGATGATGACTATTTCGAGCTTCCGACGTAAAATGAGAAGCTTCTCAGTACCTTTACTTTTTACAAGTTTGCAGAGGGGACCGAACAAGCCAACTAATACCCCCGTCCTCGTATACAACCTTAATGGCACAGTGATTATGTTACAAATAGTTATGGTGAGTCCTGGTACTCATCTTGTGGAAAATCACACAACTCCCACTCCAGAACCGATGAGTCCCAGTTCAACGGGGAACAACGAGGCTCTGGGTCTTAACGTAACCAGACAGTTAATCTGAAGACAGACTGCAAACTCTGTATTACACTTTACCGAATTGAAATATTCTCCTTCTAGGGTCAAGCACAACAGAGACTAAAAGAAATATGCGTCGTTAACCAACAGCCACAGAAATCACACAAACAGGATATTCTGCAAAAACATCTTCAGATCGATCAATCGATCTTTGCATTCTACGGGAGGCAGTTTGCCTTGCTCGTGGTTGGTTATCTTATGTGGACGCAACAGTGACCGATAATAGATACACAGTAGATCGACAAGAAAGCTCGGCAGATTGTGATTGAGAACGGGGGAAGGCATACCTGTGGCTGATATTTTACCTACCGCGAGAGAAGGGAGGCAGAGGTTTACGTTCGGTGGAGATGGAATATAAAGCCACGAAGATTAAGGGTTAAGGGTGCGGTTAGACTTTATTGTAATGGAGACCCCGCCATACAAATGGTGCGGGAGTTTGAAGAGCGAGCAGAGGAAATGGGACGGAGGTCCGTGGTTAAAGAAGCGTTTAGGTTCGTAGAGGAGCTTGGTGTCGAGCTTAATCTCGAGCATCCCTGTACAGTCAAGACGGAACTGCGAAAATGTCAAGTATAGAGGCCAGAAGAGGAAGTAAGAAATCAGCGATGGTAGAGAAGTCTAGTAACAACTAGGTTACAGGACGAGAAGTTGAGCGCTAGTGGATGCTTTTGGTGGCTGACAGAGTGGAAGTTCTGTCCAACACACACAATCGCCAGCATGTTTGAACTGTACGAGCAACTGTTACCAACTCGATTATATGCAAGTCAGAAGATCCATACAAGTTCGGAGGGCGAGACGTGGTGCAGGCTGCATGGTAAGGCCCCAGAAAGTGTGGCTCACATCTTGTCTGGGTGTGATGCACTTGCACAGAACAAGTACATGTACCTTTCCCGACACGACTCTGCTTTAAAAGTACTTTTCTATGTGATGCTGCATAATCTGGGACTCATAGATGAAGTTCCTCCCTGGTAATCTCCGGCCAAGCCAAGGCTTGCATACGAGTCGGATGACGTACAAGCCTATTGGGACGTGTCAGTTTTTGTAGATCATGAAAATGTGAGATGCAACAGAGTTGACGCTCGAATCGTCAACCACAAGACCAAGCGGGTCACTACACTACACACAGAGAAGAAGAGCAAAGAGAAGACTGTAAAGTATGTCCCCCTACGTTGGGAATTAAAGTAGCAGTTCCATGGTTACGAAGTGAAACAATCCAACATCATCATCATCGGGAGATGGACACTATAATGTACGAGATTGTGGGGAGCAGAAGTAAAAAGGTTCTACAAAGAACGCGGAAGGCAGTGCTGTCAGGGACGCTCAATATTACCCAGACATTTGAAGTTGACTTGACAGATGATTGACTGTATTTTCCAACTTTTTTTCTTTTTAAATCTAGCTTAGGCCAAGTTTTGATTCGTGAATTGAAAGACGATTGAATTGTGATTTTTTAGAGTACAAAAATAGGTATAGATATTTTTACATAATTTATACATATATTTTTATTGTTATGATTATATTTCTTTTTAACTCCTAGGCTCATAGGTTAAGCTGGGTACCCTGTGCAGCTCTTTAACCTCTTAGCATCCAGATGAAAACTCTGCTATTATAATAATCATAATAACAATAATAATAATAGTAATAGTAATATATAATAATAGTAATAATAATAATAATAATGATAACATGGTAATAATTATCATCATCATCATCATATAAGTTGCACTGGCATGGGCAAGTATAACAGTTGAATAAATACAAGGAACAATAATTCAGGGTATCAAAAAAATTTTGAGAAAGGTTTTGGATTGCTCAGGAATATTATCATTATAATTATAATTGTAGTGTTTAATAAAAACAGCAAAAAGAAAGCATTATTTGGTTTAGAAATATAACTGATGTGGTTGGGCAGGGGGGGGGGGGGGGTCAGTCAAAGAGCCACAGGAGCAGTGAAGTAGGAGCTGCTCATAAGTTGTTTCCTCATTGGTCGCAAAAAACAATAACACATCATTGTTTATCATTATTTCTCATTGTTTCATGGTTAGGGTATCGAACCAATTGGCTTTTAGGGTTAGGAGAGCTGCTACATGACACCTACAGGAGGGAAAGGACCTGAGTTGTCAATGCACTGGACTGATGTCCTGAGTTCAAGTCGTTCTCACACCACAAGCTGGATTTGTTTCTCAGCATTTGTGAGTTCAAATTCTCATCAAAGCTTGTAAAAGGCCTAGTGGTCTGCCTCATGCCATTTGAGGCTTTTAAATTACACTCTATGGCTTAGTCTACACAGAATTTCTGCATTAATTTTAACCAGAATTATAAGATGAACAATTAGATGAACAATTACTCATTAATTAATGAAAATAAATAACCTACCCTCTAGTCTTTGATGCTGCAGTCCTTAGTTGATGTTTACCAGTCCTCACTGAAAAGTCCGAGCACCATCAAAATAAGACTTTTACTTTCAGAAAGCCAACATCACAGACACTGTATGGACTGAAGGTACTACCTCAAATGACCAGGCCTAATCTGAGCTCTGTAATTTAAACAAGTTAAATGTAAGACAATTAATACGCACTGGTAATTAGGATGGAAATGACTTACTATTATAGCCTGAATTTCAGACATACCCTCAAGTCGCATACCCTTGAAAGTGCGACTTGAGGGTACGTCTGAAATGTAAGGCTATGGAAAGTAAACATCGCAGCTATATTTGCTTCCAGTAATTTATCTTGATAATATCAGTACAGTGGAACCCCATTAATACGGTCACCAATGGGCCAAAATAATTTGGCCGTATTAACTGGTGACCGTATTGAAGAGGGTTTCTTTACAAGAAAGTGTGTGGGCGTTTTGCCGGGCAGGCCAAAAAAAAGTGGCCAAAAAACAAGGTGACCGTATTACCGAGGTGGCCTTAAGGCCAGGTTCCGCAGTACTACTTTTCAGGTAAAACCAGGGATCATTATCTTAAACTTTAAGATCTATCAGGTAATAAAATAAAGCTACAATAAAATCGATGAGCACCAAGTTTCAATACTATTATTAAACTAAGCACACAGATGTAAATGTTTTGTGAATGGATAATTAACTCTCCCTGTGAGCAGGAATTGTACAATGTATCTAAATGATTTTATGCAGCTGCACAGCTGAAACTAATCAGTGGCATATCTACATTATGTACACCTTGCGGTAATATCAGGGGGTGGAGAAGGGGGTAACTCTTTAATGAAAGCAAAGTACCGTATATCCTCGAATAATAGGCATCTCTCGATTAACCACCTCCCTTGATATAATCACCTTTCCTTGACAGAAACTCTTAAAATAATCCCCTTCCTTGAATAATCCCTCCTCTCCCACCCCTCTCCTTTCTTTTATTCAGCAAAGCTGATCCGCGATGATTCAAGCTCTGATGCCAAGGTTATTGACATTGAAAATTAATCAATGAATCAAATTTGGAACACTTAAAAAGCCCATGTTCAGTTTATTTGATATGATAATTTTTTTACCATTTAATGGGATAATAAAACAAAATATTTTAGTGCACGACTTCCAGTGAGTAATATTTGAAATAATCGCCTCCCTCGAATAATCGTCCCCTATTGGTGGGGAAAAAAATAATATTCACCCCCGGCTGTTTTTATTCGAGGAAATATGGTGTCTCTGTCACACAATCGGCCATATTGGCCTCGGCTTTTGTCCAACATAAGCGCGGAAGTCAACTATATGTACGTGTAAACATAGACATGCCGTCGCTAATTTTTATATATATTTGATTTCTGACCATCATGCAGGGTTTCTATTTAAGTAATTAAAGGAACTACATAATTTAGGTCTAATTTAACTTAAGTGACAAACTTTAAGCTTAAATGAGCTTGAAGAGTAAGCGCATGATGTGCAGTCTATTATGTTCAACCGCATCTGTGTGAAATTTACATGTGCTTAAAACATATTAAGTGGATCTCCGTTAAATTTGTCCTTGACTTAAACGGTTGAATATGTTCTTTGGGCAGTTAACGCCAGAAAATAACCACTAAAGACAAACTTGACCTTTGCGACGAGAGTTGATGAAAGCTGCGCTACATGAATTAAAATTTTAAAATGTAAGCTTAAGCATGACACATGTTGCGATTCGAAACTGTTCGGTCTAAGTAAATCGCAACAAGTCAACAACTACAGAAATTCATAAATATACTGCTTACCTTTCAATTTCTGGCAGAAGGATATACGAAATGTGAAATCGACTGATGAACTGAAATCGGAAATCTACATTCACACGCAAGGAATAAACGAGGACGACGTGTCGACGACGTGAGGAAAAGAGGCGGGAAAATGACCGCATGCATTATCATTTCGCGGGCGCGTGAAGAAATGAAACTTCCGCTTTTTAAACGCATAGATCTGTTCAAAATTTCGCTTCTATTTATTTGGTAGATAGAAACGCGGTCGTCGCGTCGTTTTTTTTTTTTTTAAGGCGTGGGGGGGGGGTCGACACTGCGTGAAAGAGTATTTCACTGTACGCCTTTTTCAGAAGGATTTTCACCCAAGTGAATGGGGTCTCAACATAGTTTACAATAATTATTTAATTCAGGAGCCTCTTTATGTTTAATTACAAAAGTTCTTATCACATCAGCTTACAAAGCAAAAGAATGGCTTACAATAAATTTTTGGAGAAACTATCTACGTGAATTATTTTAAATGCATCTTTTCTAACATGAAATGTCCCAAACTGAAGATCGAAAACTTGGTCACTGAAGATTTTTTCTTGGTTTTGATTTGCTGGCATCATGGACTACCGTGAAAATTCCAAAAATATTAAGCCCCGGGGCTTATATTTCTCAAACGCCCTTTTTGAGGGGCTTATTATTGGAGCGGTTTATACTTGGAGGGGCTTATGCGGAGGGAAATTTGCATTACTAAATCGGCTGGGCTTATGCCCGAAAGGAAATTTGCATCCCAAGATCGATTGCAGCAGGAAAGTTATGTCAGTTAGGTTTTACTGATACTCACCGTGAAGATGTAGGTCTTTGTAAAACTCAGGCAAGCAAACTTAAAACACAACCCCAAATTACTTTCTTGAAAACGTAATACTCAGTTCAAAGGTAAGGGAATGCCAATAATAGATACACTGTTCTCACGAAAAAATAAAGGAAATCTAAGCGAACTACGCAAAGGAGCAATCAACTGTGACACTTTTTGACTGCAGTCATTTGGTACACGTAATAGTTCTTTGGAAATAAAAAGAATTATGTGTTACTATATCTTGATCATTTTTACTTTATTATTATTATTTTTTGTTTATTCATTTATTTTTTTAATTATTATTATTTGAGGACAGTTTCAAAGAATATGCGCCCCGGAGGGCTTATTATTTGGAGGGGTGATCGGAAAGGGTATTTTGTGTTACGAGTTTGGGGGGCTTTGGAGGGGCTAATACATGGAGGGGGTTATTGTTGCGGAATTCTTATAACCCCGCTCGCTGGTTCAAACAAATCAAGAGACCTGTATCTTTCGATGTAACAACACGATTTAATCCAATCCAACAATCTACCGCGAAGTACAATTCTCACATATTCAACGGTCGTAACACAACGATCAACGATCAACGTAACTCAACGATCAACTACCACATTCTAAGTATACAGAGGTTTTTTCTACTATCCTTTCTTAAGGCAGTATTTTTACATTAATCACATGTACAGTAAAAGTTCCCATTGTCATGTATCTAAATTAAGTGACTATTACAAAATCGCACGTTCTTTCACCTTAGCCTAAGAAAATGCATGCAGTTACATCATTTTATATCGTAAATATACTCGGACTTTGTCTATTATTGTGAAATCTAATGACACGAAATCTAACTTCTTTGTGCTGCAAATGTAAATTTTTAATTAATGTTTAATCCGCCACAAAATACTCAAGTTAAGCATCACCTATTTCTTTTCCGACAGTTATTTTCGGAATTTTACGGTAATTTGTTAAACCCTATTAGGCAACAACATTTTACGCTCGATTTTCATTGGCTGTTCAATTGCCCGATTTGCTCTGTCCGATTTTTAATACAAGCAGCTTCTAATCGAACACATGTCAAATTGGACAGTTCTGATGCTAGCTGCACCAGCCAAATTAAGCAATAAATTAGGGCTACTGAGTACCAATCAGATTCTACAATTTTGTTATTGACACAATTATTATTATAATCATTATCATTATTATTGCACAGAGAAGAAGAATGTTCCTCTTTCTCAGCACATTTCTTGACCTTGCATCAATATTGATGTTCAGGTTCTCACTTCGAACCTGAAATAAAGCGAGAATACAACTACACCAGTTATTAATTATGTCTGCATTGGAGAAAACTAGGCCCTAGCTAGTATTGGAATTGTTGGTAGAAGCATAGAAAGTCCTTTTCTATTAGCTCTGCTCGCAGGGTGATTTGGTCCGAGATGCTGCTAAAAATGATTACCTAAATCCAAGGGGAGGAGGGGGGTGTATTGTTACGGTCTCCAATTTATCCTTCCTAAATCGCCATGTTTTTGAACAACCGAAGGGCTACTTAAAAAAATCAACGTATAGTTCGGTAGCCGGTTGGTATTAGCCACCCCCTATTGAAAAATCCTGAATCTTCCCTTGGCTTATGCTCTAAAATTCTATTATTAAAAAAGGGAAATTAAAGAGAAGATGGCCAGTCAGTAACTAAATTTACTTGAATACGTTTTGGCGCAAAACGTTGTTGTTAGTTTTGTTGTTGTTGTTGTTGTTGTTGTTGTTGTTGTTGCAATTGTTCGTTTAGATGTTTTGCAACCAGACCGACCATCAGCTGTGATAACGTGCATTTCATATTTAACCCCATTCACCGCTGAGGATTTTGTCGAATAACGCGTTTTGAGGCTAGTCCAGCGGCTTTCTAGTCACTGTCTGCCTATAAAGAGCTTAAAATTACCACAGAGCTGTTCAGTTTACAGCAGATTGTCCACTTGACCTTTTCTTTTCGCTTTCTCTCCTCTCCTCTTTTTTCGCCTATTTTTGCCCCCATCTTTTTTTTTTTCTTTTTTTTTTTTTGCTGGGCATTTAGTAGCCTTCATAATGGTGGGAAATTGTTTTGGGAAAGCTTTAGGATCTTAGGATTAGATGAAAGGAAAGGTAGGTGGGTAGTGACACAAGATTTTCATGGAAATTTTTCGGGCTATGGGCACGGGTTCAGGGGCGAATGGGTTAACTGAACCAACAAAGCACCGAGCTTTCAACCTTATATTATAGATCTAGAGTTCCATAAAAGTCAACAGCAAATTCTTAAATTGCGATATGTAACATTCTTGAACCTTTGTGCGGTTCCTGCTGAGAGCTGCATGTATTTTCAACAGACTATGAAGAAAGAACTTATGGCAGCTCCTTAATAGTTACTAATATAAGATAATTAATATGGGATAAGATACTCGCCTGTCCACTTAAAGAAGTCTCGAGATCGTAGAAACATTGACTGGACTCTCCCCTTCTGAAAACAAATAAGATTAAAGTCGATTGATTTTGAATTTTTGCTTATCCTGTTAGTTAAGTACTCGGCTGGTTCAGCCAATGTCAGCCGCAAGACAAAAAATTAAAAGTACAAAATGGCGAAAATAATGTGTGAGAGGTGAGTGTGTGAGTTGATCATTGATCGAATTGTTCTAACAACAGGTACACTTTCAGTTCGCTACTCTTGTAAAACAATATACAGTGAAAACATTAAGTGATACATCACTGTTTACATACCCTATTGGAAAATTGTTTTCCTCCGTACATTGTTCAACTTTCATTCCTCTCTCGGAAATCCCGTAATGAGGAATAATCTGAATCTGAAAAAAGAATCATTCATCAATTGAATGATCTGATTTAAGCAGAAATCGAAAATTTAAGGTTAAGTTTTTTTGTAGAACAAGTAGGAAACTAAAAAAAGGCTTCTCTTGATAAGCTTAACGTGAAGTTACAAAACTCACCTCATTTTCTAGGCTGTCCACAATTCCATTATTTCCAGGAACCCATGTATTTCTTATTAGATGGTGCTGAGCATCCATTTTGTGGGGTTGAGAATAATGAACTGAAATCTAATTGTGTATTGAACGTTATATCAGAGACCTTCAGATTCGACCGGCACGAGTACGAGATTTGACTAAAAGTTTTTTCACGTATTCTCAAAAAATAGATACGCCGGAAGTCTTCTTTGTACTTTTGATTAACCAGAAAAGTTAGCACCGTTATCTTTATTAAAGGAGCTTAAGCCCTCTACCGATCGCAAAATGATGAAACTTCTAACATTTGGTAACTCGTTTTTCCACTACGAGATTCTCGTTAAAACGTCGTAATACTGAATGACAACGGCTATCACGTTTTCCCGCCGTTTTCCCCTGGTGGGGTGGGGAGGGGGGGGGTGGGGGGATGAGAAATAATCTTCTGCAAACATTTTTTAAAACATATATGTCTCCACAAACATTTTTTTCCATCCCCATCTTCTTGCAAACAATTTTTTTTCCACTTTTTTTTTCAGTGTTCTTTTTATTTGTGCTAAATATTACTATTGCCTTATTAAACTTTTTTTTGGGAAGCTACTGACGCAAATAAAGGGCATACGATAGGAAATGGGCAAAGGGAGTAGCGGGCTTTTTCGAGATTCCAAAGTACCGAAGTCCTGATCCTCTTTGATGATGTTCCCACAGGCCATCATACTAGTACCACCCGGCCTGTGGTACCTCGGGCGAAGGCAGGCACAGAGCTGATTTAAAATGATTTCCATTGTCATAGTTCACTGCAAATAACTTATAAGTAGTAACTGACCCATTTATAGCTTTGATGATGATATCATCAGGAAGGTGACAAACTTCTGAAACGCGCCCACTTCTTAAGTGGCAAGTGGCATTCAGTTTCAATGAAATCCGTTGAGATTCTGACCTTAAGCCTTGGCACAATAAAGATTTTTTTTGCTGCTGTTTACGAAGGCAACGGTGAAGGAGTTGTATTGTGTAGCTAAATAAAGAGAGACAGTCTTAAAGCTATTTTCAGCTGTATTAGCTTTCGCATCACTGCAGAGCAGTATTTCTGAAGACTTCCACAATAATGTGGGCTTTGACACGTGTTCTTACTGCAAACACTTCTGTTAAATTGTATATTTACGCTTCAATTTGTTACTTTAATTTTTTTTTAATTCCAGTTTTGGTAATGATATTTTTTTAATATCTTACCTGACTTCTTTGCGAACAATTTTTTTTACCCTATCACGTTTGCAAATAATTTATTTTGTCTTCTTAGACGCTCAAACTATTTTTTTCAATATTTCTCATCCCCTTCCCCCTCCAGAAAGTTAATGCTCCGTCCCTAACGCTGGTTCAAGCGAAGTTTTGAGAAAATCTCGTACCCGTAGTCGTTCTCGGCGTCTTAGGATCTAAAGGTCTCTATTGATGAATTAGCTGGGGACCAAATTAGGAAACAGTACTCAGTACACAGTACAAACAAACGTAACTAGACAAAAGGGGTGCAGGTTTTTAGTATATGTTCGAAAGGAAGTTAAACACTGGCGCGTTAGCCCTCGCGTACCTGTCATTGTTTCGAATATATACTGTTAAATGGGAATTCGGCGGGGATATTCTATGTCAACTAAATGTTCTCTAAAAAAATACTAACTGAGATTCTACCAACGAAAACTAGATCGATCGCGCTGTATTAAACTACAACTACTATGGCGGCACTATAGAATCCTAGAAAACACTCTGCATGCTGATTGTTTCGAAAAAATACCAACATCGATGGATGTTAAGATAAAAAAAACTTGTCAAATGGCAGCAGTGATTAGTTTACAACGTTATAGTGATAGTTTTAGTTCTTACTACGGTGAATTTACAAGGATGCACCAAGATAAAGTTACCTCACTTGAAGCCCAATCTCAAGTTTACAATATGGTGGAGGCTGCCCGCAAAGAATTGTGGTCAGGAACAAGAAAAGCAACAAATAACTACTTACCTTCTCGAAAGGCTGGAGAATCATATTATTTCATAGCTTTCCCAAGCAATTCTTTTTAAAAACATCGTTTATAATCGGTGTGATATCTCAGCCGTTATTACCGTACCTGCATATAACATGGCTGGATCTGTCAACTGTTGTTACTACGCAACCTTTACACCACTGTAAAAAGATGCCATCACAGCCCTTCCTGCTTGGAACCTGAGAATCCGAACTAAAATAAATTTGCCCGAGTGAACCACTTCTACTATGGCTACAATGCGGTCTCTCAGAATAGAATGGCAATGTCTTTGCAACTTACGTTAACTTTGCAACGATGCCACACAGCATTTCCTAAAGCGGAACTCGTGAAATCCTGCTTCCATTGAACCACTTTGGTGTTCCTGTCTTTTAATTCTGAGTTAAAGAAAGACTGAGTATATGCACATAATTGTTGCCACTTATCCACAAACATCCAACTGACTTTTGAGTACGAAGTCAATTTTCGATATTCATCTTAACTGGCCTTCGTCGACTTCCAAACTTTTTTAGAGTTAGTTTTTAAAACATGGTAAGCAGTGGAAAATAATTATAAACCTGGATGACATGTCCTGAAAAGTGGTATGACTGGCTTTTAGCAACGCTACATGCCATCGTAGCCAAAGATTCAGAAAAAATTCTTCAAGTTTTAACTAATTTTGGGCCAACTGCGCCACTGCGTTTCATTGGTAGATAACTTTTGTTATGGTGAAGGTAGCTGCAAACACGGTAAATTTTAATTGTTTTCTCAGGCACCTGTTTCACATAACGTAATTAGTTTCTCAACTTGATAGTTTGTTTGTGTAACAAAGTGGCTTCAAGTGAAATGAGATTATATATCACTCGCGTTTTGTTCAAACCCCGAGACTTCAGGCTTCATTTGATTACCTAGCTCTGAACCAACTTGATAAAGTTTTTGAAAACTTAAAATTTTAATACTTGCCTTGCCGATTGATATGTAATAATAGAAAAAACGTGGATCATCGGACTTGCCTCTTGTTTTCTCAGTTAACAGCTAGCCTATGCTTCGTGATTAAAACTTGAAATCAACAAAGCTTGTTTCATAATACTCAAGAATTTTCGTCGCAGCAGTTATTGAAGAGTAAACTGAAAATGCGTCGTAATACACCTTATTTCAAAATAATGAAAAATAAAATTCAGTTATTCTTTTGTCTTCATGATAATTGGCCCTCATATCTCCTTTCAGGTTTCAAGTTTATGTCAGTTTTTGGAAGATAATTTACAAACTTCTCTAACCGCAAATAGGGGGGGGGGGGCTAATCTAGGCGGGTAGATAGGGGGGTACTCCTGGAAATTCTTGGTGGGGGTGTGCCGCCCGGTTCTCCAAATCCTGACCCTATTTCAGACCAAAAAATGTCATTTTCCGCACCTGTTTTCAGACCAGACCTGTAAAATCTATACCCGTTTTGAGACCTGCCTCCTGTTATTCAAAGGACGGATAGTGCTATCCACCGGATAAATTACTATCCAGCGGATAAGTATTGGGGAAACTAATTGCACTATCCACTGGATAGAGATTTATCCGGTGGATAGCGTTATCCAGCCTTTCAAAAACCGAGGCCTGGGCCCGGTTGCATAAAACGCCCGTAACAGATACGGGTATACGTACGTGTGCTCGTAACTTAAGTGAGTTGCATTAAATCACTTACGTGGTCCACTTAGGGATTTCACTTAAGTGGTTGCGCTTACGGTTTTCTTAAGTGTCCACTTAAATGTCGTTTCTGCAACAGAAATTGCGGGTGTTGCATAAAACGTTTTTAAGGGAAAAATAGCACGTAAATTTACGAGACCTATGTAGGTCCCGCGTCCTTACTGTTTTTACCAAAGTTAACGAGATATTTCACTGAGAAGTGAAAAAAAATTGTTTTTTCTTTACGTAATTTCGTTCTAATGCGCTTTGTTAACCTCTGATGTACAATTTAAAGCCGTCGTTAAGAAAAAAGAGGAACAACAATCATTTCCAGTGGATATTGAAGTAAAATAACGATTTCATGTAAACTTTATTTGAATGATAGGCTTAAAGGTGTTCGAAACGACTTGACACTTTCTTTACACTCATCGATGGTTAACTTGATTCAAAAAAATAGAGTGAGTCAAATTAATAATTAAAAGTACTATAACAAAGTTACGTGTGCCCTTAAGTGAGCCTGTAAGTCACCACGTAAAACAGAAACTTACGAGAGTGCTAAGTGCGTTCCATGCAACACCCGTAAGTGTACCCATAACCGATTCGTAAGTGACCGACTTAAGTGGGCACTTAAGTGCAGGTTTTATGCAACCGTGCCTTGGCCTTTAGGCAGAAATTATGTCATCATTACCAGATTAGAGCGCAAACAAAAAAATTCTTCAACTACTGCATTTCAAATTCGCATATCGTTAAATTCCGAAAATAAGCCCCGGGCACTTGTACTCGGAAATTGCCCTCAAATTCAAATAAACCAAAGCACAAACTGTACAGTAACATATAATTTTTTTCATTTGCCAAATATCTATTACGTGTGCCAAGTGATTGCAGTCAAAAAGTGTCACAGTATTGCTATTTGCGTACTCTTAACTCTTAGCTTGGATTTTCTCGTTTCATAAAGACAAAGTACTTGTATGGCTGAGTTTTAGTAAGATCTACGTCCTGAAGGCGAGTTTCAGTAATACTTTCTGCAAATTACCGACATAAATTTCCTTCCAGCTATAAGCTAGCCCGATCGATTTCCCCCCCAGTATAAGCCTAACTGATTTTGAAAGGCAAATTTTCCTCCGTATATAAGCCCCTCGGGCCCCTCCGAATATAAGCCCCTCCAAAAAGAAGCCTCCCATGAAGGGTCGTTGAAAAATATAAGCGCCGGGGGCTTAAATTTTAAAGGGTGACTTAACGGAGGGGTTTTTGCGTTACGATTTTAGGGGGCTTATATTTGGAGGGGGCTTATTTTATGAATTTTACGGTATTTCTTTTTCGTTCTTGTTCATTTGGAATTGAAACGATAAATACGTTTATACGCTCCCGTAGCTCCCTCGAAAACCTTACCCGATTCCAGACCAAAATGGGCAAAGTGTATACCTGTACAGACAAAAAGGCGTAAGAACCCTACCCTTTGGGGAGGCACATACCTATATGGTTTATATAAGGGACAACCCCCACCCACCCCCCACCCCCCTTATAAGGGGTAGATAAGGCACAGGTAAAAGGTAAAAGTTCATTTGAATAGAGGCAAAGAGCGCTAATTAGCATAGATATAAAAGAAAAGAAATATTGCCACAACAATAAGAATAAGTGAAGGGAATAATATGTATATTGCTTCATAAAAGAAGAATTGCTGAAATATGCCGAATTCCATTGTCAGCCACCTTACGTTGTGACTACAATAACCGGAGCGACGTAGACAAAGTTGACTAATCGGATAACAGGAAGATAACAATGCATTCCAAATGGTTGTCAATCATAATTTTTCCGGCTACGAACCGAAATAACCAGCATGGATCGAAATCAGCAAAATACAACCTATATACGTGACGTTTTAAAAGTTTGCTTTCTTGGAAAAATTTGTAATCAATACTTAAATTTTGTGCTTCGAGTAACTTATTGTTTTCTCACGAGCTGCTGATTGGCTCAAACTAACTTTCTCGGTATGTATTGTTATTTCTGTGTTCTTTGTCTAGGTTGCCTCACACTGTAAGATGAAAAGCCATTAGGATCAATTCTGAACTAGTCTATTACGTGTTTTTTCTTATTCTGATGCAACAACATTTAGCAAGACATTCTGACTTACCGTCCAGGCTTAGACCAAACGTCGAACTTTTCATGGGATGAACCAAACTCTAATGTGGATCGACCTAAATTAAATTAAGATCGTCTGTTGGATCAGACGTCGAACTTGGGACGCGTAGAACTAATCAAAGGAATCAGAGCAAAAGGCAATTTTAATAAATTTTCTCCCGAAGGAGGCTAAATATACATTATCATGCAAATTTTTAACCAGTTCTTCGCATGTTATTATCGACGTTTGTCCCTGAGACGATCTTCAGACGTTCTATCCGTCTGAGGCAGACGGATAGAACGTGTTGGACGATCCATAGTCATTCAGACGAACTTAAGTGAGCCAGGCCTAGGCCAAACGTGGAACTTTTTCATGAGACGAATCAAACTTAATGAATTAAGTTCATGAAAAGTTCGACGTTTGGCTCAGTTAAGTTCGTCTGAATGAGTTTAGGTCGTCCAACACGTTCTATCCGACTTCAGACGGATAGAACGTCTGAAGATCGTCTCCGAGACACGTCGCGCGTTGATTCTCACACGCGCAAACTAAGCAAATAAATTAAAAATTTGTATGGTAATGTAAGTTTAGCCTGCTTCAGGAGACAATTTATTACTGATCTGATTCAGTTGAATGGTTTGACGCGTCGATCTTAACTTGACTATCTTAACTTGATTTAAGTCAAACAAAATTAGAGTTTGGTTCGTCTCGTGACACGTTTGACGTATGGCCTGGGCCTAAGACATCAGTTTGTCTCGTCACTCACAACTTCAGTCTAAAATTACAGCTTGTCTTGGTCACGAAACCACGCTACAAATGGCATTTTGTTCATAAAAGTTCCTTTCACTTAATTCATTTAGTCATGTCAATGTCAGTTTTGTAGAGATTTCATACTTACAACTGAATAAAAAGGTCGCTACTTTTCAGTTCATGAATGCTTTCAAATGTGCATACTACTTCTTCCAGAGCGTCAGTTGCCTGTTCCGCTGGACAAGGGTAACGAAGGCTCTGAGGACAAGATTACCAAAGCAGTAGGAGATCAAACTTACCGCGCACGAACAAAGAGTAACGGCTGTGTAGTGCGCGCATACGACTTACGTGTGGCCATACATAAAGTCTGCCAGCCTCATTGCGCCTTGTCGCCTTGCATCTTGTCTCTTATCTTTTTCTTCTTTACATAAATTAAGGAGACTTAGTATTAGTTATGTCTCATGAAATCAAACTATCCCATTTGTGGACTCTATCAGATAACTCACCTGGGCGAAGGTCTGTAGAAACACTTTTATTCAGTATACACTCTGCACTCTTCGGTAATTGATCACATCTTTAATTAAAATGACATTTGTTATATGGTCTGACATGCGATACAGAAATTCACGCTTGGTGAGTAGCTTACCCTGTTACCCTTGGGCAGATTTATAGATGAGAAAGGTTTGAATCAGGGAAATTAAAGTGAACTATAGATTTGTCTATAGCACCGTTGCGAAAAAGGGTAATTCTTGTACTTCTTTAAACAATATCAAGTATCAAACCACAGTTTTAAGAAAATGATTTTATATCCTTATGCAAATAACACTAAGCCTCGTTTTGAATGTGAGAATCAGTTTGGAACTCGAAAATGGCCTATAACTTTAAGATGGCCATTTTCAAATTGATTTTTGTTCAGGAGAAACAAAAAAAGAAGAAAATTTTCCCCTGAGAAAAATTTTGGCAAATAGATCAATAAAGAACAGTTTGTGGTCATTTTTTGGAGCCGTTAAATATAGTCTCAGTCAAAATTGTTGGACTTTACTGACTTAATTCCCGCCCTCCGAATGTTGATGTAGAAGTTACAGCATCGGGAGGGAGAGGAGATGAGCGAGAAGCCAAAAAAACAGCGTTTGTTGGAAGTGTCCCAATTATTTTTGTCTGAGACTGTAGCATTTCGATTTTTATTTAGCAATTAATGAATTCGGCTTTCGTAGGATATGAAGAATTAAGCAGATCGAGGAGGGTGTTATCTGCTGCATGAGGCCGAGGTGGATAACACCCTCCGAGATCTGCTTAATTCTTCATATCCTACGAAAGCCGAATTCATTAATTGTTTTATTATTCATTCAAAATATTTCCTAGTTTAAAAACATAGATAAAACATGCTTACCTGCATCGATGTTAAGTTCATCTTCGATAGTGTACGTTTAGGTTTGTCCAGCTCCACAAATATTCTCCAAATAGCAGATGTCGCCTTCCGAGTTGTCTTCTTGCTGTTTTCCCATGTTTTTAGTTATTATTTCGCCTTGTTCCAGCTGTAGTTCTTACTCTTGGAACGAGTGAAATGTCCGCCATTTTTTTTTTCACAACCAAAACAACTTAACCTCGTCCCAGGTCTTCTCGGTAACGGTGCCTTAACCTGTAGAAGGCTGCATTTTTGACGTCATTTCCTCGTTAAACACAAAATTCTTCCAAATTTGGTCATCAGTAACTGGTTATGGTGAATTATGCGTGTGCTTTAAGACCATCAGAATTGGGGAAATATTTTAAATGAATAATAACGGGTTTTAATACACTCCTGGAGTTTTAACAGCCAAAAAAATTACAAAAATACTTTGAAAATGCTTTAATAATCTATCACAATAGATATATATATATATATATATATATATATATATATAATAGTTAGAAGATTAAAATTGAAAGCTCATGACATAACATAGCTGTAAGGTGTTTATCAGGTTTTATTACACTCCTGGCCCAGGTTGTTCAAAAGGTTGATAGCACTATCCACCAGATAAATCTCTGTCTACTGAAAAGCGCAATTGGTTTCTCTAACACTTGTCTGTCCTCTGGATAGTGATTTACCCGAAGGATAGCCCTATCCATCTTTTGAACAACGGGAGTTTTAACAGCGCAAAATTAGGAAGTGAAAATACCTTAATAATCAATCACAAAATATATACAATAGTTAAAAGGTACACTTAATTACACTTCTTAAAAGCCGATAACCTAACATAGTTCTAACGTGTTATGCCTGTTAAGTTTGAAATAACTCCAGCTATTCTCAGACGTTCCATGTAAGGTAATTCGAAACTGCATTCTGGGTTCCACGCTGTTTATTTCGGATTCCAGTTACTGGATTCGGATTCCTTTTCAGTGGAACTTGGATTCGGGATTCCAATCTATGGTGAGATTCCGGATTCCTTGACGTGAGCTGCAGATTCCAAAGCCCAGGATTTCGGATCCAACAAGCAAAAATTTTCCGGATTGTGGAATCCAAAAAAAAAAATTCCAGGATCCCGGAAGCTAGATTTTTACCTTACATAGGGCGAGATTTAAATTATAAAAGTTAAAAAAAAACGTGAGCATGAGAAGCGAGCTAAGGGGACATCTTAGAGAAAACAATCAAAAGAGAGATTCAACAGAAGGTATTTCTGTAATAGAGAGGTTGTCAAATAAGAACCGTAAGGGAATAAGGATTCCGGAAACCGTGAAATTTTTGCTTGTAAATTCAGGAATCCTGGGCTTTGGAACCCGGAAGACAGCTAAAGGAATCCGGAATTCTACTAACGATTGTAATCCAGAATCCAAGTTCCACTGACAAAGACTGGAATTCAGTAGCTGGAATCCGGAATCCACGGAGTGGAATCCAGAATCCAAGACTGTCTTGGATTCCCTTGCAAGAGACGAAACTTACAAATCACAAAGCAATAAGTTAATCACAGATATACAAGATAGCGAGTGGGAACAAGTAGCAACTGCATGCTTTTTGTTCCTGGGTACTTAGTTAACGTGTCCTTAGGTATTTGCATGATAAAAAAGAGGTCTTCTAAATTGGCTGCCGTGATTCTTCAATCCCGGCAAAAAAAAAAAAGAGAGAAAGGAACACTTAGGACTTTTTCGGTATGAACAGTTCAGTTCCCTCACCTCCTTGCAGTGTTGTTAAAAGGTGCAATTTGGGAAGCTTGAGTGACTTTCAACTTTGTGAAGGGGGAGGCGGGGCAAATCGACCAAGTGTCTCAACTATTTTGTCTGGGGTTGTAGGCACACGGTCTAAGCTGGCTCGATCAAACTACCAATCGAGCGACCTTAGACCGTCCGACAATCAAACTACGAAACAAAACTTGGCTTAGGGTGTCGTGATCCTGAATGATATTTCTGAAATGTCAAGTTAGCGATAACCAGAAATAACTCGAAAGCGATCTCTTTTTCGTGTTTTCTTTTTCTGACTAATGATGACATAAGGATAAACTCCAAGGAAAAAAGCGTTGCGGTGTAAACAAATTTTAACTCCTTTGGTCTGTATTATTAACTATGGAAAGAAAAAGACACTTACAGATCATTTGAAAAACCATAGAAGTAACTAGTAAATCCAGTTACACGAATATACTTTAAGTCACGTAAACGTTTGGTTCACTCCAATAGAAGAAAATGAAGAAGTTGGTTATCTGAAGATAGGGTTTGTTCCAACCTGTCCCAAACGTACGTTATTTCTTTTGCCAATTAATATATTAAAGCCAGTGGAATTCGCGGAAAATAATCAAGTCTCAGGCCAGATAAGCGGCGGCTTAATTCCATAGGAAGATAAACAGCAGAAATGTCAAGACAAATAAACTGTCTGCCCGTCGGAAAGTTCCGTCATCCACCTTAAAAGAAAACAAAAGGGCAGATGAAAATGAAAAGGCATTAGACTCGTTTATTTGCTAACTCTTCATTCAGAATTATACTGTGTAAGTATTGTTCCTAAACAACAGCCTATCGTGAAAAACTACAATTCACTTGATCGACCTAAACTTAGTAAGAAGGCCCTTGAGTCCTGTCTTAAAAATAGCGACGTCAGCAAACGTCATTAGGCAGGTCAAAGCTTTGTTCACACTATATCGGATAGCTTTTGCGCCGCCAAGAAAAGTAACTGGATAGGGCTTCTGTTCACCTGCAAAAATGGTTGTGGCGGCGCGATTTCTGTGACAAATCGAAGCTGCACCGCTCCGATTGATCTCTAAAGCGGAGAGTCACAAATCGGATAGGTGTTCATACTATCCCGGACACCTTTTGGTGGCGCCACAAAAAGTTGCCGGGTAGAGGGTGAACATAGCGTAATTATCACGTTTACGACAAGAGGGAGAACGGTAACTGACATTATATGCTCATACGATAATTACTAACGTATGTATCCAACAAAAATTAAGCAACAAAGAGCTCTTCCTTAAGTTTTCGTTTAGGTCTAAAAAAGCTCTCCATCTGTGAATTGGGGGATATCCGCGCGTTCTCTTGCGGCTTGATTCTCTCGCCACTCAAAATGGAGAGCTTCCGCTCAGTCTCAGTGCTTAAAACACTCGTCGAAAACCGCACACACTGATCGTCAACCGTAAGAAATGGTCACGTGATTATGTTTGCTATTTGCCGTAATCAGGCTGTTTAGCCTCTTTACTATCTGTCACCTCCAATTTTGATTTAGCTACCAGAAAAAACGAACACGACTGTAACAGGCTAGTATAGGGATCTAAAATAGACTAAAAAATGAAAATACTTAGTTGTCTCTCAGCTTGGCTGGGTGTGTTGACCGCTCCCTCTAGACCAGGCACTTCGCGCTCCGCTACAAAAGAACAAATCCCTAGTTATTTCAAGAAATTGGGGTAACGTCACAGATACCATATTAAGGAGCTAAAGCAAAGACGTTTTTGAGTGATGCTTGTCAACCGGAAGTGTGGCTTCCTCCCTTTTTATATGCCTTGACGCGAACAAATTTGTATCTGGCTAAGTCTCTTTTCTCTTATAAAGACGATTTAGCCCAGAGTTTCAACCAAACCACTGTTCAATGATGCAAAAAGTCCAGGCTTCCAGTTGACGCCCGTTGCTCAAAAACGCTGTTGCTTCACAATAGCGATTTATAAGAAGGACTGGCTTAAATAATTTGTACTTTTAGTAGTGAGATGTCAAGTTTAGATTATTCACCAAAAAAATCAGGAGCCTATAGGCTCCTGAACGAGTAAAAGTTTAGAATTTTAACGGAAATGTGACTTAAACAAAACTGTAAAAGACTAAACGTACGCGTAAGAAAAAAAGCTATGGAGTGTGCATTATACTTTCACTCTTCTTTGTTGAAACATATTTGACATATTTGCTTCTATGATGTTCCAAGTGAACCCTTAGAGGCCTCCCTCTTTGTAGGGTGATCCAGATTTCAGAATGTGGGAAATTGTTGCGAAGCTTTGGAATCCATAATTCAGCTCACGGAATCCGGAATACAGTACCTGGAATCCGAAAACCATCGGCGCGGAATCCAGAATCCAAGACTGTTTTGGATTTTCTTAAATGATGCAATAATTATCCGGGCGTATTAGAAGAAGGGGGACATATTAACTACAGGCTGGGGGCTAAGATTGGAGGCAGAAATACGCATTTTTAGTATCACTTTGAGATCTACAAGATCGATAACCCCTAATATAAATAGTGGCCGAAGAAAAACTTCCCAAAAGAGACCTATAAAGTCACAACAAATAAATATTGCTGTGCACAAATTCTGACAAAGAGGTTTTATTTGTAAAATCATAGAATTTCCTCCGCAGATTTCAAAGTTAGTGTGCCAAATAATCCGCTCTCCAAACATGGTCTAGGAATAAAAGGGTTGAGGATGGTGTTCGTTTTTTCAGTACGAATGAAGTTTTGCATGTGTAGGACTAGAAAGGTCGACGTCCGAGCACCTCACAGTAAAGTTCTTTAGGTGGGTTTGTAGAAAAATTACTCTATGTCTTTACGGGCTTTTGGAACCTCCCGCGAAAACCTTTAAGTGTGTCAGCATTCATTGTTGTTGCTTCTGAAAATTTTACTGATTTTAGTAAACATCTGCGCAATTATGCAAAATGACTAGGAAATTATGATGGAGAATGATCAACTTACTATACCACAAGACGAGGTTCAAGTGTTTCTTCAGTACACTTTCGCACGGGCTTTCCGTTCTCTGTACATTGCCATGCTTCCTACAAATAAAAAATCAAGCTCAAGAGACGTGAATTACAATAATAAAGATAGTAAGGGAATGTTCAACAAGAAAAAGGAAAAAGAATGAACAAAAGTGCCGTGTTTTGGTTTGAGTTTTACTCAAAACGTTTCGGGCCCTGGCCCTTCATCAGTGGAGTTACCAGTGATAAAGATATGCCCTTAAAAACAAATCCGCCAAGTAAACTGTTCGTCGTGATGCTATTTAAAGAAATTGCTTCTTTAAGTGAAATGCCTTCCTTTTCATTGCTGAATACTTACTTCGAAAGGAAACGGTTCCTGGGGGTAGTTTTCAGATTCCTCGTTCTCTGCCGTATCATCCGATTGTAATCTTTAAAACCAAAATAAGTGAAAGCAGCATGAGTGAAAAGAAGAAAATAACTATAAACGATTAATTGTAACAACAACGTATAAAACCCACACTCATGTGAAGGTTAGTTGTACCCGGCTGGCTCAACCTATGTAAGCCGAGGGACAAGTACAAAATGGGGAGAATAATTTGTTAGAAGTAAGTCTGTGCGTCTTTTAGTTGCTACTCTTGTAAAACAATATACAGTGAATACATATTAAGATTCGTTACATACGCTATTGGAAAGCGGTTTTCCTCCGTACATTGGGCAATTATCCTTCCTCCTTCGGAAATCCCATTATGGGGAAAAATCTGAATGTGAAAAAAGAATGAGATATCAAAATTTATAGGTTTAAGTTTTTTGTATACTCGGAACCAAAAAAAGGCTTGTCTTGAAACTCGCCTCATTTCCTGGGATGTCCACAATTCCATCGTTGAAAATAGGTACATCTTGCTCTTGGTGTGCATCCATTTTGCAGAGTTGAGTTTAAGAACTGAAATCTGATTTAGTTATATAGATGAATTAGCTGAGCCACATATCAGAACTCTATCAGGACCACAAGAGGAAACAGTACTCATGCAGCACACAGTACAAAGAAAAGTAACTAGATTAAATGGGGTGCAGATATCAGCGTTCGAAAGGAAGTTAAACACCGGCGAGTTAGCCCCCCCGAATATCTGTCCTTTCGAATTCATAGTTAAAAAGGGAATTCGGTGAATATATTCTACATAACTTATTTCCTCTATAAATGCTAAGATTCTACCAAGGAAAAATCAATTGCGTTGTATTAAACTTAGTCTCCCTCGCAGCCGTTTTTTTGGATGTCGTTGCATGACATCCAAAAAAACGGCGGCGAGGGAGACTATATTAAACTAGGCTTATAACATGTTGTGGCACTATAGAGGTCCTAGAAAACACTGTGCTGTTTCCCTTGAAAAAAGTATCAGAATCGAATCATAAGTATGAAAGAATAAATCAAATGGCAGCAGGTATTATTTTGGAACGTTATGGTGATACTTTTAGTTCTTGATCCGGTGAATTTACAAGGATAGACCAAGATAAATTTACCTCACTTAAATTCCCCTCTGTTTTTAAAATAATGGCGGACGAACGGCTTCAGTTAGCCTGACCACAATTCCTTGTGGGCTGAGCTGGCAGGAACTAGATCCAAAAACGCAAACAAATAACTACTAACCTTCTAAAAAGGTTAGAGAATCGAATTATTTTACAGTTTCCCCAAGCAACTCTTTGAAAACGTTTTTGATCGGTGTGATCAAGTGAGCTGTTATTACCTTACAACTGCATATAACATGGCTGGATCTGTCAATTGTTTTTACCACGCAACTTTTATACCATCACATCCCTTCCTCCTTGGAACCTGAAAATATAAACTAAAATAAGTTTGCCTAAGTGAACCACTTCTACCATGTCCACTGTGCGGTTTCTCAAAACACTTACGTTAACTTTGTAGACTCCTTTGTAACGATGCCCAGTAACGATGTTTCCATTGATTGTTTTCCACTTTTTTAAAATTTTGTCAATAAAAAATGCTGCGTAGATGCACATAATTGTTGCCACATCTCCACAAACCGTCCATCTGAATGTCGAATACCAAGTCAAATTCCTATATTCAATTTTAAAAAGGCCGTCGTCGACTTCCGTTAACTTTTTTTAGGGTGGATTTCCACAGTCGCGTAATTTTTACGTGCGTAAATAAAATAGAGGCAATGTATGAAAGGTTCGAGTCAACGTAAAAGTTGAACTTCTCCCTCAGCTTTTGCGTTTACGCTCGAAACTTCATGCATTGACTCTACATTATTGTTGCCCGAAACATTTACGTGCCTACGCGCGTAAAAATCAGGTGACTGTGAAAATCCACTGACCGTAAATCCGGGCAAGCAGTAAAAAATAACGTAACTATAAAACTTGATGACATGTCCTGAAAGTGGTATGATTTGCTTTTAGAATCAAATACAATTGAGGTTCAAGATTTTTGATTTATTTGGATCCGTGGTGCCCCGAATAGAAATTGAGGCGTTTCATTGGTTAATATACTTTATTTAGAGAGACGCCTGCTACGCAGGCTATAAGAGTACCTGTTATGTTGACGGTTTCTGCAATCACGGGGAGTTTAACAGCTGATTTCTTTAGGATAATCCATTACGTCTGCATTAAAATAGGCGTCAGTTGAGTGCACAAGGAAAATACTTTCAAATATTTTCTATTGTTCAAGGATTTAATAAAACAAATGATTTGACTTCCTGATAAAAGTATTTGTTCTCACACACACTTTATCTGGCTGCTAACCTCCAATTTTCCTCTAGGCTTTAGCGCACAAAAAGGTTAAAAGTTTTCTAGCCAACTAGAGCTTACACGTAATACTCGAGAATTTTCGTTGAAGCAGTTATTGAAGAATCAACTGAAAATACGTCGTAATACACCTTATTTCAAAATAATGAAAAATTCAGTTGTTCTTTTGTCTTCACGATAATTGGTCGTCATGTTTCCTTTCAAGTTTCAAGTTTCAAGTTTATTTCAGTTGTTTAGAGGAGAATTGACAAACTGCTCTATCCGAAAATAGCGGGGCTAATCTAGGTGGGTAGATAAGGTACACGTAAAAGGTAACAAATCGTTTGAATAGAGGCAAAGAGCGCTAATTAACATAATTATACTACTACGTGAGAAATTTCTGCAATTTGATTGGCTTAGAGCAGTGGTATTTCAGCTTAATTTGAAATACCTAGTAGTATAAAGAAATCATAGCATGATTTGTACGTGATATTTGGCATAAATACCACTCGTGATATTTCAAAATTGTCTCAAATTCCACTCTCCTAACGGCTCGTGAAATTACGTATAACAATTTCGAAATATCACTCCAGATATTTATGCCAAATATCACTACAAATCATGCTATTACCTATACATATAAAAGAAAAGTAATATTGCCACTACAATAAGAATAAATAACAGAATGATATGCATACTGCTTCATAAAAGAAGAATTGCTCAAATATGCTGAATTACATTGTCAGCCACTTCACATTGGGTTGCGACTACTATAACCGAGGCCACCCAGTTGACCAGTTGGATAACAAGAAGATAACAATACATTCCGCAGGGTTGTCAATCATGATTTTTTCGGCTACGAACCGAAATAACCAGCATGGGTCGAAATCAGCCAATTTCAACCTATACAAGTGACGTTTTGAGAGTTTGCTTTCTTGGAAAAGTTTGTTATCAATACTTAAATTTTGTGCTTCGATCGAGTAACTTATTGTTTTCTTACGAGCCGCTGATTGGCTCAAACAAACTTTCTCGGAATGTATTGTTATTTCCCTGTTCTCCGATTGGTCATCTTTTTCTAGGTCGCCTCAGTTGATAAAGTCGCACTGTAAGATGAAAAGCTACTAGGATCAGTTCGAGATTATTACGTATTCTTCCTTATTCTGATGAGATGACATTAGCCTGACATTCTGACTTAATACCGTTCAGTAAGGCCTAGAACAAACGTCGAACTTTCCATGGTGAGACGAACCAAACTCTGGGTCGACTTAACTCTGTTGGGTTAGACGTCGAATTTAGGACGCGTCCAACCAATCAACTGAATCAGAACAAAAAGCAATTTTAATAAATTTTCTCCCGAAGGAGGCTAAAACTAATACACATTATCATACAAATTATTAATTTGGTTTAGTTCGTCCCATGTGAGGATCGACGTTTGTCCCTGAGACGATCCTCAGACGTTATCCGTCTGAGGCAGACGGGTAGAACCTGTGGACGACCCAAACTCAGACGAACTTAAGTGGGCCAGGCCTAGGCCAAAGGTCGAACTTTCCATGAAAAGAACCAAACTTAGTGAGTTAAGTTCATGAAGAGTTCGACGTCTGCCTCAGTTAAGGTTCGTCTGAATGAGTTTGGATCGCCCAACACGTTCTATCCGACTTCAGACAGATAGAACGTCTGAAGATCGTCACCGGGACCAACGTCGCGCGTCGATCTTCACATGTGACGGACTAAACAAATAAATTACAAATTTGTATGATAATTTATGTAAATTTAGCCTCGTTCGGGAGACAATTTATTACTGATATGTTCGATACGTCCTAAAATCGCCGTCTGACCCAACAGACGATCTTAAATTAATTCAAGTCAACCCAAATTAGGGTTTGGTTCGTCTCGTGAGAAGTTTGACGTTTGGCCGAGGCCTAAGACATCACTTTGTCTCGTCAGTCACAAAATCAGTCTAAAATCACAGCTTGTCTCGGTCACGAAACCATGCTACAAATGGATGACATTTTGTTCATAAAAGTTCCTTTCACATACTGTAATTCATTCAGTCATCTCAATGTCACTTTTATAGAGATTTCGTACTTACAACTGACTGAAAAGGTCGCTACTTTTCAGTTCACGAAGGCTTTCAAAATAATGTCCTTACTACTTCTTCCAGAGCGTCAGTTGCCCGTTCCGCTGGACAAGGGTAACGAAGGCTCTGAGGACGAGATTACCAATGCAGTAGGAGGTCAAACTCATCTCTCACCAACACAGAGTAAACTGTGTAGTGCGCGCGTACGACTTCCGTGCGGCCATACATGAACTGAGTCTGCCAGCCTGCATCTTGTCTCTTTACATCTTGTCTTTTGTCTCTTTCTTCTTTACATAAATGAAGGAGACCTAGTACACTGTATTAGTAATGTCTCGTGGAATCAAACAATCCCATTTGTGCGCTCTATCAGATAACTCACTTGGACGAAGGTCTTAGAATCACTTTTATTCGTTATACATTTTGCACTCTTCGGTAACTTATCACATTTGTCATATGGTCTGACATGCTATGCAGAAAGTCATGCCTTGTGAGTAGCGTGCCCCGTTAACCTCGGGCAGATTTGTAGGAGAGAAAGGTTTGAATTAGGCAAAGTAAAGTGAGCTATTTGTATAGCACTGTTGCGAAAAAGGTTTAGACGGAATCCATCAGGAAATTGAGTAATTTCAACCTTCAGTGGACAAAAACTTTGCACCAGAATAATTTAAACAATATTGCATTCCATTTTACGTTTTTCAAGGACTATAGATATAATAAAGTCAAATTTCGCAAGAATTGTGAAAACACAGGTAAAATTCTGAAAATTACATGTGTAAGATGTCATTTTGTGAAATTTGAAATTCGTTTTCTTGAGCTCCCACAAGAAATTTTGTTTGGTGTTATTACAGATAAGTAATTAATTACAAATGAAATGTAAAAAAAAGCTATTGTTTAAATTATTCTGGTACAAGGGTTCTGTCCACTGAAAATTTAAATTACTCATTTTCCTGATCGATTTCGTCTTAATTCTTGTACTTCTTTAAACAACACCAAGCATCAAACCATAGTTTTAAGAAAATTTAAGACAAGGGCGCTCTATAAAAGGCAGTTTCTCAGGAAAGAACAAGAATCATTTGCCAATTATCAACAGTTAATTAATGAGACAATATTACCTTGGCAATAAATAATACGCCATTTCCAAATTGCTCCAAGCCTCTGTTTCAAAGTGAGGCTAAGTGCGAAGCCATTGGTATGAAAACTATTTTTGAAATCTCCTGCGAATAACACTTAGCCTCGTTTTGAAAGTGAGAATCAGTTTAGAACTTGGAAATGGCCTATAGCTTTGAGATTGCCATTTTCAAATTGTTTTCTGTTCAGAAGAAACAAAAAGAGAAAAAAAGTTTCACCTGAGAAAAATTGTGGTAAATAAATAAATAACAGTTTGCAGTCATTTTTTGAAGCCGTTGAATATAGTCTCAGTTAAAATTATTGCGACTTTACTGACTTCATTCCCTCCTTCGAAAAGTTGCTGTTCAAGATTTAGAAGTTACAACATTGGGAGGGAGAGGAAATGAGCGAGAAAGAAAAAAAACAGTGTTCGTTGGAAGTGTCCCAATTATTTTTGTCTGAGACTGTAGCATTTCGATTTTTATCAGGTATTAATACACTCCTGGAGTTTAAACAGCCGAAAAGTTACATAATAAAAATACTTTAATAGTCTATCACAAAATATATACAATAGTTAGAAAGTTAACCTAATTACAGTCATTGAAAGCTGATGACATAACATAGTTTTAAGGTGTTTACTTAACAATTACTGAATGAGGCTGAGTATCTTATGAAGAATTATGGAGATAGAGGAATACTCAAAAATACTCTATTCCTAGTTTAAGAACATGGCTAAAGCATGCTTACCTCCATCGATCTATTCTCCAAACAGCAGATGTCGCCCTCCGAGTTGGCTTCTTGCTGTTCTTGCCATGTTTTTAGCTATTATTCGAGGAGGGTGTTATCCTCCGAGATCTCCATAATTCTTCATATGATACGAAAGCCGAATTCAGTAATTGTTTTATTATTCATTCAAAATACTCTATTCCTAGTTTAAAAACATGGCTAAAGCATGCTTACCTCCATCGATCCATCGATGTTAAGTTCATCTTCGATAGTGCACATTTAGGTCGTTCAGCTCCGCAAATGATCTCCAAACAGCAGATGTCGCCCTTCGAGTTGCCTTCTTGCTGTTCTTGCCCTGTCTTTAGCTATCATTTCGCCTAGTTCTTACTCTTGAAACGAGTCAGTCATTTTTGTTTTCACAACCAAAACAACTCAAACTCGTCCCCAGGTCTTCTCGGTTAACGGTGCATTAACCTGCAAGAAAGCTGCACTTTTGACTTCATCGGTTCATTAAACGCAAAATTCTTTTAAATTTGGTTATCAGTAGCTGGTTATGGTGAATTATGCATGTGCTTTTAGCCAATCAGAATCGGGGAAATATTTTGAATGAATAATAACAGGTTTTATTACACTCCTGGCCCCAGTTGTTCAAAAGGTGGATAGCACTATCCACCAGATAAATCTCTGTCTACTGAAAGGCGCAATTGGTTTCCCTAACACTCGTCCGTCCGCTATCCATCTTTTGAACAACTGGGGTTTTAACAGCGAAAAATCAGGAAGTGAAATACCTTAATAATCAATCACAAAATATATACAATAGTTAAAAGGTACACTTAATTACACTTCTTAAAAGCTGATAACCTAACATAGTTCTAACGTGTTACGCCTATTAAGCTTGAAGTAATTTCAGCTATTATCAGACGCTCCATGTAAGGTAATTCAAAACTGGATTCTGGATTCCACGCTGTTTATTCCGGATTCTAGTTATTGGATTCCGGATTCCTTTTCCGTGGAACTTGGATTCGGGATTCCAATCGTTTGCGGGATTCCGGATTCCTTGACGTGAACCGCTGATTCCAAAGTCCAGGATTGCGGATCCAACAAGCAATAATTTTACGGATTCTGGATTCCAAAAGAGAAAATTCCAGGATCCCGGAAACCAGATTTATACATTACGGTGAAAAAATTTTTAACTCCTTTGGTCTGTATTATTAACTCTCGAAAGAAAAAGACACTGACACATTATTTAAAAAACAACAGAAGTAACTAGAAATCCAGTTACACGAATATACATTAGAAATTAGAAATGATAATTCACTTTAAGTCACGTAAAAGTTTGGTTCACTCCAATAGAAGAAAATGAAGAAGTTGGTTATCTGAAGATAGGGTTTGTTCCAACCTGTCCCAAACGTACGTTATTTCTTTTGCCAATTCATATATTAAAGCCAGTGGAATTCGGGGAAAATAATCCAGTCTCAGGCCAGATAAGCGGCGGTTTAATTCCGTAGGAAGATAAACAGCAGAAATGTCAAGACAAATAAACTGTCTGCCTGTCGGAAGGTTCCGTCATCCACCTTAAAAGAAAACAAAAGGGCCGATGAAAATGAAAAGGTGTTAGTCTCGATTATTTGCTAACGCTTCATTCAGAATTATACTGTGTAAGTATTGTTCCTAAACAACAGCCTATCGTGAAAAACTACAATTCACTTGATCGACCTAAACTTAGTAAGAAGGCCCTAGAGTCCTGTCTTAAAAAGAGTGACGTCAGCAAACGGCATTAGGCAGGTCAAAGTTATGTTCACGCTATATAGGATAGCTTTTGCGCCGCAAAGAAAACTGCACAGGATAGGGCTTCTGTTCACCTGCAAAAATGGTTGTGGCGGCGCGATTTCTGTGACAAATAGAAGCTGCACCGCTCCGATTGATCTCTGAAGCGGAGAGTCACAAATCGGATAGGTGTTCATACTATACCGGACACCTTTTGGTGGGTCACAAAAAGCTATCCGATATAGTGAGAACATATCGTAAGTATCACGTTTACGGCAAAAGAGAGAACGGTAACTGACATTAGATATGCTCATACGATAATTACTAACGTATGTATCCAACAACAATTAAGCAAAAAAGAGCTCTTCCTTATGTTTTCGTTTAGGTCTAAAAAAGCTTTCCACCTGTGAATTGGGGGATATCCGCGCGTTCTCTTGCGGCTTGCTTCCCTCGCCATTCAAAATGGAGAGCTTGCGCGCATTCTGGTTAAAACACTCTTCGAAAACCGTATACACTGATTGTCAAACGTAAGAAATTGTCACGTGATTGTACTTGCCGTTTGCCATAAACAGGTTGTTTAACCTCTTTGCTATCTGTCACCTACAACTTTAATTTTGTCACCTGAAAACACGAACACGAATGGAACAGGCTGGTATAGGGATGTAAAAAATGCCAAGAAATGAAAATGCTTACTTGTCTCTGAGCTTGGCTGGGTTTGCTACCGCTCCCTCTTGACCAGGCACTTCGCGCTCCACTACAAAAGAACAAATCGCGAATTATTCCAAGAAAATGGGGTAACGTCATTAAAACCGTTAAGATAGTAGAGCGCGGTCGGAAAATTGACGAGGAAAAAAAAAACGGGCAAGACTAGAGAGAGAAAAGGGAGGGCTCTCGCCCCACTCTCCCCTCGTTCTTCCCCTCTTTTCTTCCGCGAAACTCGTTTCCCACTATCCGAGCGCTGCGCTCTACTTTCTGAACGCCTGGAACAGGCTACGTCACTGATACCATATTAACGCTTCTCACTACTTCTGGACTAAACCCAGAAATACTGAGGCCTACTAAAGTTGTACTTTTGGTGGGTAAAATGACAAGTTTTGGTTATTCACAAAATGAATCAGTACTCAGGAGCCCGGCCTATAGGCTCCTGAACGAGTACAAAGTTTAGAATTAAAACCGTTATGTGACTGAAATAAAAATGTTTAAGGGTAAAAAAGACTAAAATACGCGTAAGAATGCAGCTGTAAAGTGCGCGTATTAGTTTCACTCTTCCGTGATTGAAACATATTTGTTTCTATAACGTTCCAAGTGAACCCTTAGTGACCTCGCTTTATGTAAGGTAACCCAGATTTCAGAATCAGGGAAATTTTGGAAAGTGGAATCTGGAAACTTAAGCTTTAGAATCCGCAATTCAGCTCAAGGAATCCGGAATCCTGCAAAGGATTGGAATCCCGAAACCAAGTTCCACTGGAAAAGAATCCGGAATCCTCTACCTAGAATCCAGAATCCACAGCATGGAATCCAGAATCCAAGACTGTTTTGGATTATCTTAAATAATGCGACACTTAAAACGAGCGTATTAGAAGAAGCGGGAAATGTAAATTGAAGAGAGGGGGCAATGATTGGAAGCAGAAATACGCATATAGATACGTAGTATTACTTTGAGGTCTACAAGAAAGACCGTTAACCCCTTGATTGATTGATTGATTAATTAATTTAAGTAGTGGCCGAAGAAAAACTTCCTAAAGGAGACCAATCTTCTTTTAGTAAAATCATAAGAAATAAATAGTACTGTGCAAAAATTCTGACAAAGAGGTTTCATTGTATGGTAAAATCACAGGATTTCCCCCACAAATTTCAAGGATAGCGTGACAAATAATGTCTCCCAAACGTGGTCTACGATTGAAAGGGTTAAGAGTGGTAGTCGTTTATTTATTAGGAATGTGTTTTGCGAAGAACAGAACGTCGGCGTCCGATTACCTCGCAGTAAAGTTCTTAAGGGGGTTGGGGAGGGGGCGGGGGGGTTCATGATTGTAGAATAGTTACTCCAGGTCTAAACGGGCTTTTGCAACCCCCGAAAACCGTGTCAGCATTCACTGTTGTTGCTTCTGAAAATTTTACTGAAAATTTTACTGATTTTAGTTACGCATGCGTAGTTACGCAAAATGACTAAGAGGTAATGATGGAGATGAATGATAGATAAACGATCAACTTACTATACCACAAGACGTGGTTCAAGTGTTTCTTCAGTGCACTGATGCAGGGGCTTTCCGTTCTCTGTAAGTTGCGATGTTTCCTAGAAAAAAAAATCAAGCTCTGAGGGACCTGAATTGATTTGTCATATCTAGTAAATAAGTATGAATTTTGCTTCTAATTTTAAAGACAACTGCCAATTGAGATGAATTTGACATTTTAAAGCGACAATAATAAAGATTAACAAATCCTACAAGTTAAATTGTTCATCGTGACATTTAGCTTCGGACACACATAAAGACATTTCTCATTTGAAATAAATTGTCCCGAATGCTATTTAAAGAAATTGCTTCATTCAGTGAAATGCCTTCTTTTTCATTGCTGAATACTTACATCGAAAGGAAACGGTTCTTGGGGGTAGTTTTCAGATTCTTCTTCCTCTGCCGTATCATCCGATTGTAATCTTTAAAACCAAAAATAAACGAAATTAAAATAAGAGCAAAGAAGAAAATAATTATCAATGATCAGTTGTAACAACAACGGATAAAACCGACACTCATGCGAAGGTTACATCTTGGTGGGAGGGGGGGGGGGGGGGGGGGCAGGGGGACACTCCCTTATTTGCCCTAAGCGGGTATGTGCCGCTGAATAGAGTATGGTTTTCAGGACCTTGAGGCTCAAACAGGGCATTGAACACCCTGCCTTTTTGGGCTGGGAGCCCTTCAAAGAACGTCAAGATTTGAGATGAGTGGTCTACATGCGGTTCTACATTTTTTATTCCAAAATATATCGTGTGGTACATGGCGAAAATAACCTACCCAGGATGCACCGTTTCTTCTTCTCGATCAGTGGAGTACGCTTTGGGGTCATCATCCTGAATAAACATGTAAACGAAAATATTCATATTTACTAAAACTGGATTTTAGGTGTATCAGTCTAATTTACTTAGTTCAGTTTCTTTGATGATAGGTAAATAAAGCACTTGGATTGCATGCCGTAGATTCCAGATCCCAGGAGTTTCAAAGTGGGTGCACGCTCGCGTAAAAAAGGCTAAAAAATTCAAACGCTTACTTGTCTCTGAGCTTGGCTGGGTTTGTTACCGCTCTCTCTTGACCAGGCACTTCGCGTTCCACTGCAAGAGAACAACCGCGAGTTATTTCAAGAAAATGGGGTAACGTCACAGATACCATATTAGGGAGCTAAAGCAAAGACGTTTTTAAGCGACACACGTCAATCGTAATTGAGGGCTCCTCCCTTTTTATGCCTTGACTTTAACAAATTTGTATTGCTAAGTTTCTTTTCTCTTATAAAGACGATTTACCCGAGAGTTTCAACTAAACCACTGCTCAATGATGCAAAAAGCCCAGGCTTCCGGTTGACGCCCTTCGCTCAAAAACACTGTTGCTTCCGGACTAGGATTTGTAAGAAGCACTCGCTACCTTAATTTGTACTTTTGGTGGTGAAATGTCAAGTTAAGATTATTCACAAAATGAATTAGGAGCCTGAACGAGTACAAGTTTTAGAATTAAAACTGAAATGTGACTGAAACAAAACTGTTTAAGGGTGTAAAAGATTAAACGTACGAGTAAGAATGCAGCTATAGGGTGTGCGTATTACTTTAACTCTTCTTTACTGAAACATGTTTGCTTCTATGATGTTCCAAGTGAACCCTTACTGGTCTCGCTCCATGTAGGGTGACCCAGATTTCAGAGTCCGGGAAATTTTTGCGAGTGGAATCTGGAATCTTAAGCTTTGGAAGTAAATAATTCAGCTCAAGGAATCGGGAATCCAGCAAAAGATTGGAATCCCGAATCCAAGTTCCACTAAAAAGGAATCCGGAATCCACTACCTGGAACCGAGAATCCAAGACTGTTTTGGATTATCTTAAATGATGCGACACTTATAACGGGCGTATTAGAAGAAGGGGGGCATATAAATTACAGTCTGGGGGCTAAGATTGGAAGCACAAATACGCATTTTTAGCATCACTTTGAGATCTACAAGATCGTTAATCCCTAATACAAATAGTGGCCGAAGAAAAACTTCCCAAAAGAGACTAATAAAATCACAAAAACTAGATATCGCTGTGCACAAATTCTGACAAAGACGTTTCATTTGTATGGTAAAGTCATAGAATTTCCTCCACAGATTTCAAAGTTAGTGCGCCAAATAATCAGCTCTCCAAACGTGGTCTAGGAATAAAGGGGTTGAGGATGGTGCTCGTTTTTTCAGTAAGAATGAAGTTTTGCATGTGCAGTACAGAAAGGTCGACATCCGAGCACCTCGCAGTAAAGTTCTTTAGGTGGGTTCGTGATTGTAGAAAAATTACTCTGTGTCTTTACGGGCTTTTGGAACCTCCCGCGAAAACCTTAAAGCGCGTCAGCACTCATTGTTGTTGCTTCTGAAAATTTTACTGATTTTAGTTAACATCTGCGTAATTATGCAAAATGACTAGGAAATTATGATGGATATGAATGATGGAAAAATGATCAACTTACTATACCACAAGACGAAGTTCAAGAGTTTCTTCAGTACACTTTCGTATAGGCTTTCCGTTCTCTGTACACTGCGATGCTTCCTACAAATAAAAAATCAAGCTCTGAGATACGTGAATTACAGTAATAAAGATAGTAAGGGAATGTTCAACAAAAAAAAAGAAAAATAATGAACAAAAGTGCCATGTTTTGGTTTGAGTTTCACTCCAAACGTTTCGGGCCCTGGAGTTACCACTGATAAAGAAATGCCCTTAAAAAAAATCCGTCAAGTTAAACTGTTCATCGTGACCTTTAGCTTCGGACACACATTAAGACATTTCTCATTTAAAATAAATTGTCCCGAATGCTATTTAAAGAAATTGCTTCTTTCAGTGAAATGCCTTCCTTTTCATTGCTGAATACTTACTTCCAAAGGAAACATCTCTTGGGGGTAGTTTTCAGATTCCTCGTCCTCTGCCGTATCCGATTGTAATCTTTAAAACCAAAAAAAGGTGAAAGCAAAATGAGAGAAAAGAAGAAAACAACTATCAACTATTAATTTTAACAACAACGTATAAAACCCACACTCATGCGAAGGTTACATCTTAGGGGGGGGGGGGGAGGGGGGAGGGGGGAGGGGGGAGGGGAACACTCCCTTATTTGTTGCAGTCTCCCGTGATAGATCGAAAATTTCTGCCTTAGCGCCAAAGGAACACCAGATTAAGATGCGTTCTGACGAACGTGACTATTATTTCTGTCTTCAGGGCTAGTAGCCCTCGGCGACACACCTTTACCTAATCATGCCTTGATTGTCAACCCCCCCCCCCCCCCCCAATAACCCCCTTGGGGAGGCTATACTGCACCGACTTCTGCTTACCGGCGAAAGCACGAATTCGAAATATGCGAACTAGGAAGAGTGGCTGCAATATAGTATCGCGTGGTACAAGGCGACATGCACAATAACCTACCCAGGATGCACCGGTTCTTCTTCTCGATCGGCAGAATACGCTTTTGGGTCACTATCCTGACGAAAGATGTAAACGAAAATTTTCATATTAACTAAAATTGGAACTTAAATGTATCAGTCTAATTTACTTTGATGGCAGTTAATTAAAGCGCTTGGATTCCATGCCGTAGATTCCAGATTCCAGGAGTTTCAATTTCAAAAAGGGGGCTCGCGTTGAATTTGGAAGACGTTCCTGATAAAAAGGCAGCTACAAATGAACTTGTATGAAGCCTGATTAGATTACTATGGTAAAAAAAATCGTAAATACAATACTTGACGCTTAATTTTTCGTCGTTCAACTTAACTTCGTCCGCTAATTCAATACACTTACTCGTGAAACTGAAATTTTAGGCGACCTCAAACATCAAACGGGCCAATACTCTAGGCCTATGTCCCGGATAATCCTCGTAACCAACGGTGCACCCTCAAGGCTGATCTTTCATCCAAAATAATTTAGCATGGTGTCTCACTAACGCTCGCCCGCAGAAGATTATACCGTGTACTAAAATTCGAGGTGTGGACACAGGACAGTATATATAGCCGGATTTTTGAAAACGTTACCACCCATGAAAACCAAGAAGTAGTCTTTTTCAGTATAAAATAGCCATTATAAAAACTAAGAGTGCAACCATTGTTTTCTTTCTCCTCGCTCTTTCTATTTTCCTTTCCTTTTCCTTTGCTAGCGTGATTTTCGAGGTTATCGAGCGCAAAAAAAAAATTCGTTTTCCATAAATCGGCTAGATATATATTACCAAAGATTTGAAAATGTAACTGCAGTAATGGAGCGTAGCTAAAAGAAATAAAAGGCGGGAGGACATAAATCATAAGTACATCTCCTACCGAGTGACGTTTTCCTGTATCCATGGTGCAACCTAAAGACAAAAAGAAATTCGTATGAAAAGTAATGTTGAAAAGGTGACGCAAATTTACAATCGGAAGTAAAATAGACCATACAATATACCTGTGTGTATGTGTTTTTTTAACAGGCTCATCAAGGGCCCTAGGTGACGTAGCCAGGGAAGGGGAAGGGTACCCTACTCAGGCAGGGCCAGAGGTTTGGGACATATCACCCACGTGGGGTTACTCCGGGATTAAAGACACGGGGATGATCGAAAGGGTGCAGAAATCCTCACCTCAAAAAATCCCTAGGGCTTCTAACGAAACTCCAACAAATCCCTGGACCACATACATTCAACGTCCAAAAAAACATGCCCTTACTCTATAACCATGATGGTTGTAAGGCAGAACTACGCGGCCGGCATACGCGCGCGGTTCTACAGCAATCCCATTGATGCAGTCAGTGCGCGCGCACATGCGTAGTTCAGATTGTTGAAATTTCAAACCCCCAAAAATCCTTTGATCATTCCCGACACTAAATGACGGAACGACACAAGGTTAGGAACGGCAGTACAGTGGACGAAGGAATAATGTAATGAGAATAGAATCACAATACACAGTTAAAGCCGACTATACTAGACTACGAGTAGTCCCCATTGTTCCTCAGGGATAGTAGAGCGAGCGAAACGCGAGCGCGCGTGAAAATCACCCCACCCGAGAAAAGGCGACACGCCGCGTATCGCCTTTTATCGCGTGGGGTGATTTTCACGGGCGCTCGCGTTTCGCTCGTTCTACTATCCCTGAGGAAAAATGGGGACTACTCGTAGTCTAGACTATACGGATACCCGCTTAGACCGGAGAGATATCTTTAAGAGTCCTGTAAAGATCAAGAAATGTTTAAAGGAGCGGCGACTTGCCCTCATGAACAAAGTGAACAGAATAATGGCCAGATAAAGCTGGATAAAGATGTTTTGTTTTAGGATCTAATGGAAAATGGAAACAAATTTAATACCTGCAAGCCGTAGCCTCCCACGCAGACGTTCATGAGGAACGAACGCGTGACTAAGCCCATATGCAGGTAGAACTTCCTGCTTTCGGTATCACTTTTAGAAGGTATCACCTGATGTATGGAGTCGTTGGCGTTGCTAACATTTATTTATTTATTCATTTATCATAATCTATGGTCAAAAGCCAAAGGATAATCTGAAAGGAGTCCTAAACCCCACATAAAAACAGATCACCTATAAAAACATTCGCATATGCTTCGTTCTCAAAAGCGTTCCGACATGTGCCGGGTTTTGTCACCGATATTTATAGCTATCACCTAATTCACATGTCGTGCATGAATCACGACCGTGATCATTTGAAACAAAGAATAACTTTGATTGATAACATCTGATACCAAACAAAACTTTTAAGTTCCTACTTTCAAACTTAAAAATAATAAAAAAAATTATGTCCTTCTGAGCAAACGTTGTTTCTGACCTCGAAATTTACTGGGTTGCAACAACGACGTCACCGGTGAGATAATAAGAGAGCATGCGATCGATACTAAAATAATTTGTGATACTGCCGTAAACAAATTTTTAACACTAAGATTCGCCGCGAGTTTATGAATCGTTCGCGTGTATTAAAACTCAGTGTTCTGGATGCGCGTGAAAAATTTTGGCGAACCACAATTGAATCAAAACTTGCGGAAAATTACACATTCTGGCCTGTAATCACGGACTTCATTAAAAACATGCTGTCTTGCGTCGCTGTCCCCACTTCCCTGTCGGTACCGGCGGGTGTTGTTGTATCTACCCTGTTGCTAAATATGTACAGAAGAAATGCGAGGAAATGTGATCATACCTTACCTTGTTCACGATTAAACACCGTAGTGGCGAGAGAATTTTGCGTCGACAAGGCCGCGTGGATAACCTGTTGAAGGTAATGTTTTGACGGCTGATAAATACAGTCTTCGTTTACGTGACAACTTTATTCCACCACCCACGTGACTGTTTGAATTTTTGTAGATTTCTAGGAAACCGAAAGGTTTACATGTACTTGGCCACTTTAACATAAATTAAATAGAAAGGATTAAAACTATAAACAAAAGAAGCTGTAATTTAATGTTAGTAAATAAGTGTAAGGAAAAATGAATTGAACTTAGAGCTGTGTATCAATATATAGAAAAAAAAAGTCCAAAGACTACTAAAGCTGATACAACGTGTATTTAAAAATTTTCAAACGATTTGTCCGCTGGCCAGACCTGCCTTCCTTAGGTTTTCAAATGTTACTGAGTTTTCTTTGGAAAAAAATAATAACGCACAATATAAGGGAGAATGTCGCAATATAAATACTATTGTTTGGAGAGACAGGCGGAAGTGGCGTACATTCTTTAGCAAACCAGCAACTTTACACAGCGACCTTAAACTTATCAAAAAGATTGTTTTCCTGCTCTAAAAGCCATTGTCAAAAAATAACGGACATTGAGCATAAATAGTTTCGGCACTGCAAGGCCTCTAAAAAGAAATCCAGTGGTAGCTGTCAGAATATTAACAACAGACGATCAAGAGGACATATGCCGAGGAGGCACTGGTCATGAAGAAAATTCTGTCCTACATTGAATAGAGATAGGGACCTTGACTCGCTACCAAATATAAACGGCGCGTTAAAATTGTCACGTGATTTACGATGATCACGTGATCGTTAACCAAATCAAACACTGAACTGACGAGAACGTTATCGTAATGTTGGAATATTTCTGTTTAAATTATATTTGCTCTGAGACCATATTTGTAATAGGTTTTAAATATCCCTTAGGTTTTTTGAATAGTTTTAACTCCAGTGAAACCGCTCCTTTTGGACTCCTCTTCGGAGGATACCTCATTCAAAGAACACAATCATCTTTGTTGTCTAAAAAAGGTCCACAAAATCTTTCTATAGGCAAGTAGGGAAGATATGGTCAGGTGGTACAAATTGACGTTTGCGATTAGCCGTAAACGTGATTCTAGGTCTCTTTAATGTTTTACTACACCATTTAAATTAGTCCAAAAGACGTCTTGTGTAGCTTGTCCTAGGTACCGGTCTGAGGCGGTTTTAATCAAGGTAAACGTTGGTTTTCTGTGCTGCCATTTGTCTTGCTACTTGCTGTCACGCAGAATCACGTTTCTCTGGAGGATTATGCGAAGTACTGGTTCAGCTTTTGCTGGGGCCGAGGGGAGGTTGTTCTTGTGGTGGAAGGCCGCCAAACGACCCATAACGCACTCTCTGTATCTTTTCACACGCCCACACGGTGGCGAAGGTATGCGAGCTGAAAGAGAGAAAAACAGGATTAAGAATCAATTTAATAAGTATATTTTATTTTTTAGCGAAGCCCCACGCACGCGCTAGGGTAGCCCCATAGCTAAGGAACTTTGGTTATCTATCCATCCCAGAAATTTTAGTAGTCACTTGATTGTTCTTCCGCCAACGGGAAACCAAAGTGAAATGTCACACTATCTAGCTTGTGTGGGAGACTGTAACCTGAAATTTCACATCCAAGTTGAGGTCAATTGACAGCTGTCAAAACAGGGTATCCGCTGACCAGTATAACCTTGCCGTATTGTGGCTCAGGCGTCGACCTATCGAGGTACGTGTTTTTTTTTTTAAAGTGCGCTGCTGACAAGTTACTAGTTTTCATTAGGCTGTTCACAGCCCCTCTATTTTCTCTTCAAACTCTTTCGAGCACGGGTGATAAAACTAAACCGCAGGGGATTTCGCGCTCCGCGCTCGTTCTCGCCCACTTGCCGATATTTTCGAAAAGAACGAAACGAAAAAGAAAACAACGTCTGTGTACAGGCTAAGTTTTCATCTGATCGCAAACTTTGGAACGGTTACGAGGTAATTGTTTCAAGTAAAATATACATTTGGTTACAAGGTAATTGTTTGAAGTAACTGTTTATTAACGGGAGCTTCGCCTCTAGCCTTGGCTAAATCTACATTTTATATTCAAATTTTGCCACTCTACACAATTAATGGCGAGGAAACCTAAATGAAACCACAAGGCTTACGTTACACAAGGGTTCCTATGTGCAACCCGCTTTTTTAGCATGGACTACGAGGCAGTCCAACCTCTCTAGAACATCCAAGCCACTCCATTATGTTTAAGTGTCAGTTAAGTACCGAATTCAATTTTAAAGGGACTGGTTCACGATAATGCGCATGTGTGAGTTCTGACAGTAGCTGATTGTTTTTCAACCAATCGGAAGCGAGTTAGATGCACGCAAGTAAATTTACAAAATTCAAATTAATTGTTCGCGACGCGAGAGTATATTTCCGGGCATTTGGTTTGATTTTATTTATCCCCATAATTCAATTTTATTCTTTGCTACTCCTCAGATATATGTTGCAGCCGATAAGAATAAGATTTACAGCCCTGTCCTGCTTTGAAACAAACATTTACCAACGTGTATTTTTACGAGGTCGTACCCACGCTAACAAAACAGTCACCGATCGGCAAACAAAATTTGTAAACAAACATCTTATTACTGTTCTCTCAGTTCGCCTTATATAAACCCAGAAATACCTACAAATAGCGCCGGACCGGTGACAAAAACACACAACGTATGAGTATAAAGATTATCCTTAATTGAGCATAAATTTCAATTGCTTATCAGCAAATGAACAAATTCATTCGTGTTGCATCGGGTCAGTGTTCCACAAAACAAATGTTATCGAGTAGCACACATAAAGAAACTAGATTATGAACAGAATATTCAGGCAATAATTTATTTTAAAAACATCAATTCTTAAACATATACGATCGTAAAGCAAAGATACAAGGAACATTTCAAGTGTACCAGATCGGTGAAGATCGCGCGGCCTGTTGCGGTATAACTACAAGTCGGAGTCAAAAATCAAATCAAAGTTGAACGAACTCATGCCTTTAACCACTTTCCAAGTGTCGTGTATTCTTTTCGTATGCCACACACTACTCCTAGAACCATACCAGATCGATAGGCTAAGCTTCTCTATCTCCAGAGACTCTTGAGAACGTCCTGTTGCCGGACGGCCACGATGCTCTTCTCAACCTCCATGATCAAAACATTATTTTTTGCGTCTTCTTAAAACGTAACCATTCAAACGACACAACCACACGTTAATCACCACTACCGAAGTATAACTAGACCAGCCAAAGCGACGGATGTCCGAATAAAACGAAGGATTTTCAATGATTGTACCGGTAATGGCGATTTCGAATTTAGTGTTGACCCAACAAATTTATTCTGAAGAGACAAACGGGGCGCATGCGCATTATCGTGAACCAGTCCCTTTAATTTAAAGGTACATTTCGGTGAATTTTAACTGCCCAGTGAAAGAGGTTTAGTCATGAGTAGGGCATTTTTAAATACCCACATGCTTCTCAAATTCATACCATATGTTAGTTTTTATCAAGTAAAGTTTTGGGAAATAAATACAATGGAAATACTATTTTCTGTGAGTAGGCGTCGCTTCCGTAATGATAAACACGCCGATGTTCGCTGGCGGCCGGAGCTTCAGTGCGAAACCCTGTTGAAGCACCCTAAGTGATTCAGCATACGGCCAGTTACTAAATCAGAGTTTAGCCGGGATTAACGAACCTGCATTCTGACGCATTTTTAATTAGCCAAACTCTTATGCCTAAACACTGTTAATTATTCATTCAAAATATCTCGCAGTTTCTAATTGGCTCCAATCCTCCGACTAATTCTTCTTAACCAACTGGCGCTTACCATATTAAGAAGACGTGACAATATACCATCAGTTCAATTGGAAACGAGGCTGAACGTGAGTATATTTGATTGAAAACGAGGCTACTTGGGCAAGAGTGAACGAAAAAAACGGCGTTCACGGCTATTCGAGGACGAAACAGCTGACTTTTTTTAATGGAAGAAGTACAAAAATACGCAAAGCATATTACACGATGGACGTTATCTACTTTTTGAGGAGAAAAACCTTTTTTTACATCCTCTAATACTGTGCCGAGAAATAGGCAAAAGTTTTGAAGAAAGTCAACGAGGAGGTAAGCATGTTTAGAACTTAGAAATATTTCGAATGAATAATAAAACAATTATTGAATTCGGCTGCCGCACGATGTGAAGAATTATGCAGGCCTCGGTGGATGTTACCCACCAAGGCCGAGGCCTCCTAATTCTTTACATCCTTCTCAGCCTCACTCTATGATTGTTAATTATTAGCCCAGTGTCAAGAAGGCATAAAGAAAAACATTCATCAATATAAATAATCGACCCTTTGTGTTGACTGAATATGATCAAATGTTTTGCTAGGAAACCAAATAACAGTTTTGACAGGTTTTGTAAACAATCCCGCTATGACAGATCTAGAATATATTCATAAAATGACCGTGGCCGGTTAAGCACAGAATCTTCATGGGCCGCTAAACATCAACTATTTTGTTTGGAATACAGCGCGTATTTTTTGATTGCCTTCTGTGTCTGTAAATCGAGTTATCTGTTTTAAAACAGTCAAAAACTGGACAATGATCAGTAAAAATTGAAGATAATTAAATGAAAAAATTGCATATGAATATACCAAGAAAACAAAGATGAAATTGAGCACACAATTTTCAACGCCAACGCACTTTCACTCAAAAAAATTCTTCTTAAACGGAATCTGTCTTAGCACATACTACCTTCAAACAATACAAAAATGATGCCTCAGTGAATGCATGACTTCCTATTGACTAAATAACCATTAGCTAACTTTTATCATGTACGCAAATTGTAAACTGTTGGGCGATGTGATTCATTCCACAAAGAGAAATGCCTTGCATACAACAACGTTCGACGAATGTTTTATAGAATGTATGGACGGTATGAAAGCTGTCCATTATAAGCGGGGACCAGACATCTATCTAGATGATAACTGAATCGAGGAAGCTTAGAAACTGCTGGTAGATAACCTCTTCTCAAGACACCGAAGAACTGGAGGTAAGCTGGATTAAAGAAGAGTTTAGAAAGACTGCCTGTAAACTATGTTTGGAATAACAAATGTAACTCCTATGAAATTTTCAGTTAGTGGTAGAAAGGGGCAAACACCTCCAAGCGACCACTGAATCGAAAGCAGTAAACGCCACAGACTTGCTTAAAAAGAAAAGATTTCAGTACTTCTAAATCTTGGACTAAAAGTTTTAGAAAGTTAGTGTTTAAATTTCCATTTTTTTTCGCTGGAAATTACGAAAAACGATGGTATCTTTTGCTTCACTTTCCTGGTTATTTAGAATGTTTGAAATGTTTTCTCAATATTCCCTTTCATCGAACAAAATTCATTATAATATATTGCACCAGAAGACAAGGATAGATGAGATATCCGGGGAATTTTTCATGGAATGTCAATATGTATTTCGAAGAAACTTCGACAACCGGCACTCTGTGATCTAATTAAAAAGAGAAATGTCAATAAACCAGGTGAAAAACAGAATGTATATTGAAAAACTGACGGCTCAGTTTAGGATACAAATAGTCACTTGTTTTTCAGAGTGAATACATCAAACGTAACATACGAAAGCGCACGCAGGGGATGATTCCCCCTTCGTTCGTTTGCTCGATTGCTTGTTTCGTCCCTTCTACTAGGTAGACAGACCAGTGGGTAGTCGTCGAAAGTTAAGTTATATTTGGCCGGAACAGTGCTCTAAAATTCGACCAGATCTAGCCATCCCTTGCTATCCGCGTTATTTGAAGGCAAACCACTGAAATTTAGCCATGATCTGCATTGCACTGATGGCTGAAGTGTTCGTCTTGAGAGCGGTCTGCTTTGGGAAAGGTTACGGCGCCTTAACGTGGCAAAAACAAACAAACGAACGAACAAAGTATGACGGGAGTTTACTGCTACGTAGAGGACGATGAATTTGGAGTTGAAGTCAAAAATAATAACTCAGCCTTACCAGTTATTGAGTAACCATTTCCTATCTTGCTATTTCCTACTCCCAGCTCAAATTCGTGGAGATACAGGACACACAAATTGGCTCAGCAAAGTGCATTTTATTCGTGTAGGCTCGACGTTTTGCGTTTTGTTCACAAAATCAAGTGATGTACAGCGAAACCCATAACGGACGTCTTCCTTAACAGAAGTTGCACTGCCTAGGAACGTTGGCTAATACGAAGAACTGAAACAAATCAGTACTAAATTATACTGAAAAAGACAACCATAACATACGAAGCCCTTCTAAACAGGTTTACGTGCCACACAATTGGAAACCGTTGACATACACCGAAGATGCGTAAGTTGGAGGAGAGTGTAAAGGACAGCGTGCATTTAAGCAAGGGTTTACTGACATGGTGTCTAACTCATCTTTTTTGTTATTTTAGATAACGACTGGGTATTGGGAGAATGGAGGATGCTTTACCTTGTATTCGGAACAACATCCAACATTTCAAAGTGCGCGAGCCTACGGTCCTCGCCGGTTCAATTTTTAGAGCATGCGCAAGCATAAGCCTACTCGTACTGCACATGTATGCCCGACGACAAGTAGGTTCGTGTCGGCATAGCATACAGGAGACAACTACACATCAACCCAGTTAAGGAGGAATCTGAGCCAAGGTATGTGGAGATTCTGCACTATAAATCATGAAATAATTCTCAGGTTCCTTTATCGCCCGCGTATACCTTTAATATATTAGTCTTTCGACAAGAACACAACAAAGGTTGACCGTCCCACAGTAACCACACTAAGTATAAAAGGGAGCGACCGCGACGACGACGTCGACAAGACCGCCAAAAAACAATTAGATTTTTAAGCTAAAGAACAGTTCTGCACATAAACCCCACTTTTTGGTACATTTCTTCGACGTCCAGTTCACGACTGCGACGCGAAACTTCCTATAAATCCGCAACGTTTCATGGAGGACGCGAATATTCCTTTCTCTTTCTCTTCTTGAACTAGGTTTCAGAACTGACTTAAATTTAACTACAGGAACATTCGTCTGCACTTGACATTTTGAACGTGAGCAAGTAAACGCGATTTAAGTTTGAACGAACACAAATTCCTTTTAGTGAGGGATGGTTATCGCTGCCTTCGAGTCAACACCAAGCATTTTTAGTTTCATTACAAACCAATTTCCTCTTTTGGAAAGCATGACAGTTCAATTAATACCACAAAAAGTGAAGCTGCAACACTTCACTTCCATAATCAAGATGCACGTACCACCCACGTTTAGACTTCGCATGACTCAATTTATGGAACAGCTGTGCTGGGGTAAACAGTTGTTTTAACCTGTGCCACTCGCACACGACCAAACAATCGCACAGTATGCATTGGGCTTATTCAAAGGTCTAAATTTCACAGCCATATGGGCTAAACACGGGAACTTTATGTCGGTGCCAATAAGTCAGAGGAAAACTGTTTAAACAGAATCATTCTGGACCCTTATTTTTAAACTGCCTTTTTACTTATTGTCAAGACGTTTTGAAATCACTATGAAAAACAACTCCAAAGCTTTAAAAGACAATCACAGCAAGGCTTGTAATGTCTTTTTAGTTAATTTGAAATGCCTATAGTGTACTCCTCCTAATTGGACACTATTGTTGTGAGACCGCCGTTAACTCTTGCGGTGAAGTGAACTCCTGAAGTTGAACTCTTGCGGTGCTTAGACAAAAGTACGTATTCCGTGCAGTAAAACCACAACGATACGCTGGTTGCACATCGACTTGCACCACTTGCCTCACACCCACAACTTATATTGTCAAATTTGGCCCACTACATCTTATCTACACAACTATTTTACTTCAATGACAATTTGGCGTGTATAAATTTGGCTATTTGTACTCACCGAGTTCGAGGCGCGGCGAAATCTTGATTTTACCTGGTGAGCGAACTGGGGAGACTGAAATAGGATCCTGATTTTTACTACGCTTTGAACTACTACAGCTGATTTCTTGATTTCGTTGTCTTCTTTCGCACTTTTTGCTTATATAGGTATCAATCTCTGATCAATCATACTCCATTGAAGAGCCTCAATCATGAATAATTATTGATACATGCAAAATTTTCACAAATACAGGTTGCAAACAAAGTCCAAACCATTTTTTGAAATAATTTCAATTTTTCTAAAAGTTTGCTTTGTTTTTCTTGTAGAATCAAGATGGCTGAAAAGAAGGTAAGAGCATCGAAGATTGTATTAAATGCACTACAGGAAATATAAGCTGAGTAGCATCACCTCTTTTAATACGGATAAAAAAAAACCTTTTTAGTTTACAGGGATTTTTTTTATTACACTGGGTGGAGTGTAGGTTTTACTGCCTCACGTTACATAAAAACTCCGTAAGAGAGGTTCGAAACACAAAAACATATCAGTTATCTCAACATATTGGTTGTGATATTCAACAACTGAAACGTTTTAGCAGACGAATTAGACAAGGCTATTAAATCCTTTGAAGAGCTTAACGGGAGGCACTTCATCGAGACTATTGCACGGCGTCATATCAATGATTTTAAATTCCTGTTTGCAATGTTTGCTTCCTTTAAGGGTCTCTTGCAAGGTATTGTTTAACCTGTTCAGGTTTATACTTCGTGAAACGATTAATACATTATTTTTCAACCTACAATGTGCTATATCTGGCTACGGTTGTTGTGATGTACGGCCATGCTTAAACATCTATTTATCTTTACGTACATGTGTTATTGACGAAGTTAGTGAAATAAAAAATATATATATTAAAACGATATCATGGTGGAAATGATTGTGAATTGCTAGATCACTCTGCCAAGGTACATAGAGATTTGCATCTTCATTTCTGACTTTTGGACAAAAACCTTTGCAAACGACGTTTTTCGCTATTTTGCAGAACAATGATGAAGAAAAGGACAAGGAGGAAGTAGCTACTAGGTAAAAAGTAAAAAAATCTAACGTATAAAATCACTGATACTCATTAAACAGATACCGTAATTACTAAGCTCGGCTACAAGTAAGGCGTGTGTTGCTTTTGTTCATAAACCTACAAAGGCCCTTAAATATTACTCGAAAGATCCTCTATTCCTGCGCTTGAAAAGAGAATATTGCTATTGGCGCTTCTTTTAAGGTAGCTCGATCCAGTATTTTTATAGGCATACCTTTCACCTTTGGACCTCCTCTACTTAAATAACTTGGTCTTTATTGTAACTACATTATAACACATGGATCAAACATAGACTGAACTTTATTATGACATTAGACATTATTTTTTTCGCGATCGGAATACCACGTAACAATGACGTCACAATGGTTTTCGCTCTTCATCGAATTACAACCCTTATTCGCACTTCTCTGGAAATGCTCTTTGCTAGCGAAGTTTCACAAAAATGTCGAAGTGCAATTTCGAGATATCGTGGAATTTCTACATGAAGGCTATTTGATTTTATCGCTGTTTTCGTGAGAGTAGCCTCCTAGTTGTAAAAAGAGCTCAGCATTGAGTTTTACCCACATACTTTCCAGTCTTTCGAAATCAAGCAAGCCTACCTGTCTACAAAAATACTGGGTCGAGTCACCTTTAAAAAAAATTGGGCCACCTGCCTCTTTTAAAGTAACAATTTAAAACTCCAACCATAAGATGAGGGAATCAATCAATCTGGAAGAGAGAGTCAGGTTTCTTAAAAACAAAAGAGAGCTAAAATATTTTTACAAAGCCTGCTAGAGACACACGTAGGCAGATGACACATTGGGGAGAAATCGAGTAGTGTATCAATGCAAATGACTTTCAGCCCTCAACTGAAAAGAACTGCTTCTCTTAGTGTTACAAGATCGTTAGGAACCTTTTCAATAATTTTACCAGTTTTAATTTATGAAGTTAGAAATGACATGTTCCATTTAAATCGTTTGATAAAAAATAACCTCAAGACTCAAAAAGTATCCACGCCCAACAATGCTATAACATCGAAAAGGTTCATAAATCCAGAAAGAAGCTTCCATCCTAAAGTAGACAATCATTCATTATTTCAAAATCCCACAAATACGTCGTAATCCTGCAAATTTCTCAATAAGAGTGTAATTCTCCGTTCATTGTATAAGCTTAGCGATTTCTGGAGGCTTTCTCTCCATCTTTATTATATAAGCTGTTCGAAACATTTCCCTGCAAACTTAAACCGTTATTTCAAACCTTTCCCAAATGTAACTGATGTCTACTCAACTTAGTAAGTCAGTAGGCAAGAAAGACAAGGAAACAAATAAACGAATGAATAAATCAGTAAATGACTTACTGCTAGGAATCAATCTGATATACAAAAGCAAAACGGTGAAAGCTTACTTCGCCTTTATAACTTGGTGTTGATTAGTGAGGATGACGTCACTGAAACTGATCAAGATCTTCAAGCCGGTCCAGATCCCGGCTACCGTCACGAGGTAAATGTTATTTTTGTCTTCCTTGAACATTGCATGTCATTCTGGTAAATCTTCAGTGACATCTACAGAAAAGCAATATTGATTAAACAACATAATCTTAATGGACTTTATATCAAGACAGTACACCCAGCTACAAGAAAAAATTTGGGCTCAAAATAAGCTAAAACTAAAGGATGATTTTGTGTTCAATAGACTTGTAGCACCCAATCCCTAATTTGCCTATCTGTATAGGCGTACTTGAATTTTATTTTGAAATATTGCTTTCATAGTAAAAGGAGCATTAGAATCACGTTCCTAAAGGCATTTAAGGTCATTAAAAGATGTGGACCACGTCAAAAAAGCACTTAACTGAGGCAAGTTGAGCGATAATTTGACCCCATAGAACCAATAAGAGTTTGCTAAGACTGGATTTCTCAAATTAACGACAGTTTACAGCATTTTCAGGCGAACCTTGTAAAATTCATCACCCGTAAAGTGCCGAACACGGTGTAACAGGCTGTCGAAATACTGAACTATTTAGGCCAAGTTTTTTTCCTGACGTAGCCATGCCATCCTGAGTGCTGTTGAATCAATCATGAGTTGTAGAACTGTGATACAAAACATTGTGATTTTTTCCTTAGGAGCAGTACACTTACGGAGGGCGTTTGGTGCGTCAATGTACGGAACCCGGTGGTGAACATAACCCAATTTGGTAAGAAAGTCCGAAGTACAAAAAAACGAAGATTGTTCCCAAACCATAGTTATATCTTCACCTCAGTCATAATATAAGGAGCTACAAAGGCCCACAATTAAAATAATAGGACCGCTGCCTGTTATTTCGCCAAGCACGAATCAATAATGAATTAAAGCGCCGCTCAAATTTAATGTCAAAAACAATTTAGTTTTTTTCAGTCATAATCATTCTGTATCACTTCTCTCTTTTTGCTACGCGAATCATCAAAGGTGATATTTTGGTAACTTCGCTGACCATCATGTCTAGTGACTGCTTTGCACGTTGTGGAGAAGTTAATCGTTTTAAAAGAAAGAAAGACATACGGGTGGGGGATATTCGACCATACATAAAATGCCAGTGACATATATTATTTTACGTGTCCTCCAGTTGACAAAATTCAGAATATTTTCATTCAAACTGTTCGCTTCATTAAGAACAAATGACTACCTTTGTAAATGTACCTTCCTCAACTGAATTTTGTATCTCATAAAATTGTGATTTAATTCAAGATATGCAGAAATCTCCATCTACTTGGTATAAAAGTTTTCAAAATACTAACTGCTTTTGAATATCCTTTCTTCTAGCGGTATATCATGTCCGCAAGTTCCTACTGAGCCAAGGGTAAGAGCACCAAAGCTAGGCAATTGATTTTTTTATCAAGCCTGTAACATAAAATTATATTAATGACAAACTGAAGATCTTCGCTGACTTGGTGTGACAATTCACTGACAATTCAATCTATAGCTGTTGACCTCAGGAAAGATCTTCCCCATCATTTGAAAGACCTCCCAATTTCTCCTTCCCATACTTACTAAAAAATATCTACTGAATTGACAATTTGAAAGTTGACCATATTCGTTCTTCTCCCTATATAATGTATAGTGTGTGTGTGTTATTTATTTATTAATTATTGTTTTTTCGTTGCTACTATTATACCTGTCACCACTGTGTTAAAGATATAACTTTATAGCTAGGAGCTAGGAGCTAAATTAGCAAATGTTTTCGTGCTAGACATCCTTTTATCATAATGTATCTATCTTATGTAACATTTTTTTTTCTTTCCACTAGCCAACGTAGAACTGAATGTTAAAATTCTATTTAGTTGGATTTAAATAATAAAGGTTGTTGGTGTGGTTGTTGTTCTGACCAAGCAAGGGCACGATAGTGTGTGGATATAGTGTTCATAGTGGACAGGACAACAGGTTTTCGGCGACCATACCGATATTTTAAGCTAATTTTCAGTCGCGAATTTTTTTCCTTTTCCGATCGCCACAAAGTGTTCATCACAAACTGATTTTGAATTGAATTTTGTCAAAATGTAAGTGAAGTGACTTGGTAACATGAACAGCCCAAGCTAATTTAGTTTTCACTTTTATCTCTCATAGGAAAACTTGGACTCAGATCCTAGCGTGTTGACCATTTTTTACATTTTTCTCTTGTTTTTGTCTCTTAAAGATCATGTCTGTTCGATTTTGTACGTTTTGATTTATGTGTTGTTCAATGTTATATAGTAAAATTTTAAAAAGAAAACGTTCACTTCCTAGGCGTGCAGTGATGAAGAAGTAATGTAGCAAAAAGTGTAAAGAACGTGAAATGTTGTTGCGTTGCTTATATATTAAACTTTTTTCGTTTTTGACATCCTTGTTGCCGTGACTTCTTAAGTCTCGACATATGTTGCCCTTAACAGTGTACAAGGCAAGATACTTCAATACAACCACAAAAGATGTGTCTTACAGGACATAACAACATATTCAAAGAAAACGTTAGCTTGCAGAACAAGCGTTTTATTCGCGGTCTCGCGCTTCGCGCTCGCATGAAAGACGCAAAAAAATAGCTTGTTCTGCAGGCTAAGAACACTTAAACATAAACAAAAAATGGGAATATCTATCTGACTCTGAGGTACAAAATTCTCAATTGAGTCAAAATCAAAATCAAATACTAATTGAGAAGCGGTATAACACAATTTTGCGGAAACGAAAATTAGCGAGCAATCCATGTTGTTAGTCCCCTTAATAAAAGCTAAAGATGGTTTCCTTGGAATGCTTTTAGTGAAGTGTGCTTCAAATGACAAACTCTTTATGCTTCCTCAGCTAATACTCCAGTGACGTCTCTCTTAAAGGGACAGGTTCACGGTTGAGCGCATGCTCATTAATTACATTACTTTTTTCCAATTTATTATTAATTCTGTCGGTTAATAATCCTACTCACATGTATCTAATCGATCTCAGAGTGTATTTCAAAGTAAACGTGTATTTCAGAGTAACCTGCAGTAGGATGAAGGAGTACTAAAATCGCAGAAAAAATTAGTTGACTATGCCAACAGTACCAACGTTGAATTTATTGTTGACCCGAAGGTTTTATTCCATGGTTGATTAATTTACAGCTATTTGCAATTATTTAAGTTGATCAGGCGCAAGTGACTGCCAGAGGAGTGTGCAGATTGGTTCTTTGACAACATTATGACATGATCATATTGCGTGCATAGACGATACAGCATGTCGCGGCGAAAAAACAGCATTTTGATAAATAAGCATGTGCTGAACCGTAAACCTGTCCCTTTAAGAAAAAATTGCTCGTGCTCAAACTTTACACAACTCAGGTTCCCCCAGGGGGGGGTTACTCAACAAAATTTAACACGGAGGGGCTCCGCCCCGAGGTTCAACCCCTTACCCTTTTATATACCATTTTTGAAAGAAAAGGTACCCCTTTCGTGTACTTTCCATTGGGGCGCGGCCTCCCCGTATAGGCCATTAATAATAATAATAATAATAATAATAATAATAATAATAATAATAATAATAACAATGATAATAATAATAATTATAACAATAAAATAATAATAATAATAATAATGATAATAATAACAATAATAATAATAATGATAATGATAATGATAATGATAATGATAATGATAATAATAATAATAAAATAATAATAATAATAATAATAATAATGATAATAATAATAATAATAAAATAATAATAATAATAATAATAATGATAATAATAATAACAATAATAATAATAATAATAATAATAATAATAATGAGGGAGTGCGACCCCCCTGGCAGGTTCCTAAATCCTTACTTAAGTGTGAGAGACGTTTTTGAAGTTTAATGCTAATGGTTATTGGGTCACCCTTAAACTCTTTGAGACAAAGGTCCATCTTACACTGTCATAAGAATGAGGCCTCCCTCCAAGAGCGTGGTTTAGAGGCCTAAAATTGAATGTACGGATATGCATTATAACAAAAATAAGCGACATTTAATTCAAACGATTAGCACTGAAAAACCTTTAAACCATCCAAAACCTCTGGTTAATATTCTTGTTTAAAATTGATACTGTGATAAAAGTAGTAGAAGCAGAATCAATTGCCTACTTAACTAAAGTAAAGCAACTAAACACATCGTATACGACACTCAGTCATACTAATGCAAATAGCCAAATCGCCAGCATTCTCCCAGGTGAAACATCGTACAAAGATTATATTTGAAGTTTCTACTTTAGACTGTCTGTTTCTCTCAGTTGTCAGTCTCAAAAAGTCGACCGACTGAATTTCTTTTACGCATGTATGCCAACAAAACACTTGTCGACTTAGGGCCGGGTCGCACTGGAACGAATTGTAATACCATCAACATTTTAACAAAAAAACAATCTCGGGGAGATTGCCCAAATCTCGGTTAAATTTTTGCACGGGCTTGAAAGGGAAATAAAGACGGGGTTCATCTCTAGTTCAGTATTTCTCTTTTGTTTATGATTTCCGGTAATGGTTCAGTCGTTGACTCCCTTTGCTACAGATTGTCGCTTTCAGAACTGCATGGGCGGCGCAAATGTCAATCAAAAGGGTAAGTGACCAATGAGACGTTTTAAAATCCATATCTCGTCAAAAGGAGAGTAAATTCACCACAAACTGAAAGGGTTTAACGAGGACGGGAATAATCACACAGACGTGTATAAAAGGAATAATACAACAAAAATACACAAAGGTAGGAAAGAAAAGATAACTACTCATTAACGCAAATAAGTTAATGTTTTCGTATATTCGACCACTAAGGTAGAACTGAACGCGACGCAAGGCCATGTATCAGTGACCAACGATGTAAGAGTATAAAGGCTTGTGTTTATTCCAAATCAGTCTTAACTTAGCTTTCCGCCGGCGGCTTGGAAGACACGAGCAAAAGTCACGGCCCAGAAACCTTGAAATACAGGATGTAAAGAGTGCGAAGCAATGCTCAAGTATGGGGTTGCAGTCCAGTCAACCAAGCAAACTTTGTACTTTTGTATTCAAACTCAACAGTCGTCGATAAGATTATCAGAATTGCAAACAATCGATCGTATCGCCACTTTGTGAGGCACTTGTCCTACTATTTACACTAGCCTTCACCATAGAGTAACAGTAAAGCAGATGAAGAAGTTATCCACTCTCGAAATCTCGTTAACATATGTCGTTAATACCGGGCCGTCTGACAAAGTGATCGCTGAAAAGACCCGATTACGCTAAGAAGTACTTTAAAAAGTACAAAACTAACATCCATTCAACTCACTTGAAACCGTTAAAAGAACTACGTTCCAGTTAATACCTATAGGTCTTGCTTGTGCTCCTATATGTTGCGTGTTTAAATAAAGTATTGCTGTTGTCGTGGTAATTGTTTCAGAAGAAAATGGCACTGTCAAGGATGTTTATTTCCAAGCTCATCCGTTGCTTATGATTGGCTTTAATTTGTTTAATCCACGCTCTGTACCACACTGTAAGAGTTTTAAAATTATTTCCGATTTCAGGGTTGTTGAAATCATCGTTAACTAGAGATGACTGAAGCAGTCAAATCTGGCACCAGACTGTTGACTGTTCATTTTTCATTTTTGTCAATTTATCGCAACTATCAGGAATTAGGAAAAAAACCTGACAACCAGGGTATCTCAATTTCATTCTATTCTTTAAAAAGTCTGAACTTTTTT